>JAVANC010000004.1:38059204-38624204 GCA_033319125.1 Parnassius glacialis | reverse complement strand
TACTTTCATAGCGTAATTTCTTATGGAATTTTGCTATGGGGTAATGCGACTGATATTGAAGCTATATTTGTTTTGCAAAAGAGAGCCGTACGGGCGATTTTAGTTCGGCCGTTCAGAGAATGCGTTCCTGACACCTATCAGTTAGTCACGACTAGTGATGGGCACAACATAACACTGAGTTCGTTACCGTTCCTCCAAAATGAACCGCCGCGTTAATTTTAAGATTATTTTCGTTTTAAATTGGCGGAATCATTTAAAATTTATATTTTAGTAATTTAAGTGGAAACCAAAAAAAGGTAATATTAATATAATAAAATTGTTTTATTTATTCTTTGTTACAAAGTTACAATCTGTATTTCTATGCAATAAAGTACATTGAACTGAATGTGCGTACAGAATATTAATCAGACTCCGATTCGCTTGAGGAGGGGGTGTCTTCATCATCATCTTCGCCTACATGTATAGTTATATTATTATCAATAACAGAATCAATCCTGATATCTCGGTCAAAATGTTCCACAATCAGGTTTTTAGTCTTCTCAACAACCTTTGCCCAGTCATCTCTTGTGACTTCCCCGCATTCTTCTTTTAATAGGGTCATCATCTTTTTCGTGCTGAATGGCGGGTAAGTATTGTGGCGGGCGGCGTAACCTTTTATTTGAGCCCAGATTAGCTCAATCGCGTTATATTGGCAATGATACGGTGGAATTCTTAGAACGCGATGACCGACCGAAAAAATCCGTTTTAAAATTATGTCGTATCGTTCTAATAAAATTTTTCTTTTGTCTGTTTTTTTATACAAAAAACCAATATCTTTTAAGATTTTGGTTAAAGCAGTTTTACCCCCGCTAAACAGTCCAGCTTCTCTTAACGATGCCAAAAGTTTCTTTCTGTTGAGATATTCATTTCTGGAATAGTAACCATATATATGATTTCTGATTGCATCGGCGTCAAAGGTGTCAATATCTGTCACGGGTTTAGTTCTACGTTTCTTTTTTTTTTCTTTTTTTTTTATTCTACTAAGCCAGCGCTTATCTACGATCCCACCTGATGGTAAGTGGTGATGTAGCCTAAGATGGTGAAGCGCACTGACTTAAAAAAAGCCTATTCACTCTTGCCTTGAAGACACCCACACTATAATCGGATGGAAAGACAGATGCTGGCAACTTATTCCACTCCTTTGCTGTACGCATGATGAACGACGTGGCGAACCGTTTGGTTCGAATGTGTGGTAAGTCAACACCGAAAGGGTGGAGACTGGCCGAACGTCTGGTTGTCCGATGGTGGAAGGGAGAGGGTGGAATTAAGTTATGTAATTCCTGCGCACACTCTCCGAAATGCATCCTGTAGAAAATGAAAGGCTGGCTACTTTACGTCTGTGTTCGAGGCTGGTAAGATTGGTTTTAACCAAATTCGCGTCACCAATAAGCCTCATAGCACGCCTTTCCATTGAGTCCAAAGCTCCTAGGTGGCATTTTGCAGCACCAGCCCATATATGGCTGCAATACTCCATGCACGACCGGACTTGCGCTTTATATAAAGTAAGCAGCTGTCCCGGCGTGAAGTATCGCCGCACCTTTGCAAGGACTCCCAGCTTCCTTGCAGCTGCTTTGGCCTTGGACTCAATGAACCGCCCAAAGTTCAAATTTGAGGATATTTCAAACCCTAACAACTGAAGGCGGTCGGTATACTCCAGTGATACATTCCGGAAAGAAGGAGCCAAGGTGAGCTGGCTCCTTTTTGCAGTGATGAGACACGCTTGTGTTTTGGAGGCGTTGAACTTCACAAGATTGGCATCGCCCCAATCGGAGACTGCCTGTAATGTGAGATTCACACGCTCTACCATAGCTTCTCTTTCGGACTGGATTTGTTCCCGACTGGCCCGAGGACTTGGTTGGTATCTCTCAATCACTGTGCTATCGTCTGCATACCCATAGATACCGGGCATAAGCAGATCATTTATATGTAGCAGGAAGAGAGTTGCGGAGAGAACGGACCCCTGAGGAACACCGGCGTTAGTCGCCATAGGTTCGGATGAGCAGCCATCGACGACGACCCGGAGAGACCGTTCACTCAGAAAGTCCTTTACCCATTCAATCAGACCAGGGGATAAGCCGTACGCTGGAAGCTTACCCAAAAGGCTATTGTGCCAAAATCTGTCAAAGGCCTTCGAGACATCAAGGGAAACAGCAAGTGCTTCCCCACTGTTCTCGAGTGCCTCGCCCCATACGTGTGTGGCATACGCTAGAAGGTCCCCAGCTGACTGATTTCGGCGAAACCCATATTGCCGGTCACTAAGGAGGTCATTCTGTTCTAGGTATGCCATTAAGCGGGCATTCAATATACGCTCCATAATCTTGCAGAGTATGGAGGTAATTGAGATTGGACGATAATTGGCAGGGTCGGCGCGGCTGCCTTTTTTTTGGAACAGGCTGCACGTTGGCCAGCTTCCAGGATTTTGGCACTATTCCAGTACTAAATGAGAGGTGGAACAAGCGTGTCAACACAGGAGACAACTCAGGTGCACAAGCCTTTAGGACTATGGCTGGTATACCATCTGGTCCACTAGCTTTATTCACGTCTAGACACCGCAAGGTTTTAAGAACCTCCTTATTCGTTATACGAATCTCCGACATAGAGATCCCGCAGTGAGGTAATTTTGGTGGAACGTTGTTGCCACTATCCAGACGTGAATTGTAGGCAAAGAGAGACGCGAACAAGTCCGCTTTCTCCTTAGCAGTATGAGCCAGTGTGCCATCCGGTTTTACCAATGGAGGCAGTGTAGGCCGACAGAAGTTTGTCTCGATCGCTTTGGCGAGAGACCAAAAAGCTCTAGTGCCGGTCTGGCAGAGAGTTTTGCGCCAATATGTTTAATGCGATCGAGACTAGCTTTCCGTAATGCTTTTTTGTAGGACTTGGCGGTCTGATTGAAGGTTCTCTTCTTGGAGCTAATATCCGGAGCTTTGCGGTTTCGAGCGTCAACCCAGGATAGGTAAGCTAAATGCTTGCGCTTTTCAGCTTGGGCGCATTCAGCGTTAAACCATGGGCGAGCTTTGCTACCGGTGGGAGCGTCGAAGGGGATAAAGTACTCCATAGCTTGACGCAACACATCCGTTATCGCAACCGCGCAGCTCGACGGATCCGCAGAAGAGAAACAAACCTCCCGCCAAGGATAAGATGCAAAAAAGTGTCGCATCTCATCCCAATCAGCTGACTTATACCGCCATATTCGTCGAACACCTTGGGACTCGTAATCAGGTGGAGAATATGACGATACAGATTTCACCAGACAGTAGTCAGATGTACCCAAAGGAGAAGTAACCTGTACTTCATATCTGTCTGGTTCGGTAGTCAGCAGAAGGTCCAAGCAATTAGCTGTGTGACCGTCTACATCGGGTACCCTAGTCGCCACCTTTACCATCTGAGAAAGACCTAGCGTCAAAGCAAAATTCCACGCTTCTCTTCCAGCATGGTCGGTCTTTTGGTATGGGAACAGCCAGTCTTGGTGACAAGCGTTAAAGTCCCCCAGAAAGACCAACTGTGCAGTAGGATACCGATTAATGGCCACGTCAGCAGCCTCACTAAGGTGATCAAATAACCGAGTCGTCTCCTGGTCACCGCTGTGCGATCGATAGACACAGGCATAAAGGATTTTATCAATACCTGTATCTACCATCACCCAGATTGTCGAAAAAGTGGGGTCTTCAAGGTGACAGAGACGCTGGAAGCAGATGTCATTGCGGACGTACACACATACTCCGGCACGTGGATGGAATTTGTGCTCCAGGGAGAATCCAGGATAGTCAAGGTACCCCGCACTCAATGGACATCCAATTTGCATCTCTGTCAAGAAAAGTAGGTGCGGCTTTTCAGTCTCAAGATGGTGATGGACTGCGCTGAGATTAGAGTGCAATCCTCGAATATTAGTGAGGAATAGGGTGATCGCCACCATGCTGGTTCTATGAAAAATCATTTAAAAATTGTATAAACAAAATTATTGTTAAGTGAAATTATGTTTGAAATTATGGAAGAAAGGTTCTCGAGTGGCAGCCTCGTACCGGTAGGCGAAGTGTAGGTCGTCCCCCCACGAGATGGAGTGACGACCTGGTAAGACATGCAGGAAGTCGATGGATGCAGGTGGCTCAGGACCGTGCTTTGTGGCATTCTTTGGGGGAAGCCTATGTTCAGCAGTGGACTTGTGAAGGGCTGTAATGATGATGATGAATGATGAAATTATGTTTAAAAAAAAGTCCCGCTTGGTTTCTTGCTGGTTCTTCCCAGGACTGAGGTATTTTCCGAACCAGTGGTAAATAAAAAATGACTTCCAATAAGTATTATGTAATAATCAATATTGAATAAAAAATTATTCTATTATATTCTATTCTACGATTTTATCATAAGGTGTGGTTTAGTTAGCTGTATAGGGGGGTCGTAAAAGCGCCTCTGTATCCTCGTTTGAAAGCCTCTGCAGCCACTGTTTCAGCTCCTGTTTACACTTTCTTGCGGTAGCTTTATAGATATTAAGTTCTTTATTAATCCTATTGTACACATGAATACTTCGGACATAGTATTGTCTATGAGCTAAAGCGGTTCTGTTGGGGACGTGCTCACATAACCGGTATTCGTGTCTTCGACTTACTTTCTGTGTGCGCTGTTCCAGTGGGAGCGAGCGATGTCTACGAAGTATCATTTGAAGTATGTAGAGTTGCCTGGTTGTAAGCACCTCACAGTCTTTATATAGTTGGAGAGTAGGGTAACGATAATGTTTTTTAGTCATAACTCTTAACACGGCTCGCTGTGCTTGCTCCAGATTTAGAAAATGAGTGGGGGACGCCCCACCCCAGGAAGGGATGCAATAGGTCAGAATTGACTGGGCCAGGGCAAAATAGACCAATTTCTGAGTCCGCCGCATTCCTCAATTTTTTAAAAACTGGAATAATTTTTCGAATCGGGATGCCATATTATCTATTTGATGTATGATATATATAATATATCTTGTATATAATAATATATTAACACAAGATTGCTCGATTAAAGTATTAAGATATTCGACGATAAGAGCTCTGTCTAAATCGGTACTACCGATATCTACTTATTTCTGCCGCCAATTTGCATTGCAATGCACCAACTGCTGTTATCGATATGAACTTGGAACTTACAGCCTACAAAGTAATGTAAAAAAATTACATTGTAAATTATTATGTAGCACTAAGTGAGCACTCAGTATTGGCGAAGGTCGGCTACTATATTTATCAGACGATTCTAGTTCTTTTTGCACATATTTTTGCCCTTTGACGGACTGTCAAATTCCACGGAAGTCATTTGAAAGTTAAACTCACGCTGGACTATTAATTCCACAGTTTCTGATAATAATTTGTTCTGTTAATTATAGCCTAGTCAACAAGTTCAAAAACGTGTTAATTCTTGTTCTATCTTTTAAAAATATGATCGGTCCCCGAATCCGAACTCAATGAAAAATTTCCTCATAATATATCCCTGTTGGTAGGGTTTGATAACATTTTTTAAGGTATTATAAGCCAGTGCTTAACTACTATCCCAATAGCGAAATATGGCAAGGCGCACTGACTACTAAATAATCGGAAAATTTTTGCATTCTACATTTACGGTCTTTCTTTTTGTGTTTCCTTCAAAAATTAAATGGACCGATTATTATTTTGCTGGTGGAGTATGTTAAGCGTTAGTTGCGGCGTTGAGGAGCCGCGGGTTCGACTCCCACACTGAACAAGAGTTAGTATCCATGTGCTAAATTATTAGATAAACGGTAACAGCATTTTCATAATTAATAAGCAAACATTGTTAAATATATACAGAGCAGTGCAGATACAACAAACATATTATTGTTCTGATGGGTAATTCTTATCACAGGCTATCAAGTTATATTCTTAGCGGTCGTTGAATTGAGATTATCGGCAAGTGCAAACGATGCAGTATTTTTAGCAATTCCATAGACATGATGTCTCGCGAAGTTCGATATTTTACTTAAACAAAGGTTTAATTTATTTTACTTGTCAAAGGCGGTAATCAAACTGATCCAAACGTAAATTTCATAGCATTATTATATATTTTCTACCGACTTTAAAAAGGAGACGGTACTCAATTCGACTGTATGTTTTTTTTTATGATTCTTTTTTTATTTCAAAAGCTGGAGCGCTCGGCATCCGATAAGGACAAATGCAGTTACGATTGAATAGCCTAAGTAAAAAGGCATAATTCGAAGCTTGGCTCTCTACCATTTCCTCCTCCAATATTATTAGAACAACTTAAAAGATATGTCATAAACTGAATAAGGAGGATATACACTGTCTCCCTATGTTTTCTTTTTTCAGTATTAGTTGTCAAATTTGAACAGTCCTCTGATTCGGGTAGAATCTACTAGTTAGTCTGTGGTTCTCTGTTGACAGCGGTATTAATAGGCAATTTTGAGCATTTTGTGAGGGATCTAGTGCTTATAAATATAATGTATCATCAAAAAGGAAAACACAGGGACATAAAAGAGGTTGATATTTATTTTAATGTAAGAACTCATTACTATAAGGTCATAAACCAGGAAGAAAACAATCGAGAGCAAAAAAGACCACCCGCATTTCCTCGCGTCCCGCATTCCTTCTTAAGTTCCAAACGCACCGACACTTAGGTACTTTTTGTTTAATTTTGACTCTCATTTTTTTCTTACTGTGGAACATGTGCGGACTAAGTTGCTGGCAAAAGCAAGACCATTACTATTACGGACTCACGCTTTAATCCTTAAGCATTATTCAACCGCAGGTGCTAAAATTTAAAATTGTCTCGAATCTAGTATAATGCATTCAGATCAAAGCGTTCTCATCTCCATTGCAATTAACTTCATAACTAGTAGTGGAAATTGAAATAATTCCAAAAAATTAAAATTCAAAAGATATACTGTTTTTTATAGAATAAGGGTGACAAACGAACACACAGTCCAGTCCACCTGATGATAAGATAATGCACATCTACATCTATCCTTAATTAAGAACCAAAGTGTAAATGCGTGGTCACCCATGGAGAATGCCTCGTGTCCAGTAAAAAGGATCGCCGGTTATCTACACTCACCATACGAAGACGTACTGCTATTTTACGCTGATATTTTGTGAGAGCGTGGTCCTTCTCCGGTCGAGCCGACCAACTCATACTACAACTATTACATAGCTGCTGCGTGGCTCTACCGTGTGTGGTTTGTGCCGTTTGTGGTAGTGACGGAACGACGTTTGTTAAAAGATATTCTAATCACGCCTCGTTCATGTCTCTTGTAACCCTAAAGCAACCTTATACCTTAGCAGCAGATTAGCAGACCAGAGAGATTTTTTTACCTAGTTAAGCTTTTTAATTATATATATAATATAATTTTGTAACTTACGTTTTAATATTTATTTATACAATATATTATAATGTATAAATGAAAAATAAATTATATAAAAATAATAAGTAAAAAAATACAAACAACCAATAACATGAGACTTATTATGACTTTTATTAAAAAAACCTTCAAATATTTCTTTTGTTAAAATCGGTAAATGTATCGGTTCAGTATTTTAAAACTCTTTGCAAATTTTGAGAGTCGCCGAAAAGTTACTTTATTTTTTTTTATAGAATAGGGTGACAAACGAGCACACAGTCCACCTGGTGGTAAGTGCTTGCTGTGACCCATAGAAATATACATCTTTCCTTAATAAAGAATCGAAATGCAGAAGCGTTGTCACCCGTGAGGACTAAGATGGAATGCCTCTTTTCCAGTAAAAAGTGTCTCCGATTCTCTACACTCTAAACACAGCAGTGTTAAGCTGCTTTTTACACTGGTATTCTGTGAAAGCGTGGCCCGTCCCTGGACGAGCCGACCCATTCGTGCTACAACTATACTATTAATATCACTGCAGCATGGCTCTACCACGTATAAAATGTCTAGCCTTTTATTTTATTTTTAATCAACAGCTCGTAAACAGGTCACTTTTGTTGATGGGCGCTCCTTTAGTAGGGTAGATTTGCTGTGATTGCAAAGTTTGGCAGGTGGATTTACAATCGTTAGAACAGACGTCTAGCACCGTCGCAATTTTGACGCAACTTTTCGTTGATAGTTTTGAATAAACTTATCTTTTATATTAAAAAAAAATAGAATACTAACAATACTGCTAACAACTTAACTTTAAATGTTTGCACTTGAAATAGCGAATAGCTCACTCGAACCTACGACTTTTGAGTTACGCGCTCCCAATTTTTAACCGTAAGAATATGATGTTATTAAATTTTTGCAGACTGCAAAAAATCTGTTGAGATTTTATTTAAACGTTTATTAAAGAGGATAACAACACTAACTTGGTACTTAAATGATAAGAATCATTATATACTATGCACATCATAACTTAATGGATTAAAATGTTGAATGAATTAATAAAGCCTCCCTCCACTGCACTTAACTAATAAAATACCAAGAATAACTAAGAACTGTAAACGTGTTTTTCCTATGATGAGCGAAAAAGAAAATTTACATTAGGTAACTTTTAATTTTGGACTCTACAACTTACTTAATAATATCAGATGTTGTTCTGTCGTTTGTTATCGTTGGCAAAAGGATCCGCTTTACAATAATTCATATCATTATTATTGTGTCTCTACATGGTCTCTATCTAAAAAAATATCTACACTTAACACGAAATCAAGTTTACTTACAACAGTTTTAAAATCGCCACAAAGTTTCTTAATTTTTAATATTAATTGTGATTAACAACATATTTTTTTGAATTTACTTTCAATATAATAAAAAAATATAAATATATATAAAATTGCCAAAACAGATTTTAATTCTGGTCATTTTTCCTTTTAAAATATAAAATAAACACATTAATAACTGCTAGGTAAAATAATATTAATATTCAATTTAACATTTATGTTTTCTTATTTTCCATTTGATTATATTTCACTACTTTTATTAATAACTCTCCCATTTCCTACGACCTAAATGAAGGTCGCTCCCAAAACCTGATGTAATATATTTAGTTTAGACATTAGAAAGACATATACATTAAACAGTACTACATTGCCGTTAGTCACTCTCGCCAATTGTGTTCATGGTGCGAAGGCCAATCGGCTGACGCAATAGGGGTTAGAGCTTACGCGCCGAAGTGTGTCTAAAAAGTTTGGAGGATATCTTGCTGTAAGTTTAAGAAATTAAAAGTAATTTTTTGTTTCCAATAAAGAATACTATTATCGTTTCATTCATTTAAATACTTATGCGTATTATAAAACATAATTTAAAAATTGTAAGTCTCTGAAAAAATTGCACCCGTAAACCTAGGTAATCATTTTTCATAAACCTTATGCATTTTGTAAAAGTATTTTAATCTATACAAATCTATACAAATAAATAAAATTGAAGTGTCTATTTGTAATGTCAAAATTACAGCTTATTACTAAATACACATGAAAGTATATACGGTACTAATAACAAAAATACAAGTTTTTGTCTGTCTGTCTGTTTGTTACGGCTAATCTCCGAAACGGCTGGACCAGTTTTGACGAGATTTTCACTGGCAGATAGATGATGTTACAAGGAGTAACTTAGGCTACTTTTGTTTTAGAAAAATTATTGGATACCGCACAAAAAAATTAAAACCCCAAATAACGCGCGGGCGAAGTCGCGGGGAACAGCGAGTCTTATAATAAAACATAACCGTAAATTTGATCTCAACATTCAACTTACAATAACACCTACATTTAAGCTTTTACCGTTACCGTTACAGTCCACTGCTGAACAAAGGTTGCTTCCCCACATAGATTGCTTCATAGGGCTTTATTTGCCATAGTTGCCACGCTTGTCAGGCGGGATGGCTTCCGCAGTTTTTTATCGTTCAGTCGATTCTATGTTTAGTTGTTTTTAGGAAGACGCTGCTGCCCCTCTCCTGATTTGATTATCTCTGTCGCCTGCATACAATAAATTCCAATGATTTAAGGACAGGTGGTAGAATTTCTTTTCTGCCAAGAAAGCTGTGTATGTTGGAGGAAAATCGTAAAATGGATTTAGTAAGTATTATAATATTAAAGTAAATATTACAAGCATACCATACAAAAAGAAGATCATTGAATGTTACTGAACAACAAAAATGTAAGACTAAAGCCCCGTATCCACCAAAAATGTTTACAACATTTATGTTTCCAACTGTTTACAACCCAACAAAAGTTAGTTAGTTGTTTCCGATGTTGCTGACAAATATTTCCAACAAGCGTCTCCACCGAGGGAACAAATGTTTGCAACAAGCGTAACCCTTTGATGTTGCCGCCGAAAATGGAAACATGGTTCCCGACATTGTTTCAAGTTTTGTTGCCAACACTAGGTAATTACAGAAACATTTGTTACCAACACATGTTGGCAACACAACAGTTGGTAACAAAACTCTGGTGGAGATGCGGCTTTAAAGAAACAAGCTTGCAATTTAGGTTATATTTAAACTGAAATACAATGTTATTTCGCTTTTCAGTTGACCTAGTTAAAACTATGCCAAATAAGAATGGTGTCTTTTTTATAATTTAGGGTCATTATATTAGAAACAGAATATTATATGTGTATCACAAGTTTGCTATAACGAGATCATAAAAAAAATGTATTAGACAAAAACCCCGCTGTCTGATGAATGTTCTACACGTAAATTTTACTGTACGTGACGAAAACGTCATTTTTTCTTGCAAAGTGTAAACACAAACCGTATCTAAAGTGTATCTAATGGGTAAGCATTATGACTAGGGTTGCCAACTTTTTAAGAAGTAATGAATTTTATTATTAATTGAATTTTAAGAAGTATGTCTTAATGACGATAATCCACGACTTTTTTGCCACCAGGGCGGTACTACTTAAAAATGAGGTGTAAAATTTGACATATTTTACAGTGGGGAAGTTAATTTGTTCGAAAACTGTAGAGGTTAATGTTTCTTTCTGTACTATTAGTTACATTTTATATTAATTGGATTAAAATAAGTAAATTAAATCAAAGACATTCATAAAAGTAGAAATATTAAAAAAAGAGTTAAAAATGTAATAAAGATGGTTAATATTAACTGCTACTACTACTACTACTACTATTATTGCATGCCTATAGCGCAAAGCGCGCAGGTATGTTCTACTAGCGTCTAAAAATCAATATTCCAACGTTTGTCGCATAAAATCGTACCTAACAATCATATTGAACATATAAATTATATAAAAAGCACATTGTCAGAAAGATAAATGATTGTTGAACTTATCAGTATTTTTTAAATCAATTAATTAATATTTTTACATAAAAAAGTGGTTTTAGTGGCTTATGGTGTAGATTTATCAAGTCGGTATGAAGTGGTAAACACGATAACTTTTGAAAATATTAATTGTTTAACTTAATCTATTTTTTAATCTATCTTGGGGGAGGCCTATGTTCAGCAGTGGACTTGTGAAGGCCTGTAATGATAATGATCATGTGCGAAGCCATGGAATGTAAATGGCAGTTTAATTTTCCTTTGTTTAGTTATAATTATTTTTTTTCGGCGTAGAAATCCGGAAATTTTCGGTGTTTTAGCAGTCTTGTAATAATTTATTTTACTAAATAGACTGCCTCACTCACTCACTTCGGCCTCAACCGCCATCGTGAGTGGATACTGTATCGGTTGTTGGCAACGGCTCAAAAAGATCGCTGTACAAATACAAAATATTCGCAAAACCAAATTTATATACATACTTGATTATTGTAATAATCGGAGATTTTTATTACAGTATTTTAAAATTTTAGTTATTATTTATATTAGTACTATTATTTATATTTATAAATAATAGTACTACGTACTAAAAGTTAGTAGTATGTATATATTCAAGTATATTTTCAAGTATATTTATACTTAAATATGTCTTGAACTTTATGGAGTGACCTGAATTATGATATGAGCATTATTAGTCGTGCACTTTTGTTTTCCAAATCTTTTTTTAAATTGAAGTTTGACATAATTATTGGAAAATTGGAAGTATAATAATAAGGTTATTAGTGAAAACTTGTGCCTATTTCAACTACTTTAAAAAATTTACGTATAATCATGTTATACGTAATTTTTTTAATGCGCTTAGGGTATGCACAATTGGATTTACCAATAGTTTATATTGTATTTTATATTCATTAGATTAAAAACAAATAAACCAAACCACAGATATTACTGAAAGTAGAAAAATTAAAAAAAAAACAGTAAAAAATGTGCAAAAAAATTCAAGAGGCATTATTTTGTGTTTTAATTATAATACTCTAGAAACTGATAAACTTTTATTTATAACTAACTTCTCAATTAAATATTATTGTGTCACAAAAAACTACTCCGGTGTCAACTAGCGACCTCTGGTGGGCGGAATTTATTAGCCCTCATTCAGAGATGATAAATAGAGTATGAACTTCAGACAGAAAATTATTTGAAAAAAGACGATATTTTTTGTACTTTTTATGTGTTATTGCTGGCACTTAGACCTTTGTGATAAGAAGTCAGAGTTATATTAAATATAGCATTTTATGTAAAAACTTTTTGCGGGTATAACGGTTATTTTTTGTGTTTTAGCTTGGAACAATGTACTTTGTAGCAAAAAGTGTTAACGTAAATAGATAACTTTTGAAAACTCTAATAACTTATTATTTTATAAAGTACACCAAAATGAAATGGAGTACAATGATTTATTTTAGAGTACGATAAGCAACCCTAACTATTATTATGATTCGATTCGAAGGCGCGTGCGCGCCAATGTCAGCATACTAACTAAAATCAAAAGTAATATCATGTACCGCTAATACGTATTATTCGCGTACAATTTAAAATGTGCCGGTTAACAATGCCTGACGTTTCGTACTACGCCCACAGACGTCTCGTATCGACGTTACTGTAGACCCTACTCTTTTTTATGACGCAACAATCGGTCTTGCTTGCTTTACGTGCTGCGCGCGTATCTCTATACTCCTCGTTTCGTTTGCCACTGCCATCGTTCATTTGGTTTCGTTCCTTCATTCCGATTTTAACTTACGCGTAGGTTAGTCGCGCGCTTCCCGCTATTTTTAAAAACACGTGGCTTGGTGAACCGTACATATAACCTATATATTAAACGTCAAAACTAGCCAGCTGTTAGACATTGCTGACCGAGGTAAGTGTTTGTATTATATACTATTCACTTATTTCTTTGTGAGTGGCTTCGGTACTTATGCACGTTTAATTACTTCATGTTAGTAGGTTCCGATGTTGGGTTAAAATATAAGAGCCAATGAGAAAGCTTATGTGCAGGTAGATTTAAGGTCTAATGAAGAAATTTAAAATAAATGTTTGTATTTATTAAAATAAAACAAATAACAAATTTAATTTTGGATTTCTATGTTTGCTTTTATATTTTATATAAGAAATTAATGTAAGCGTTTTACTGTCACAGATTAATTATACAAAATGTCTAATAAGCAGGAATACATATTTTATGCGATATATCTATTTAATATTGTACATTGATTATTTATCTTTATATTTGTAAATCTTACAAATTAAAAACTCAAAATTAATACGCATACGCGCGTATGCATCGTATTGCAAGTTTTTTTTTATTAGGATAGGGTAAGTGGTTGCTGTGGCCCATAGACATACATGTACATCTATCCTCGTTTGTGAATCAAAATGCAGATGCGTAAGATAGAATGCCTCTTTTCCTGTAAAAAGGGTCTCCGGTTCTCTACACTCACCATACGAAACACAGCAGTTTTCAGCTGCTATTTTACGTTGGTATTCTGTGAGAGCGTGGTCCTTCCCCGGTCGAGCCGACCCATTCGTGCTACAACTATACTACTAATAGAGCTGCAGCATGGCTCTACCACATACAAAATTACGTACGTGAATTCTGCACCTTATATTCTGCAGACTGAAACAGAATAAAAATTCGGCTGAAACCCAATAATTTTTTATCTACAATCATCTCTTTCTCTAACAGATGCTTATTTTAAAATATTAAGCTCAATTTACCGTCACTTTTTTTGTACACTGACCCAGTTATTTTCGGGCTAACAGCCGCGTATGACCGCAACGGAGTAATGCAGTGCATTAGTCTAGTAGCTAGTGTGATCTTTTACTTCCACTTCCACGTACGCAATTAAATTTATACGTACAATATGTGTATTCTAATATCATATGTATTTAGCTTCTACATAATTAACTATTAACAATGACCGAAGCGGTCGTTGACTTCCTGAATCCGTTCTATAAATTACACGTCACAAGTCACAACATTACTTTCATTCATCCAACGCAATCCAGCAACGGCTAATTAATTTCGATCGTGGTATAAAAGAGTAGGTGGGCAATACAAAGTAAATTGTTAGTTGATATCCTTAGGTAAGGTATCGTCATTCGTCACACATTACACGGCATCGCCTGTATTTTAATTATTAAAACAAGATCTATTGGTAACAATTATTTGATAACCTCAATACATAGAGTATGTATAAATGCCGTTAATCGCAGTAAATACAGATAACGCTATAGTTTAAACATTATACAATGGTAAATATAATGCGCAAACAGTAGAAACTCGAAGTGAAATATCGCTATTTCTTCACTGTATGAAAAGAAACTCACCTAGTCCTTACAATTTCTTGTAATTTCTGTTTTCTGCCCACAATGTTTTACAATAACTTTTATTGTTCATCACACCCCTGAGTTTGAGTTACGAGTGTTGGGCGGGCCGTGAGGATAGCGGCGCGATCGGCATACATTTTGAAGGGATATATTATATCCATCTCTCGTTAGAGAGTACTTACATATATGTTCTGTGCTCCGTTACTGTCACCGTTACAGTCTATTAAAGTCCACTGCTGAACATAGGCCTCCCTCATAGGTTACCTCATAGGGGAGATATTTGCCCTAGTTGCCACGTTTGGCAAGTGGGTCGGTAACCACAATTTTTTTTTGTCTTTTTATTAGGAAGACGCTACTGCCATCTCCTGTTTTTTCCCCTCTGTCGCCTGTTACGACACCCACGGAATGCTATGGGGAGTGGATATACTTACACCGCCACGCACACGGTAATTCTGTGCTGTGGACACTGTAAATAGGGATGCCAACTTTTTAGTAAATTATTATATCTAATTTTAGAACAGGAAAAAAAGAGTATTCTTTATTTGAATTTTTAAAGCAATATTTTTTTTGAATTTTTTGCTGTACATAATCTTCTATCATCATACATAATTATCGTTTTACACATACTTTATTAGGTAAAAATTTTAAATGTTGGACATGCCCGCCTCAAAATAATGCATGCACATAGTATGTATTTTATGGCAAAAGTCTAAGTACCAAATATTATATGTTAAGGGTATTTCACTATTGTCAATCTATATTGGAACGAAGTTCCTTATCGCACGGTACAAATTTGGCGGATGGGGGCTAGGCGAGAAAAAGTGTAAGATTTTTCCGTCACGACCCCTTTCTATAGTGCGAGCGAGATGGAATAATAACCATCTCCCTCGCAATTCGAAAGAAATATGATTTTAAATGACGTTTTATTTTAATAGACGCTAGTAATTCATATATTTGTATTTGTTAATCAATAAAGTAATAAGTTTATCAATAATAATATAGGAACCTACTACTACGAAAGGAACTTTGTTCCAACCGAGAGTGATCCACAACACTCGTGTTATTTCTGTATTTTTTTACTAGATTTGAAATTATACAGTGAACTCCTTTTGTTCCCTATCGAATTTTTATATAGTCTTAATAAAATAAAATAAAAAAGTTCACTTTCAAATCGAAATTTATTATTTAATAAATATGTATAATTTCATGCGTCTAATTACAATGAAAACAAAACAACGATGCATTATAAAAAGAGATATTCTTGTAGTAAACAATGTTTGTTTTCCTTCGTTAGTCTTTGTACCTGCATTTCTTAGAACACCTAATATATAAAAGGAATAAGGCAGTTGTGCAATATTTAGTGCTACATTAATGTATTAAAACAAGGTCGTTAAAGTTTTTTTATATACATAGTTTACGAAAGTAATAAAACATAAATATTTTCACTTCACTTGTTATATTATAACAATACTAACGACGCTCTTTACATACGTACTACTATTCCAAGTGCCCGCTAAAAGTAAGCTTATAATTCTTGTATTGTCAGTGGTTCGTGATGTACATATTCGAATGGCAGATTCGTATACACCGGCTTTTTAAGTTTGCTTTGTTTACATTAGTGATTCCGACGTAGCTTTGATTTAATTTAATCCTCGTATAAAGTTGTTCATGCTCAATCATGCGTTAACAGTTTCAGCTTCAAGTAAACATTGGCCTTGCATCACAACTGCAACATTGTAATTGATAAACCACAAATGATGCAACTTATATAACGTTACCACCACGAATCAAAGAGAGCAGTCTATATATCGTTACAACCTAAGTATATTGAAATCACTTTCTTAATATTAACCGAAAGGTTGCCTTTAACGGCATTTGAAATTCACTATACGTGACCATAGCCTTTTTTTTTAAGTAGGTATAGGCGTTTGTTGCTGAATAGTGTTATTGCTGACTTTAGTAACGAAATAGCTTTAGTAAGCGTCGTTTTGTAATATTCTCTAAGAATATAATGCGAAGCTATGGTTGAGCGTGTGAATCTCTGCAGGAAGTCTTCGAATGGGGCTATGCCAATCTTGTGAGATTCAACGCCTTCAAAACACAAGAGCATCTCTTTTGTCTTTCCGAAAAGTATCATTGGAATACGCCGACCGCTTTTTGTTGCTAGGGGTTGAGGTTTCCCCGATCGCGGTTCATTTAGTCCAGGGCCTAAGCAATTGGAAGGAAGTTAGGTGTCCAGAAAAGGTGCGGTGATACTCCTTCAATCTGGTCGTGCATGGTGTATTGCTGCTATATTGAATTCCACCTTGGCTTTAGACTCTAGCATAGGCTACTCTAACTAGTCTAGCATAGGCGCAAAGTAGCCACGCTGAGGTGTTTATCACGATACATTTCGGACATCGTACGCAAGAAATCTCATGCTCATACTTAAGTCATCTTAATTCCTCCCTCTCCGTAACATCATCGAACAACCAGATGCTCGGCTGGTCTCCAACCAATTGCCAGCAGTCTGTCTTTCCACCCGATTACAATTTCGGCGACTTCAAGGCAAGAGTGAAAATATTTTTTTAACCTAAATAAGTGCGTTTTCCAATCTTTAGCTACATCAGCACTTACCATATCGAGAGAGATAGGAATGGAGCACTAGTTTATAATAGTTAAAAACACGTTAAATAAATATTCTTTTACTAAAAAGTACAAAAATTTCGAACGAATTATAGAAGATGTACAAAGAACGTAAAAAGTTAATCGAGGCCAATTTAATGTCCACTTAAGCAACATCCCTTTCGTTCTTTAACAACAAGCTTCATCCTGGCGGATGCCGAGGTCCCATTTCCAATTTGATTAAATTCATAATCTTCATCATCACTGTCGTTTAATGTAATTACGATAATGTTTACCTATTGTTAAACCTATTTTTAAATAATGTCAAAATTAATAGTATAGTAACGTCACAACCGATATACTGTCTCTGCTGTACTGTATCGGGGTTATGAAGCTGGGTCCGCCGGGTTGCTGCAGAGCGTGGTGGCGGACTTAGTATTTATATTCCTCGAAATATTTTATTTCATAGTAATGCAGGTTTTTACGATGTTTTCCTTCACTGCTGATAACGTTAGTACTAATTAATTAATTAAATAATTTAATTAGAGGAGAGGTGAGCAATGAAAATCAAACCCGGGTTGCTCACGTGTTATGAAATTACCGCCGAGCGCTTAGCCTCAGGACGACTACGGATTTTTGCTTGTGCCTATCGACAATCAATCTATTCTCTTCTTGGACGACTTTCATTTCTGTATTCTAAAACCTGTGTCAGTGACCTCTATTATAATACCGTATTACCCTTACAATATTTCCTTTATTTTACGACACTCACGGGATGATATGGGGCAATGGATTCTTTTACACCACCACTACAAGACCAAAACTTATAATCGCCTTGTGAAAAAACTAGTTTGTTTGAACAAATTAATGAACATAATGATTTCTTATATTTACACCAACACTACACATTGAATATAAATATGTTAGACTTAATGCAAAACTACAAATAAGATTAATTTTCTTATGAAAAAAGTTAGTAATCGGGGAATAATGAATGTTTTCTTGCTCTCTTGTAATTTTTTTTTTGAAAAATTGAGGTGCACCCTTTTGCGGCGTTAATGACGAATTGCTATCCTTTAGTCTCGCTACTACTCAAAAACGGCTCGAACGAATTTTTTGTGTGAGTGAGAGGGACCCATTCAATCCCTAGATGGTTTAAATTCACATTTGGACCCGGTAGGGTGTCCAGATCTAAAATCACCCGGCGCAGATCGTTAGTCTATACATCTATACAAATAAATAAAATTGGAGTGTCTGTTTGTAATGTCAAAATAACGGCTTTACACTAATTGCATATGAAAGTATACACCGTACTTGTAACAAAAACACTATTTTTAAAATTTTTAACACTGCTGTGTTTCGTATGGTGAGTGTAAAAAATGTGGTAAAATAGTGTCTGCATCCAAATATAACGAATAATTACGAAAACTTGCTGTCACAATACATTTCTATAGTCCAAGAGCATATAATTATTTACGTAATTTTAACAGTGGTAGAGCCACGCGGCAACTTTTGCTGTCGCACGGATGGGCCGGCTCGAACCGGGGTGGTACCACGACCTCACAGAATACCAGCGTGAAGTAGAGGTTTACCTCTGCGTTTCGCTTGGTGAGTGCAGGTGGCCGGAGACCCTTTTTACTGGAAAAGAGGCATTCCATCTTAGTCCTCACGGGTGACAACGCATCTGCATTTTAATTCGCAAACGAGGATATATGTAGATGTCTATGGCCAACAGCAACCACTTACCACCAGGTGGACTGTGTGCTCGTTTGTCACCCTATCATGTTAAAAAAAAGTATACATATAAAAATAAAAAGGTAACACACGGCTAATATTACTAAAATTACGGCCGTCTCTCAATTTTCACGTTACGTTCTTGCGCAATATTTCACATGCAAATCTGAACAAGCGCGAGGCTGGACAAAAGTACATAAGTTTGATAAATATGGTAGGAAATATTTTAATTTCATAAAATTTACTAAACGCAGCTACGTAGAACAAAACTTCATATACACCGAGGTGATTTCAGTTTTAAAACACCGCTGCTATTTCTACGCAGATATTAAAAGTAATATTTTTAAATTTATACAATTATCTGTCTATGCCATTATGTGTTAATTAATGACAATACATACATATTTATGTAACCGGTGACACTACATGTAATTATATAATCCAAGGAAGAATTTATTTGTATTTTCTAATCTACATGACAAAACTTTGTAATGGTTTCTTTCTACATTAAAACAATTGATTGTAAACAATTGTAAGTATTCCTAAAAGCAACAAAAATTAAGTAGTATTGTAGACTGAAAGCGCTAGAATTAACAGAGGATAATAGTTATGATGAGAATTTATTTATAGATAAACTAGCTAGCTGGCCAGGCAGACGTATCTCTGCCCTTTTCGACGACCCTTCCTATAAAAAAATCCTTAAGTTCTCTATAAAAAATATTAGAGCATAGACCTAATAATCTACGGGAAGGCCTATTTTCAGCACAATTGATCTTTTTATAGAATGTACAGTATGGTCAGTGGTGAAGGATCACGTCCCAGATCCATATAGTAATCACTGACAATACACACATTCGAATCTTAAGACTATAGCGCTGAGATCCTCCATCAATTCTAACGTAATGACTAAATCGTCGTTTATTATTTTGCTATGGCCGAACCCTTGTTGCTCTAAAAGTTGAAATTTATTTAAAACTTATGATATTAATCTAATATTTGTTTAGTCACGAATTATATTGTCACCAGTTTCTTAATACGCCCTGTAACATTTCAAAGAATTCAAACGTCTGAGGGTCACTTACCGAGAGAAAAACTATTCTTTCTATCTCTCAAGTTGGAACAAATGATCAAACACTTTTTGATCGCACATTTAAAAAAGATACAGACTGTCTTCCATTTTTAATTTTTTTTATTCTCACCTCTTTTGTAAGCTGAATGGTAAAAGTCGGTTCGTGGATTGCACTACGAAAACTTCCACGTTACGTTATTCATTTCCGACCGTTGACCATAACCCATGTGCTTGGCCGCTAATTTTGTACTATCGATGAATTTTGACTATAACGTTATCTTTATTTGAAAATAATATTTTTATAATTGAAGAAGTTACTACTATTAGTTTATTATTTAATTAATAAAATAAAAAACACTATGTAATATAACGAAAATCGTGTATAAAATGTATTGCGTTAATGTTGATATCGATTTGTAAGAAGGTAAATAACTATTTCATTGGACTGTAATTGTTTGATAATTGGTGCTGTGATTTAATTAAATACAAGTCTCCTTGAATAAAACTACTTTTACGGATAATATATAGGGCAAACAAAGCGATCTATCAAAACCCGCGTAAACACATAGGTGAGTGGAAACACCAACGTTCCGGGAAGTCTGCAGTTTATGATCATATCATAGACGGCTCCCGCCATTACATAAGATTTCATAAACCTCAAATTCTCGCGAAAGAACATCGATTCCTGCCAACGATGATACGTGAGGCTATTGAAATTAAAAAAAAACATCCTAATTTCGATATAGAAGGAGGCTGGGTACTACCACCTGCTTGGGATCCTGTAATTAATAAAATTAAACCCAAGCATACCACTGCAAGACAGTAAGTTCATTCTGCATAGATATGACCAAAATTAATAATTAAAAAAGCTGAAGGTACTCCGGGTTAACTCTGACATCGGGACGTCAATCACCTCAGTCCCCCGTGACCCGAAACGTCGGGAATCAATAAAAACAAGTTAATTAAACGCGATTAATTAATCCGTAAAAGTAGTTTTATTCAATGTGTAGTGTTCGCGTAAATATAAGAAATCATTATACAAGTCTCCTGTTAATTCCTAATTATCTCATTAAAATTAATTATTCGATATAGATAAATAATTCGTATTCGATTTTAAATAAAAATAAATGTAGTGCATCATCAGTAATTCGATCGTTAGGTTTCATTTTAAATATTCTAATGATTTTACTTTGGTTAAGCAACTAACTTTTCAAATCTTTTAAAGAATATAATTATATTAAATTAACACTGGTATAATTTATGAGAAATTTCGAAATAAAGAAACAAACTAAGATAACACTACTACACTACCTAACTAACAAAAAAATATTTTTAACATACTCGCATCTTTTTTGATGAAAATTCTTTATACTTTATAACTTATTATGTAAAAGTGACCATTTGTGATAATAACTAATTGGTGACTGACGGTGAGTACAACAATTTATTTACCAACGACTTTGTTCAATGTCTGTTTACAATAACCAGACAATCATAATTCCACTTTATATAAGACAAAATTGTACATAGCTTCAAGCTGTAATCTTGGATCAACACAACAAGTTGAAATCATATTTGCCTTTTTGAAGTAATCAGTCAAATAGCGTACTTGAATCCAGTATTTTTGCAGTTACGCAGCCGTACTTTTATTCATTGGGCAATTTTCGCTTTCTATGAAATTTAATACGAGTGCACTGCTTTTAAATCATCCGGGTTCAAGTGAAATTTAAGACTGACATAAGTAATAAAACCGAGTGACACTAAGGTATATTAAAAGCAGATGACTAGTGGTCATCTGCTTTTAATCAAGGCGTAGTCGAGGCGCGAGGGATGCACAGACACGCACCAAAATTAGACTTTTAATAAAAAGTAAAATAAACAAAACACACACACAAACACTCACGCCTGTCACCCAGAGAGATAGGCAGAGACTACGGACTTCCATTTGGCGCGATCCTGACATACCTCTCTCGCCTCCTTTACATTCATATATCTACGCATACATGCTCGTCGATTAAGGATACTCCTAATCTGGCCCTTGTTCAATGTATCGCCGATTTGGTCAATAAATCTTCGTCTAGAGCGTCTCTTTCCGACTCTGCCGTTCACTTCTGAAACATAAATTTGCTTTGTCACTCTTTCCTCGTTCATTCTTTCTACATGACCAAACCATGAAGTATTCTTTTCTTAATCCTGGTCACAACGTCATCTTGCAAACCACACTTTTCTCTTATTACACTATTTCTCACCCTGTCATTCAGATTCAGCCCTAGCATAATCCTTAATGACCGCATTTCTACAGCATTTATTCTACTCTCATGCTTCTTCTGCCAGACCCAAATTTCACTACCATACATTAAAGTAGGGACTAACACAGCATTTTGAATTGCCATACGTGCCTTCTTTGACACATTCTGACTCTTCATAATAGCGTGTAGAGCCCTATTCACTTTATTTCCTGCGTTGACTCGTCGTTCTATATCCTTATCATATCTACCATCCCTGCTAAATAAACATCCCAAATATACAAACTCATCCACTTGCTCAATTAACTCCCCTTCTATTCTTATTTCACATAACGTTTTACTTTCTTGTCTTTCAAAAACAATCACTTTCGTCTTACTTGCGTTCACTTTCATACCCCTTTCTTTTAATGACCAGTTCATTAAAGTAACCATCGTTTGCAACTCGGCCGCCGACGATGCAAATATGACTAGATCATCGGCGTACAAAAGGCATTTGACGGTTAACTCACCCATTCTCAACCCACCTTCTTCAACTTTTAAAGTTTTCAAACAACTATCCATAAATATGTTAAACAGCCACGGGGAAGCCACACAGCCCTGTCTGACACCTTTTTGAATGCCAAACCAGTCCGAGTAAACCCCGTTGATCCTGACACAAGCACTAGAGTCTGTATCATACCAGTGCTCAACCCAAATGAGCTGTGTTTGCCATAACACGTTCCTGTCCACTCTGTCATAAGCCCTTTCCAAGTCCATGAACGCATAAAAAACTTTCTGGTTTTTGGCCAAAAATTTCTCCGCAATCATGCGCATGGAAAAGACTTGATCCGTACACCCCATCCCCTTTCTAAATCCAGCTTGCACATACCAAATTTTTTAAAGTAAAATCTGACTTCATAGAACTAGAAAAAGAAAGGAATGTTTCAGCCTCATATTATACCTTGGGTGTCGTAAGAGGCGACAGAGAGAAACAAATCAAATGGACAGCAGCGCTTCCTAATAACGACTAAAAATAAAAAAACTGCGGTTACCAACCCGCCTGCCAAGCGTGGCGACTGTGTCGAATATTCCCCCTGTGCCTACCAGGCAATCCATGGGGAGGCCTATGTTCAGCAGTGGACTTTTAATGGCTGTAACGGTAACGGTATCGATAATAGCTCCAAAAGTCGGTAGAAAATAAATATTAGAGCCCCGACTTCTGAAACTATTAAAAAGAAATTATTTTATTCTTTCTAGTTCTTTGAAGTCAGCTTTATTATTACTTCTTACAAGTCTAATTTATTGACCCTTTTAAGTAAAATAAGAATCAAAATAGTTACATCAAAAACTGCAACCCTTAATTTTTCACACTTGAATTTTTTTATATATTTATGGAAAAAATTGAAAGTGTGAAAAATGAAGGGTTTGTGTGTGAAAAATTAAAGGCCCATATTTATGGGCGTCTGTCGTCGTAAAATCGGCCAAAAATTAATGGAGTATTCAAGTAACATACGTACAAAAATTAAGAAAATACACTCGAATTGAGATCCTCCTCCTTTTTGAAGTCGATTCGACAAGTGATTTTTTTTAAATTTTGTACTTGAAAATAATTAATTTACACCGTTTTCTTTTCGACCGCCCGATTCTGAGCCATGTTCAAAATGTCAAGTCTTTAGCTAATCGGGAAGTGTTCGAAATTTGAGTTGCAAGATTCCACCCGGAACGAAAGACAGACAGACATACAAGAAAGTGACTGAATAAAAATGTAAAAATATTACGATGCGAGTAATCAGCAGACTTGTCATTACCCGCGTCTAGACGCCGCCTCGATTCAAATCCGTGCGCATTTGATCATAAGAAAAACATCGACCTCAATTGTCGTATCCCTTGTCTCATTAAAACGTAGTGCTTATATATTATTTGATCTCTGTGGGCGACGCCTAAAACTTGTCAGTAAAGAAAAGTCACAGCCTATATAGTACGTCCCACATTTGGGCACTGATCTCCTCTCACTTCTGAGAAGGTATTAGGGCAAGGAAGTGTTCCACACTGCCCCAATGCGTGTTGGCGGATTTCATATGTCTCCAAATATTTTTTTTATTTATAAGACATGCCGGTTTCCTCAAGATGTTTTCCTTCACCACCGAGCACGTGGTAAATCATAAAATTACAATTAACAATGGCATTGGTGTGCGGGGGCGAATACGGGTTGCTCGCGTACTATGAAATTTACTCTTGACTTGGCAGTGTGCCGAAGCAATATGATATTTTAAAGCACTTTCTTTGTGTCGTCTATCCTCCATCAACTTCATTGTGTTATCGCACTCGAACTACACGAGTGTAAAGACCATATGTACTACGTAACTTATTGACTTTTATTGATTTACGATGTACTCACATAAATGTATGTATTTTAGCCAATTTTGAATAAGGCTACTTTTGATTTTAAGTTTTGAAATTTATTGTAGTTTAGTCCATAGTTTCATATATATAGCGCACGGTATGAATAATAGATAGAATGCACAAAAAATAAATCGTTATGGTTTTCCTCTGCGCATACATACTCACGCATCTCAGCGCGAAATGAAAAATGTAATATAAGTCATATATTTTTATGTAATGTAATTGATGTAATATAGTTAATCCAATCAATATAAATAAATATATAGGTTCATTTACTTACTTCCTTTACCTATTGTATATATTTGAAGACTCGTTCGAGAGTCGTTTCTCAGGAGTAAACTCCAGTCACACGTCGGGGATGTAACATACATTTTTTTACTACAGTCACAAGTCAGCCATGTGCATGTTTCATCACTATGATCCTACCGTTAGAGAACTAATTTTCCCCCATCAGTTGTCGGTTATTCGAACTATATGGCCACCCCATTGCTACTTCAGCGTACTGATCCGCTGCGCTGTGTCAGTTACTTTTCTTCTTCCTCGTTACATTTATTTTATCACGAAGAGAAATTCCGAGTAAGTATAGTCTACTCCATTGCTCTTTGAGTGACCTTCAGCTATCTTATGCGGCCAATAGTAAAGTACCAGGTTTGGGTTTCGTAAGCCATCACGATAACACGAACTACGACTTGTATGTGACTGTGATTTGTATACCATTAATAAATATACCATACATACTTACATATAATAATATACCAGTAAATAAATACTAAGTTTGCCAATCCAAATTTATACGTGGTAGAGCCCATGCTGCAGCTATATTAGTAGTATAGTTGTAGCAAGAATGCGTCGGCTCGACCGGGGGAGAACCCCTTTTTCACAGTATTCTAGCATAAAATAGCAGCTTAACGCTACTGTGTTTTGTATGGTGAGTGTAGAGAACCGGAGACCCCTTTTTACTGAAAACGAGGCATTCCATCTTAGTCCGCACGGGTGACAACGCATCTGCATTTTGATTCGATATCGAAGATAGATGTCTATGGGCCACTGCAACCATTTACTCGTACTGTTCTATGTGCCCGTTTCTCATCCTTATCCTATAAAAAATATCAGATTGCAAAGTGTGGCAACTATGTTATAATATTACATAGCTAGAATTCAATACAGCCTACGTTTGCGCGGTAAATGTCTATAGTGCAGAAACTCTATTTTTGCAACAAAGCGGACTGCAGATGTTCTCGAAATATTTTTAAATTCTTAGACATGTTAGTGTCTCCGCCGAGCATGCGTAAATTATTACAATTTCAGTTTTTAATGGTACGCTCGAGAATCGAAATCATCATTTCTCAGTCTCAGTAAATTTAAGACGGTTGCCCGGTCCGTGAGCTTCCGTCTATAAAGTTATTACAGTGAACAATAGCAGATTTAAAGCGTCTTAGTCCCAGTTCTCCGTGGAGTGATGGAGTAAGGAAATCCACTACCCCATACCGTCCCGTGGATGTCGCAAATGCGACAGAGACGAATGAAACGAATGAAATGGTCAGCAACATCTTCTTGATAGCCATTTTAAAAAATTGCGGTGCAAACCAGCTTGCCAAGTATGGCAACTATGGCAAATATCCTCACCCTCCCCCATGAAGCAATCAGTCTAAGAGGCTGTTTTGGACTCCCCAGCATTGGACTGTCGGTAGGCGGTAATGGATTAATAAATGAAGGCCCAGCTTAATATGGCATTATCTTTCAATCGTAAAAAGAAAACTTAGTACTCCTGCTCTAGCTTCAGTACTAGCGTTGTTAATGTAAATATAATTAATATCATAATTTCTTTTAAGCTTAGTTTATTTAGGTCTCATAGCGTTTGTAAATCAATTTATAGCGCTAAAAGATCGCGTTGGATGGTTGAACGAAACGATAAGACCCCACGCATAATAGTTATCGTATGAGTGTCGTCAAAGAGTATCATATTATGTATATTTTATAATGTATAACAATAAAACAAAATATGTATTATGGCACAATAGTTCATCAATAATTAATTATACAAAATAAGGTATGCATTTATTGTACATATTTTCGTTTTCCTTAAATATCCACATTAACATAGAATGGACAATCCATGAATAATGATGTTATTGAATATTGACTTGACTTTAATGGCAAATTAATTATATTTATGTATATTATACTAAATTACATATCTACAAATTGCTACAAAGCGTTCGACTAATGGCAACGGCTGATTGTTTGGCAACTTTTGTGTGTGACTTGTGACGTGATGAATATTGTTGTAATACCCATTACATATCCCTTGTTATTGTGAAGTTAAATGGAGATAACCTTTGGGGTTATCCACCATAGTTTCTATACTTAACACATACGTATGGAGCTAGGAAAATAAATTTAACTTTTAAAGGAGATATTGTTCACCCACACTTTCTGAGAAAGACGTCTTCTCTTATTGTTAAACTTAAAATATAAGAATATTTAGAAATATTCAGAATAAAGAATACGGAAAATACAACTCAAGATTATCAAATTTCGTGAAAAAAGTGATGTCGAAAATGCAAATAATATTCGAACAGCACTTTCGGTTAAATTCTCTTCCAGTATGATTAAACAGTGTTACCAACCCGAATTTTTCCAAATCCATAGATTGGTATAAAAAATTCGGTAAATGCTCTTTCAAAATATCCGTAGATCTTCAGACTTCTTAAGAGGATCTAAGATTTTTGTATTTGTCATAGAATATCAATTTTTCGGACAAATTCTTTCTGTCGTATACAATTCTTTTTGTAAGTTCAATTATAATATAACATCTAATCAATCTACACATAAAAGAACCATTCCAGAATTGATAAAAAATTAATTAGTTTCTTTTATATAATTATTTTTAGTAAAAACAAATAAAAGAAGCATTCCATCTCAGTCCTCACGGGTGACAACGCCTCTGCATTTTAATTCATAGGTGTAGATGTCTATGGGCCACAGCATCCACTTACCATCGGTTGAACTGTATGCTCGTTTGTCACCCTATCATTTAAAAAAAAACTATTTATCGACAACTTTTATTATTAACTAGATACCGGCCTCGACTTCGCTTGCATCGTGTAGGTGGCGTTATTTAAATTTAATATAAACAGAGACCATTTATATTATCTATTTTTCGATTTCCAAAAAATCTTAAGACATTCGTGTAATATAGCCTAAATCCCTCCCAGCAATGCTTTCTATTTGTTCGTAAAGTTTCATCATAATTGGTTCAGTTATTGAAAGGTACCTGCAGAAATTATGTTTCTTATAGAACTAGCTGTGTGTGTGGATAATCCATTTTTAAAGAATATATTATGAGGTTAATGATGTCACTTTACATTTATTTTATGCGAAATTAAACGTTATAAAAAGCAGGGGCGACTTATTGTTTTTGCTTCAGACATACTAAGTCGTTACAAAAGTAATAAAGGTGTTAAGAATATGAAATAGTGACACATTATAAGTTAGACGCACTCAGCTATTCAAACATAATCAATACGCGTCATTAGTGCTTATTTATAATTCACTTACGTAAACTTGTATCGACGTTCTAGACGTAAATAATGTAAATTATATGGTTTATCCCAGCATGTTTTATACTCACTGTCAAGGATTAAATGTAGGATGTATGTAACTTTTCAAATATCCCCCCTATGAGGCAGTCTATGGGGGAATCCTATTTTTAACAGACTTGAAAAGGAGGTTCTTAATTCGAGTGTAGGTATGTTTTTTGTCGAGTAGTTTTTAAAAAATCAATAATTAATTATATTTATAATAAAGTCGGTTGTACAACATTTTTATATTTACCACTTGTTGTTAAAGGTTATAATTATCAGCAGTGAATTTTAAAAGGTTGTTACCATTGAGTTATATGTACTATGTACTAGAGAAGCCTTTCTAAACAAAAAATGTGTACTACTCTATATCTTCGCGCGTGCGATGGATTTGATTTAAACGCGTTGCGCCTGCGCGGTCAGTTTATATAAAAAAAAATATTATTTCATGATTTTTTCTTTTGTAATATTACGATATTATTACCTATTTATTCACTTGAACAACAAATAATTTTATTTACTTGACTACTGAATTGTTATTTACGTCCAGGTTTAGACTTTAATTTGAAATCTTGTATTATTAGCGCCGCTCCACAATGTATGAATATTGTAACCATAGACTAACTAGTAGATTGAAACCACACTAAATGACACACTGTACGGATTTCAGTACAGTTCAGTTGAACATAGTGTATGTTCGGAATGCGTAATCTAGTACAAAGTACATATATATAGATGGCTGTTACGGTAACGGTATGTAACTTACTGAAACGTTGTTTGTTGTTTGATGATGGATGTCAACAATTGTAAAACTACTACTTTTCGTACAAATTGTGAGATAAGATAAAAGTGTGGTTTGTAAGATGTTGTGACAAGGATTAAGAAAGGAACGCTTCGATTTTTTGGAAACAAAGAAAGAATGAATGAGGAAAAAGTAACAAAGCTAATTTATGCTGCAGAAGTGAGTGGCAGAGTTGCCACGGGATACCCTATACGATAGTTCATTGACCAAATTGGCGATAAATCAAAGATGGGCCAAATTAAGAGAGTACCTTTAACCGAAGAGCATGTATGCGTAGGTATAGGGGTGTAAAAGAAGCTAGAGGGTATGGTCAGGATCGTACCAAATGGATTCCGTAGTCGGCCTACTCTTTTGGGTGACAGGAGTGATTTTGTATATGTATGTACTTTTCAACTAAAAATCCCCATGTCGTTAACACCACCTCACTGAATTAATAACAGTAACCCATCCATTCACTGTTTCGTTGAAATAATCTCTTATCTACAAACAACTTGTGAAAAAGTTAGTCATTATTAAGCCTCACTTAATCTGTTAACCAGACATGATAATTTCATATAGTTTACCTAGTGGACTGTCTTCGTGTAAGATTCTGTTTAAAAGTTTCTATGTACCTGCAACTCTTAAACCAAAATACCAAATTTTCATCATTAACCCGTAAAAGTCTTCTGCTGGACTTGTTGGGCTTGGTGTTTTCCGTAGTTGGGATGATTTGTCATAATCGCCCCGCTTAGAATAAAAATTGGCGATTGTATTACGAGACTGTACCAGAGTACAAGACTCGTACTGCTGCCGGCCTCCCTTTTGAGGAACGTAAGAACGTCTGGTGGTAATTTATGTATAGCGTAAACAAGAAAATTATACCGACGTCTATTTGAAGCTTTGAGGTCTTTCTAGCTATGAAATTGTCCTTCCTTCCTTCCTTTCGCTTTTGCAACACCTAAAGGGCGATGTATTGTAATAAATTCCCAAACACTATGACACAAGATGATTAATACGAACCTTTAAAAAATCTAAAATACAATACTGACGTCGTAGTAAAGGTGTGACTTCACTTTAGTAATGTTATATCTTTGTAGGGTTATTAAATATCTCTTTCAATCCCACATAACCGTACCTTTGTCAGGCTTCTGTTGTCACTAATTAAATTCCTTATATCCCTAAAGTGGGAGGTAATCCACTTGAATATTTATCCGTGACGGTATGCTTGCGATACGTTTGCAATCCTTTGGTAAATATAGAATTATTATTACACTGTATTTGAAGGACATGAGGGATCACTTAGAACACGGTCACAAGCTCAACACCGCATAAATACAGAGGCAAACATCATTAGTGATTTTCGATATGATATGCGCTGAAACGCCTAATAATGCCATAACGACACTACTTCCCTACTACCCGTTAGTGTTAGAGGTAAATTATGATTTAATTTAGTAATAATTTTGCAATAAATTACTTAACAAAAACAGCACATATTATAGAACCTCGAAATATTTGTTTTAATATAGTATTAAGGTTAAGTTTCATTATTTGTAAAACCATTTGGGGTTAATGCCCTACCTAAAAGTGGGACATGTAATGCCCTGGCCTCGGCCTCGCCTATCGATCAAGTCCATTAATGTATTTAACACACTACGTACCTGCTTTGGTTAATAAAGTAAGACACATTGATTTTCACATCATTATTATTTCTGCCGTCAAATAACAGTGCCTTCTATTGTGTTCCGGGTAACATTATTTAATCTGTCGTTCCGGGCTAAATGGTGTCAAGAGCCAGTATGTTTGCAGGTTGAGCGGCATTATATCTTAGTCTTGATACTGCAGATATTCATGGTCTGCAGTAACCACCTATCATCAATTGGAGTGTAAGTTCGTTTGTTACTTCAGTTTAACAAAAAAAAAACGTACGATTTTTCCTTTAATAAAAGGTCGGGGAAAAAGTTTCTTCAAGACATTTTTTTTCAAAGTTTAACTACATTTAGTTATAATATGTATATATGTGCCATTTTGTTCGATAATTTGTTGCCCCCTTGTAGGTAGTTACATAATCCCGTTACTGCAGAAATCTTGGGATTTTTGACCAAAAAAAATGCGACAGGTAGTTTTGACAGTCCTCTCTTGAAGTTAACCTAACACTAGCCAAAGAATTCTGAAAAGACCGAAACAGGTAAAAATCTGAGGTTACAAGGTCAGGACTGTATGGTAGATGCATTAGCGCTTCCCAACCAAGTTCTCTCAATTTTTGTTGAGTTGCCAAATATGTGAGTGGTCTGCCATTAACATGATAAAAGACCACTCCATTTCTGTTGATTAATTTCGGCCGTTTTTTCTCAATTTCTTACTTGCGCTCTCATTAGTTGTTGGCAGTAGAGCTACGAATCGATCGTTTCGTCCGGCGATAAAAGCACACAGAATCACCTTGTTGCATGTTAATCCGTCTTACGCTACAGTCTGTGAAGCTTGACTACCCTTTGATTATGGTCTTTTTTCGCAAGTTGTTGGCACGTAAAGTAGGTGATCCACTTCTCATCACCAGTGCTCCATCTTTTCAAAAATGGCTTGGTTTCATTACGTTTCTTTCAGTGAGCTAGTGTGGTACCCAAATACCGAGCTTTTTTGTATAACCAGACTTTTTCAAATAGGTCAAAACTGTTTTGTGGTCAATTCTCAATTCCTCGGCTATTTCATAACTATTAATAAGCCGATCTGGCTCCACTTTTTCACAAATTTCGTCGACTTTATCCGTATGAGGGCGACTACAGCGAGCTGCATCATTGACATCAAAATCCCGGGAATGAAAACGCTTGAACCAACTTTGTGCAACTCTTATTGTAAATATTTTGTGGCGGCTGGAGTCGCATTTTTCCCTTTTTTGTAATAAAACTGCAGAATGTATCGAATTTCATCGTTAGATTCACTCATTTTGGCGGACAGAAAAACAATTGAAAATGGCGGAAAAATGTTTTTTTTTTCTTTCTATATTTCTTTTTTTTTTAATGTGCTATAAGTATTGATATTAAAACCAGCAAGATACAAACAGTACAAGCGAAGAGATTTTTCTTCAATTTTATACAAACAAAATACGAAGAAACTTTTTTCCCCGACTTATTATTTTTATTATCTTATTACTTTTTTCTGTGATGAGTTTAAAAGATTCAATTAGAAATAGTTAGTCTTAACATATCGTAGTATTTATAATTTCACATATATTTTTTATAACTAACAATCGAAGTGAACATTGTACTAGACCACAAACCACAGTAAAGGAAACTAAACAACGATTTGAAAACAACACCACTGACATGGGCGTATTGTGCTCTGAAATAAAAGTAATGTAAAATTATTGCCCATTCTGGAATGTATTTAAAATAATCAAAATATTCTCTGGTATCTGTTTTCAGTTTGAATTAGAGATTATTTAATTTTCAGTACAAACTTAAATTATATAATGAATTTGAAAAGAAAAACAATAGATTAGAGAACAATAATATATATTCTTTGGTGAAAACTTATATAATGATAACAAAGGACTCCTTACCATTTATAGGACTTTTTGTTTATATAAAGAGCCTTTACAAATGTAGTATTTGAAGCTAATACATTGTTTGAACAGTAACCGTATTGACTATTGACCCTTTTATTGTTTGCATTTTAATACAAACAGTTATTATTGACAAGTGTTATCGCCGCACTTTAACTTATCGGTTCAACTACAAACATTTATAGAAAAAGATAATGGTCCGATCGCAGCGGCATCTTCCACTAAATAGCAAAAACTAACAGATAACTTACAAAATTATATTTAGTCGCTATTATTTATAAATATTATATTGCTTGTTCACTACATATTCCGAATACCGAAGGGGTTATTATATTATAATATCACAATAAATAGCCGTTGCATTTATTAGATTTATTGTGCTTTGGGAAAACAAACGTTTTCTTAAATTTTATTTTTATCAATTTTATTAAGTATAATATAATACGTAATTTAAATTAATATTGATTTTTACGTGGTAGAGCCATGCTACAGCTATATTATGGATGTAGCCCGAATGGGTCGGCTCGACCAGGGTAGGACCACGCTCTAGAATACCAGCGTAAAATAGCAGCTTAATGCTGCTGTGTTTCGTATGATGAGTGTTGAGAACCGGAGACCCTTTTTACTGGAAACGAGGCATTCCATCTTAGTCCTCAGGGGTGACAAGTTATCACTGACAACGTATCTGCATTTTGATTCTTAATTGAGGATAAATGTAGATATCTATGGGCCACAGTATCCACTTACCATACAGTGCACCTGACTGTGCGCACGTTTGTCACCCTATGCTATAAAAAATTATATATAAAAGGATTTAAATTACAGCCTACATACATACGTTCTATCCCACTGCTAGGTACATAGGCATATACCTCCAGCCTCTCATTTTTAAAAGGATAATGGAGCAATCTATGTTGTAGAGCCCAGTGTAGAGTTCAATGCCTGTTGTCCAATAGTAGAGTCCAGTGTAGAGTCCAATGCCTGTTGTCTGACTTTACATGTCCTTAAAATATAATATATTTATTTCATTCCTTTGACTTGCAGGTTTCCTAACGATATATCACTTCAACGCCGCAACTGGCCAATCAGCACGTAAATAGGAATCGTACCCGGGTTGCTTGCGTACTGTGAAAGTGCTTAGCTCCTGAACCCATAGCATTCATATCATCATAGACATTGAACATAGGTCTCCGCCTAGGAATGCCACAAAATGCCACTTTGTAGCATTCATATAATATTAATTTATTTTAGAAATTTCCGATGTCATTCATCTCCGATTACAAGAATAAAACGTTTTATTGTATAATACCTTTTTTATCTTGACTTTTGCTTTAAAAAGCATTTAAAAAACGACTAACTTCACTTTCCTTCAATCATTGTTAACAGTAGCCTTTCAAATTTTGAAATCGAGATAATGTATCTACTTTCACGCGACCGCTGTTTTTAGGCACTTACAAAAATCGAAACAAGAACATTATTTGTACTGACGGCTCCGCGGCGCAGTGACTTAGCAATTGAGTTGCAGCGCTAAGGGCAGCACGGAACGAGTATTTGTATGGCCTACAAATAGTTGTTCCGGGTCTGGATGTTTGTCCTTGTGCAATTTATGTTTGTAAACTGCCCCCACAATAATCAAAATCCTAGTGTGGAGGTTACGTTTAATAAAAAGAAAAGAAAAAGAATTTAGAAGTAATTTAATCTCAGAAGGAAATATAATATTTAACACACACATTGTTTTGTGCTAATTCCCGTCTTACACCTGCTGAAACGATAACATTTGGTTGCGCCTACGGAGCATAGAATAAATAAAAGTAAGAAAACGAATTTTATTAAAAGAGAAAATTAAATTGAATATGGCACTAGCAATCACTATTTTGGGCAAGCCCCCACTAGATGGACTGACGACCTGATGAAAGAGGCGGGTAGTCGATAGATGTAGAGGGCTCTGGACCGTACTTTGTGGCAATCTATGGGGGAGGCCAATATGTGGATTATTAATGGGCTGGGACTTTAAATGGGTCCATTAAAAGTCCACATAATTACAACGGTAATAGGTGATTGGTATTCTAATGCCGCCACCACACACATATAAAAATAAAATAAAACTAGTCGTCAACCCGCACTACTTCACCCAAGTGTTTGCCTAAACTAATTGTACCGTAGTTTCGAGCTATTACATTTTAAAACAATATGTTCATATATATATATATATATATATATATATATATATATATATAGTGTGTGTGTATATTATATAAAGGTTGGGCTATCTGTTAGTCCTTTTTTCATTTGTAAATTAAATACACATTTTGAGATGAAAAGTCATTTTTTTTATTGATTCATATGCCCATCACGGGTCGTTTACAGGCCTGCATCCGAACATCAAAATTTTCGATGATTTTTTCCAATAAAATAATTGATATTAATTGAAAAGCAAAATGCGTCGTAATATGGTTCGTGAAATGTTTTGTTCTTGTGAACGATGCCTGGTTGATGTGCTTGGTTCATTACGAACACTTTCACTAACAGCTACCACTGCATCAGGAGTACTACTACGAACTAGATAAACATGTAGATACGGTCTACGACCTTGCTCAGTGCAAGGTCAGTTTTTTTTTCAAAAATATCAATAATTTTGCCAATTGCACGCTCAGTAGGACTACATATCGATCAAAACTCTCACGTAATTTACGAAATGTTCTTCTTTTTGAACGACAAGTTTCAGAACAATGGCCAAATTTCTATAGGAGCTGGACTTGACTTTTATTTTTCATATCCCTAAACAAACTATAGCTATACTGGTTTGTTGTTATGTTGTAAACACAATCCCATTTGAAAATCATATTCAAATAGCCACAATTTTTTATAATAACGTCAACAATACTTTTGAGGTTAGCATCACATATGTAATCTTCTTCAGTGATCTAAAATAAGAATTAGATTTGTATTATGATGTACGATTGTGTGTAATGGTTTATGTTAGTGTAATAAAATAATTTGGTATGTAAATATGTACTATTATTGAATAATTCCACTCGCAGATCTTAGAAATTACTCTGGTGTCAAGTTCAAATACGAAATGGCGGCGAAATGTATCATCAATGCATATGTTACAATTAACACATAGCAATCGCAGGGCTCGTTGTCGTTATTGTGTAATTGTAGTCTGCATGATGTCTCTCACAAATATCCAAGATGTAAAATCGGTGTCTAGAAATCAAAATCTCAAAATAATCGTTACCGGTGGTAGTTCAGTCCGTAAAACAATGTCGAGGTCCAAATTACAGAAGTAAATCTAAAATAGTACAGTACGTATCACAATCCACAATAACGAGTGAAGCAAATAAGATGATGCGAAATGCGAATGATTGCCGGGTGACAATCAATGGTGTCCATCGATGACCACAGATTATGTAACTTGTCGATGACAAATGATGTTCCGTTGTTTGTAATTGAACAAAACGCTTAGCTTACTATGAAGCTACATAATTATTTTTATGACATGAATCCAGTAGATAATAAATCAGTAAAGTAGTTGATTTTAACAGTGGTAGAGCCACGCGGCAGCTTTTACTGTCGCACGGATGGGCCGGCTCGAACCGGGGTACCACAACCTCACAGAATACCAGCGTGAAGTAGAGGTTTACCTCTGCGTTTCGCTTGGTGAGTGCAGGTCGCCGGAGGCCCTTTTTCTGGTAATGAGGCATTCCATCTTAGTCCTCACAGGTGACAACGCATCTGCATTTTGATTTGTAATAGAGGGTAGATGTAGATGTCTATGGGCCGCAGCAACCACTTACCATCAGATGGACTGTGTGCTCGTTTGTCACCCTTATCCTATAAAAAAAAATTAATATCTACGTACTAATTGAATTGAATTACTATTAACAAATTTTCATAAAAACAAGAATAATTATAGTCTTTGAATACAAAGTTCTTTATTACGCGAAATGAATCGTCATTAGGTGCGTTCCACTGCGTTTTGAAACCATTATTTTAAATAATTTCTGAACAGTTACAAAAACAAAAATAAAAGGATAACTTTTTTTGTGGCTACTTAGAGAGGTATTTTTTGTGTTTTTAAGACCTTAAAAACTGAGGATATTTTCCATAAATATGGCATACAGTGACGCCATCGTTTTGTCGTCTGGTACGATTTGACCAACCTTCTTTGGTCAATCAAAATGCTGATGTTAATGACTCCATGATTATAAATGTCATATTTTTTACTTTTTATATGTAAAATAATTTTTTTGAACAGATAACATGAACTACTAAAAACCATCGATTGAAGAAAGGACCAACAGATGGCCCATCCTGTATATATATATGTGCTCCAACTCTATTTTTATAATTTTACTGATGAATAAAACAGTCTGTCTCTTGGGCATAGTGTAGCTTTCCATAAGTGAAATAATTTTCAGAAATGGATTAGCAGTTCCAGCGATCTCTTTTTACAAAGAAACTTACAACTTTACATCTTTATAAATACATAAAGATAATAATAACAAGAATAACTGACAGACCACCGGAGCAGTAAGCTTAAGCGGGAATAGACCAGTTATATAACTTACAGATAGACAACCGATGGGGAAGAAAGGTTCTCGAGTCACAGCCCCGTACTGACTTTTGGGCGACCCACCACTACAGGTCTGAAGACCTGATGAAACACGCAGGCATTTGTGGAGGTAGGGGCTCAGAGTAGGGCTATATTAAGTTCAGAACAGTTCAGAATTTGGAAGGACTTGTGAGCTATAATCCTATGGTGATAGCATTTATTATAGTACTGACAGTTGGATGCTTAAAGAAACTTAATCTGTTCTTATCGTTTGACCATAAAGTAAGTCTGCTACACGTGCGAATAGTTGCACGTGCAAAGTTCGGAGGTACGTCATGCTATCGGTCCGAGGCATCGCGTGCCCGGTCTGAATAACAAAACATTACGGTTATCATATGGACGAGTCATTCGAGATGAAACCGCCATGTTACTTTGCGGCACTTCTAGATGTTAAAAAAAAAGAAATTTAGTAGATTAAAATGGCCAATAAATTAGAGGTCAGCGTAGATGACACTAATGCGTAGTAAAGTAAAGAAAATCGGACGTATTATGCAATGGCGCCAAGCTACTCGGCCACTCACTGCCCAATGCCGATACAACCGGCGCGTGGTATTAGGTGGTAATGTGAGAAAGAAAGTACAAAATAATTTATTTCGATGTACATTTTATACTTAAGTCAAGTAGCTAATACTTAATCTTATTTATTCCGTGGTATTAGAAAGATACATGCTTTTATAATGACGTCTGATTAGATATAAAGCTCAATAACTATTGATTGCAAAGTGATATTTATTTCAATTGTAATAATAACTCTTACATTGATCATTCATTACAACCTTTCAAAAGCCTCCCCTACAGATTGCTTCATAGGGGGTTTTACCAAAACTGCCACTCTTTGTGTGAGGGTTGGGAACCGCAGGTTTTTATTATTTTTATAATTGATATCAGGAAGATGCTGCTGCAGATCCACTAGAGTCTTAAGTCCGCCACTATACCGTTAATATTTTAATTATAGCCGGTTAAGAATGTTTAATTCTAATTATATTTTTGTCAGGTTATCATTGCTCATTACATAAAAATGATCGCGTTTCAATGAACGTAACCGCCGCGCCGTGGAATTATGACAGTTAAATTATTTTATGACTGCCCCGACAGTTTAAAGTTAGAATCTCTTTAAACTATGCTGCCTCTGTTTAAGACACGGTATCCGACAACCCGGTAATCCGTCATAAGTTTTACCTACGTTACTTATGTCAGATCCAGGATTACAGTCGCCCCTAGGCGGCCTAAATATAGCGGCACATTTGTCTTCTAATTAAAAATAGATTTTATAAGTATCTAGTCAATCAATATTTCTAATGCAAGAATGTACGAAAAACCAGCACACAGTCAGATAAATCTAACCTTTATTAAGAATCAAAATATATATTCGTTGTCAGGCTCAAATTAGAGTTCAGTATGCATCACCATACGAATGCGATGCACAGTAAAATTATCCCCAGTTGAGCCGATCCATCTTAACATTATCTCCATTAAGTATGTCGATAGGTTTGGGAAATATCGTTAAATTTCGTTAGAAATGGGTCCCATACTCAATTAGGTAGAAAATCGCAAATTTTGTAGGTTCGACACTTCAAGAGCCATATTATTGTATTTAATTAGTACCTACCTGCGTGACTGAACTTTGTTCGGCATAAGAAAAAATAATAATTTTCCCGGGTATGCCACCTATCGAATGAACTTTAAAAGTATGTAAATCATTACCGGGGCCGGGTATAAAATGCACGCATTACCAATACTGTAGCTGTACTCGTATGTCGTACGACTTTGACGAGAGATGACGTAACAAATAACAATGTTATTATAGTTTCTTGCGTATGAACCTAAGGATTTTAAACGCTTCACCATGACTTGACGCAACGTTTTGCTATAGCGATAATTTATCGGTAACGCAGTAAAATAACCAAATTATTTACTTCACACATATAATAGAATGTTTCTAAATTATTATAAATTTTTATTTTTAAATAAAATGAATTGTTCAAAATTAAAAACATTATGTACCTACTTAGTTACAAATTATGAAAAATGTTCGTGAATTAGTCAGAAAAAGATCTGTGACACACAGACAGACAGTCATAGGTATTCATTCACACACGTACAAAACGGATTAGAACTTTTAGCACGGAAAACAAAAAACAAAAAATTAATCACGTTGACCAACATGTAATATTTTAAAGTTCATTTTCCTTAATTAAATTAAAACATGAGCGACATGATTTTTAATAACGATTTGAAAAGGTTACTTAAAAGGTAACTTAAGAATCATGTAAACCTTTATCGATTAATCTTTCAATTAGTAATTCTGAAGATATTTTATACGCAAGTATGTTTGTTTTTGTTGTTTTTAAGTGTGCTTGTTATTTCAGTAAATAATTTTATGAAGTACGTTTTATTACAATATGTATTTTATCGAATCATTTCGACAGGCGTTATTATATTATGTGTACATTTTCGAATTCAAATATTGTCGAGAATTGACCAAATAAACAGAGAGATATAATACATATCTAGAAAATCTTCAATTATTTGTTTCAGATTATTCGTTTTAAATTCTAAAGTATTTGTAAAATTAAAATAGAATGAATATAATATAATATATGAATGAAAATAGAGCGAAGTTCAAATAATCAAAAAGCGAATATCTATATCTTATCCGTCTAAAGAAGTTGAATGAAATATTTTCTGAACATTGTATGGGGGAGCCTTGTTTTAAAGATTATAAATTTCAAATTCATTTAACTATTAAAGTATTGATATATACATATGTTTAACAATTCATTGAATTATTATATGATTTTGATATTTTTTAACAATGAAGTAATTTTTGTAAGGTTTAGGGTTCTCCTAAAAGATAAATAGTTGTGATGAAGTGATGAAAGCTTACGTAACATTTTTCACGTGTAAACCAAAGAACTCTTCAAATGACATGTGTGCCGCCAACAGCAATGATATTATTACAGTATTGCCACTAGGAATGCCACATCGGAAGACCAAAATATATGAACAAAATTTGAAAATATCGGGACTTTGTGGTTGTTGCCGGGAGAAGTAAATATTACTTATAAATAAAAATGTAATTTCTTTTTAAATTAAAGGCTACAAAAAGGTTTAAAATTGTGAACACAACTAATTTAAGTACACTACATTTTTAGGTTGCCACATGTATTTGACATTAGACTTTACTGAGTTGACCAATTTGGATCCTTTATTAATATTCAGAAAATATTTTAAATTCAAACAATTACTAACTCAGCTTTTATTAAATTAAAGACAGCTGTCATATGAAGAGAAGCTGTTTGTTCCAAACGAATCCAGACCACTGGCAACCCCAAGGTGTATTTACAGCTGTTTGCATTTTGGTAGTTTATTAACCTTCAAATGTAATATTTACATTCTTTCGTTAATTTTTTCGTCATTTTTATTTAATTATACTAAGAGACAAGTCACGATTTCTATACCTTGCTTATTCAAGTAATAATAACTTTAAATGTATGCATTTGTCAATACATTGCGCTAGGAAGCAACTTAAAACTTTATTTCCTATTGTACAGTATATTATGTTAATCATAAGTTTTATTTTCAACATAAATGTGTTTTCAATGTCACTGGTCATCACTGTAGATAACAAGAAGTGTTTGTTTACCTATTCAGTTTCCGGATTCTTAGAACATTTTAAAATGCAATGATCACTTTGCTTAATAAAGATCGAGTGAGCTTATGTAATAACTGCCACGAATGTTTTAACATTTTATTAAAGCGACAATAAATAGAGCTTGCGGGTACCAAGTGTTTAAACATAGCAAACGGAAAAAATAGTAAAAAGTTCCAACAACAAATATCATAGATAACAGTTAAAATGCGCTCTTTCGAAGATAGTTTGTGGTCGCAGAGAATATACTAGGGTTCAAATTGTGTGGCGTGTGTGAGGCGGGCGCGTGGCGAGAGCGAGGCGTGTGCGGAGCGTGTGCGGTTTAACGTCGATAAATGCAATTTCAGATTTATTGATTTGTCATATGACTCAAATTATGCAACAAATTTCAAAGCGAGTTTGACGTGGGTGCTGACGCGCGTGGCGTGCGCGTAGCGGGTGCGTGTCGTCGGAACGCGCCCGATTAGTAGGGCGCGGATCGCAAACTCGAAAGATCGTGGGTTGGAATCTGCCATTCGAGTTATGTCGGGAACCACTTCTAATCACAAGCATTTTAAGCTTACCAGAAGTGGTTTAAGGGAATATTAGTAATGTTTAAAATAACATTACTAGTATTTAAAAAAATATTAGGAAAGGTACTTCGTTCCAATCGATTGTTCCACGACACTCACGCATGTTTTTCTGTACTATTATTTGGACTGTGGTACTGTGATTTACCTATATTAAAAGCGATATTGTGTTATTATAATAAAAAAAATATACTTAATATTAGGGATACACAAGGGGACAAATGAGCACACAGTTCACCTGTTGATGAAGACCTACAAAATGCAGTTGCGACCTGACGACTAAGATGGAATGCCTCTTTTCAAGTAAAAAAGGTCTGCGGTTTTCTACACTCACCATACGAAGCACAGCAGCATTAAGTTGATATTTTACGCTGGTATTCTGTGAGAGCGTGGTCCATCCCCGGTCGTGCCGACCCATTTGTGCTACAACCATAATATAGCTGCAGCGTGGCTGCACGTGTACGTTTCACCGCTGCGATGTTATGTTACGAGGGCGGCACTGAAAATTTCGGGAATCAAGGAAGTGACACAACATTACTATTTAAAAATGTATTTATTGCTTTCCGAAGTATTCTCCGCGAAATTTGACACATTTTTCCATACGATGGAACCAATCATTGAAGCAACCATTCCATTCGGAAGTTGGGGTCTCCAAATGGCCGTTTTGTAGGCGTCCACAGCTTCTTCAGGTGATGAAAATCTTTGTCCACGCAATTTATTCTTTATTTTAGGGAAAGTATACAAATCATTAGGGCTTAGGTCGGGGCTGTACGGCAGATGGTCTAATAATTCTATGTTTTCTTGCTCTAAAAACTCTTTTGTTCTGTGTGCGGTGTGAGAACTCGCATTGTCGTGATGCAGTTCTCTTTACGGAGTTCAGAAACGACCTGTGGCAAACAAATGCTAGCATACCATTCTGCATTAACCGTTCTTTGTCCCTCAAGAGGAATAGTCGTAATATGGCCGGTTTTGGAGACAAACGTGGCCACCATTTTTTTTGCAACACTCCGTGAACGAACAATTTTTGTTGGCTTTAACTCATTTTCGAACACCCAAACTCGTGACTAGTTTTTTTGTTTCGGGTTCGTACGCATATATCCAGGATTCGTCACCTGATACGATGTTGTATACAGCATTTGAGGATCCTGCGTGGAATCTTTCGAGAGATCTGACGCACCAAGTAACGCGAGCCGCTTTTTGCTCTTCACAGAGCGAATGCGGTATCCATCGGGAAAACAACTTTTTTACACCTAATTGTTCATGCAAGAATATTTGTATTTGACTCATGCCAATGTCTAAAGTTGCCTGAATTTCGCGGTATGTCACATGTCAATCTTCCATAATCAGCTTACGCACAGCATCAACGTTTTCTTGGGTGACTGCAGTTTTTGGACGACCTTGACGGGGATCATCACTGAGCTTGACACGTCCACGTTGAAATTCAGCAAACCAACGATAAATTGTGGTTTTGGATGGGGCTTCATCACCAAATGCAGAAATCATCCGGTCAACACACTGTTTTTGTGTTAAACCACTTCGAAAGTCATAATAAATCATCACTCTTGAATTTTCTCGAGTCAATCCCATTTTCTCAACGCCTAAACAAATTTGACAAAATCTTGTGACAAGACCGAGAATCTTTTTTAAATAAATAAATGGTATTCGATTTTTAAAACCAAGGAGTTTTCAATTAAAAAGATTTTAATATGACAGGAACAGTGGAAATATTCCATTCCCGATACTTTTAGTGCAGCCTATGTATTATGGCTTTATCATAAAACTTTTCTTCTACTATCATTCCTTAAAATATGTCTGTATTCAGGGCTCGGAACCGGTTTAAAAAGAGCGGTTAATTTCTATTAATATTAACATTAACGGTTCAGTGCGGATGGCACACCAGGCGTGCCATCGATTACTTTTGTGTGTGGCGTATGACACACGAGTCGTGTCTTTTTAAAAATCGTTATAACTCGCTCAAATTGCGTTTTTGGAAAATTTATCCAGAACAAAATATTCATTATTTTGCAAGTAGTTCATGCCTGCGGTTTCGTTTCTGGATATTTTGAAAATTTGAAATTTTTAGGGGTTGACAACCTTTTTTTAACTTGTACATGGTACTCTTTTTACTTTGTGGGTTTTAAATCATGTTGTGGAAAAATATTCTAATAAGTAACAAATAATAGCGTTCATTGCGATCGCTCACAAACTCAAGTTGTAAATAAATTTTTGGAAAACAAGTATCCTGTTTAAAAAAAACAATGCGTTTGTCTATTTGTTTAATTTTGCTTAAAATTGTTGAACTGCCATCTTATTACTATCATATGGCCGAATAGACCTACGAAGTACCATGTGATCTTGTGATATGGTATAAGGTTTATTTTTGCTTGAAACAATTCGAAACTGTTCATGCATAAAAATGTTCGCATATATGCCGCCGTATAGCACCGGCGTTTGGTTCTTTTTGAAAAGACTTGTTTTGCTATTCTTACCAATTAGACGTTTTCAAATCGACTTTACTTTTACATTTGTATAACATTAAATAATATTTAACATTTGTAAATATTAATTAACCATAAACCTTATTTTTTTCCAAATTAAAGTTCTTGATTGTTTGATATTTACAAATATTATTATTAGGTGAAAATTAAATTTAATGAAAACCAAAGGTTTTCCAGGATGATTTAGCTGTACCTACTTATATAAATGATTTTTTTATAAAACAAAAAATAGTACAAAATGTTTGTAATCTCTGCATAAAAAAGTTACTTACTCTCTATTTCAAAGAAAACACGTAGTTAAAAACCTGACGTAGTTTAAAACGTTAGAAACCTTTAAAAACAAGTATCCTTCCGTTTGTAACTGATGTTTGATGTCAAAATCTAAGTGCTTGATGGAGGGCTGTAATACGACTATCAAGGTGGCTTCTAGTACACTCATTATACCCAAATTAATCCAATAACGGTACTTGGCACGGCCCGGGATTCAAACTCAGGACCAAATCATCATCCACAGTCGCGCTACTAACCACTAGATCAACGAGGCAGTCGGCAACCGGACCAGTGAAAGGCCCGTCAAAATCGGTCCAGCCATTTCGGAGATTAACCGGAACAAACAGACATACAGACAGACAAATTTTTTTTTTATATGATATACTTTCATAATATGTATTTAGTAAAAATTTGTTATTTTGACGTTACGAACAGACACTTCAATTTTATTTATTTGAATAGTTTCATATTCGTAAAGTATGAAAGTTTGTAAAAAATTCGAAAGTGATTACTATATTATTTTAATCTTGAGGCGTCGGAAAACTGGGCTGCACTTTTAATCACTCTGTTTTATAATTCAATACAAGATCGTAGATATTAGTGTGATTTAAACTGTTGAGTATCTAGTTAATTGGGAGTTATCAATAATTACTTTTAATAAAAGACAGGATTTTTTAGTGTATGTATTTGGTGACAGTCTACAGCAAAGTATATCCGAATTTAATCATGATGATTTATTAGATTCAAATAATTTTTCTTTATTAATTTTAGTATCAGTAAATTTAATTTCATCTATGTCGTTACCTTCCACTCTATTTAAAAAAGCTAATATTTTTAGTAGCATCTTGTACGTATACAACATTGTAAGATATGCTTCAATTCCTCATTAATGAAATGTGAAAAATGGTAATTTGTTGTGTCCGGTTCGACTTTAGAATTCTCTGAAGATGACAAAAAATTTTTTATCGTGTTTAGACATGATTTCTAGTTAAACTTTACCCCTCGGAAGTTGTCATTTTTGATTTTTGCAAAGACGGAGATAGAGGTTGCTCCTAATGACGAGCTTCTGAATTTAAAAAATCTGGTCATCTCACTTTAGTCCTAAAAATAACAAATACTATAAAATGTAATTTCATATACTTTAAAAATATCGCGTGTTCTGTTAAGAAAGTTCATCATTTATTGCGATAAATTTATTTACAAAACGTAATTTTAATAGAAAACGTTCAATATAATTAAAGTCAATTTAAATATATAAGGTCACATTAAACTTGATATCTAAACTTTATTTTAAAGTGAAGATAACGCATAATTAATTGACACAAAACTTACATCAGTTATTTATAATACGATCGTTGCTGAAATACCTCACCGGCACGGAAACTTGGCCACTCGTGAATTTGCTGATTATTTGCACTGAAACGTTTTTTTAACAGTAAATTAAGGGTAGATGCATTCAATAAGTGTCTCTAATGGTTTTAGAACGTAGAAATTTAATGTTTACTTCACCGAAATTTTTCTTTTCAAGATAACATGTTTTCACTAAAATTAACATCTTTCCATTGTCACTTTAAAAACACTACAAAGTTAAAAATTAAGTCTGTTTCTTTATTGTCTATCAGTTTTAATATCGGGTGTTTCCTCCTCTAGCCCTGATAACCGCTTGCATTCGATCTGGCATGCTTTGAATGATGTTTCTGACATCAACTTGCGGTATGCTGTGCCAAGCGGCCAGCGCTGCATTTCGGAGCTCATTTAGAGTTTGTGGCGGTTCGGAGCTGGACTTTATCTTTCTTTTGAGCATACCCCATACATGCTCAATTGGATTTAAGTCCGGGCTACGAGCTGGCCACTGTAATTTTTGTATTCCAACCTCTTCCAGATATTCCTCTACACAATGTGCGACGTGCGGGCGTGCATTATCGTGCATGAGGAGGAATTGGTCGTGTCCAATGAATCCCGAATAAGGCATTACGTGCTCCTGAATAACTTCCTCGATGTATCGAGTAGCTGTAAGCCGATTATCGACGATGACCAACTCTGTACGTGCGTCGGAACTTACACCTCCCCATACCATTATTGAGCCTCCATGGAAACTCACAGTTTGGGTGGTGGTAATGGGTAGAAACCTCTCTCCTCTTTTTCCCCACACTCGTTCTGGACCGTCTGGAGCACGTAAAGCTATTCGACACTCATCTGTGAACAACACTCTAGCCCATTGCTCGTGGGTCCAATTGACATGTTCTCTTGCGAACTGAAGTCGGGCTACTCGGTGCTGTCTGAGAAGTTCTGGACCTCGTGCTGATCTACGAGCTTTTAAATTCACTTCCTCCATTCGTCTTCTCACCGTACGCTCACTAACATTAACGCCTCTTGCGATTTGGAGCCGCTGGCGTATCTCAAAAGCGGTCAGGTAGCGGTTTCTCAAAATCTCCATAACAATAAAACGATCGTCCCGGGCCGATGTGCACCTTACGCCCCCACTGCCTGGCCTGCGGGTGTAGCGGCCTGTCTCCTGGTATCGTGAATACTGCATTGAGGACCGTGGTACGTTAAGCACAATAGCAACTTCACGCTGTGTCAGCCCTTGGTCAATTAATGCTACTGCTTGTGCAACTTGTGCTGGTGTTAATGGCATTTTTATTGGCTTTAAAGCACCTTTAGTTATTGAATTAAGACACAAGATCACAATAATTGAATAACCTTACAGTAAACTTTTCACAACACACAAATTTAAAATGTGAACTTAGTCGCTCAAATGACCCGATTCAACTAAAAATTAAAGAATTCGTCATGGTGCACTTAAACATAATGAATTACCCTCTTGAACTTGAGGGTAAACATTTTTTGACATACTTGCATAACAAACATTCATCAGAAACACTTAAAGCTTTTGCTATCGCGAGATAACCGCTTGGCCAAGATTCCGTGCCGCTGAATGTACTGAAAAAATATGAGGGATGACGTTACAAGGCAGTCGCGTTGATGCAATGAATATATCGTACGTGCGTCTAAAAACCTTTTGAATGAAACAGAGGGCAGCCGTACAAAGTTGGGTGCAAGTGGGGTAAGGGAGAATAGGGATATTACAAAACTTAATTCTTACTACCTAAACCTAAATTTATTTAAAACCGGTATTCCGCAAAAACCGGTAAAGTACAACCTTTAACCGAAATCTATTTTGGTTTAGGGTCAATGACCGAAACCGCTTAAGAATTTGAACCAGTTTCCGAGCTCTGCCTGCATTATACATAAAAATTGAAAACCTTCCTTAAAAAGTACTTGATAGAAATTGAAAACCACATAAAAATCTTTTACGTATCATAGATTGCTTCATAGAGAGGATATTATTTACTATAGTTGCAACGCTTCGCTGGCGGGTTAGCAACCACAGATATTTATTTTTAGTTGTGATTAGGTTGTCCATATCCTGGTTTGCTTGTCTGTGCCTGTTTGGTTGTCGCATTTTACGATAGCCACGAGACTATACGGGGTATACTGACATCGCCCCTACATGCATTTTTTTATTATTTAATTATAAGATATGAATTAAATAATTATTTATTATTTATACCTATAATATACGTTAATATTTAAGCCGTGTGATAGCGGTTGCGTAAAGAAAATCCATCACGGCTTTTTGACTTCCGATAGATCGCGATGTAATGATCTTGACCAGTGTTTTCACAAAGAAGGCTAGGTATATTACAAATACCCCTTTGAGGGAAATTTCAAATCCAGAGGAGAAGAAAGAGGAGAAAGAGCTATAGAGGGGAAATCGTGAGTAAATTAATATCATTTAAAAACTAATATAGTTATTATTTCTTAAAAATTGCAAAAGTCATAATATCCACACAAAACTCATCTATAACACTCACAAATAGTAAATGCAGGTTTATATATCCACATATCGTACCCTATTATCCTAATTATGAACCTTCTCAACATCGTCTTCGTCTCGACAAAATAAATAAATTTGATATTAAATATGTATTGTATATGTTTCACAAAATATTTATATTATATTACAAAGATAACGAAGTAACAACGGCCCAAAAAGGCGAATGATCAATTAAGACGTGGGAAACAAAACCATTAAAGTGGAAACACTGATATGACGCCAGAGGCATTTTACTTTTTTTTTAACCAGTGCTTGATCACTATCCCACCTGATCGTAAGTGGTGATGCAGCTGAAGATGGTAAAGTGCACTGACTTAACAAAAGCCTAATCACTCTTGCCTTGAATACACCTACATTAAACGGATAGAAAAACAGATGCTGGCAGATTATTCCACCCATTATCTGCATGCATTATGAACGACGAAGCCAACCGTTTGGTTCGAATGCGTGTTAAGTCGACAGCAAAGGGGTGGAAACCAGCCGAGCATCTGTTGGTGCGATCATGGATTGGAGTCGGAGGAATTAAGTCATGCAATACCTGCGCACACTCTGAAATTAATCGTGTAAAAAAACCGAAAGGCTGGCTACATTGCGCTTGTGCTCGAGTCTGCTAAGATTGGTTCTAAGTTGATGTTACTCAGATCAAGGATGCGCGGTACGAGACGTTTGGTGCCGAAATCGCCAGTCCGCTTGCCAGTTATGAAAAATATGGCAAACCACTAGGGAGTTACCATATATCTGAGTTTTACAGCTGTGAACACGCATGATATATAAATATGTAGGTATTTATGCAAATAGCTAATGCCTCTCGGTCAGACAAGATTATAAAACGAGATGTCGAAACCTTGATCTTATGTTGCTTGTTATACATTTTCGCTTAACAAGTAGTTTATAGTTAAAATATACAAACATGTAGCTATCTATTTTTCATTATGTAATAATATTATTCTTATAATATATTAGCATAATAGGACTTTAAGCGAACAATTATTCTTGTATATTTTATGTAAGTGTACAGTAGGGTTATTTTGCAATATACGCCCAAATTTGCAGAGAAGGTACAGAATTAACAATGTAAGCGAATGATGAAGAAAATTAATTAAAAAAAAACTCAAACATTCTATCCCTTTTATCTTTTAAATTCACAGTGTTAATTCATTATTGCATGTCGTAAGCGCTAAGCGCGCAGCTATGTTCTACTAGAGTCTAAAAATTAAGATTCCAACGTTTTGTCGCATGAATTCGTATCTAGCAATCATATTATACATATAAGTGATACAAAAAGCACATTGTCAGAAAGATAAATGATTGTTGAACTTATTAATATTTTTTAAATGTAAATGGCAGCTTAATTTTGTTTTGTTCAGTTATAATAAATTTTTTTCGGCTGCGAAATGTCGAAATATTCGGTGTTTTAACAGCCTTGTATGAATTTATTTTTTACTAAGTAGAGATTGCCTCACTCACTCAGTTAGTTCGGCGTCAATCGCCGTCGTGGGTGGATACTGTATCGGTAAATACACAATATTCGAAAAACCCAATTTCATACAAACTTGATTATAATAATAATCAGAGATTTTTATTACAATATTTTAAAAGCACAGAATAAATTATAGTAGTACGAACTAAAAGTAAGCAGAATGTAATTTTTATACTTAAATATGTCGTGGACTTTATGGAGTGATTTGAATGATGATATGATAATCATATGAGCATTATGAGTTGTGCATTTTTTAATTTTCCAAACTTTTTAAATTGAAGTTTGACATAAAATTATCGGAAAATTGGAAGTATAATAAGGTAATTAGTGAAAACTTGTGTGTATTTAAACTACTTTAAAAAATTCCGTATAATCATGTTATACGTAATTTTTTTAAACTGATTCATAAATGTCTAACGCCTACTATTTTACTACGTACGCACACATTCGTAAGGGTCTCCCGATGGACAAAAACGTGAATTGAATCGCACACAGAGGAGCGCGCGTACGCGTAGTTATTGCACATCAATCACATTCAATTTGAGATAATTTCAAATAAAGGTAGCCTTATTTACTTGTATTTTCAAAATCTGGAAAAACTGTTTTTCTATTAATAACAATTTATGTATATTTGAACTTATGCTATACAATTTCTCTTTTAAAAACAACCCTGTACAATCAGTTGGTTGAAAACGGCGATAACGATTTAGATCAAATTTTGTATTTAAATAGTGTCCCAGTTTACAGATAGGCCACCATAGACATCGCTGAGAATATATTATACTTATTTGCAGTTTGTTGGCGACGTAAGAGAGTCTTCACCACATTTCATTCCGTGGGTGTCTTAAGAGACGACTAAGGGGAATCTTATTACCTCCGATAAATAGTGGTACTACCACCTCTTCACACTAAATTTAAAATACTCAGATCCATGATTGCAGTAGTAGTATTAGTCATTAGCTTCCTGCAAAGCGCAAATGGCTCGCTACTTGTTTGTCCGCTTCCATGAAACACATTGAATTAAACGTTTTATTTTACGTGGTAGAGCCATGCTACAGCTATATTAGTAAGTATAGTTGTAGCACGAATGGGTCGGCTCGACCAGGGAAGGACCACGCTCTCACAGAATACCAGCGTAAAATAGCAGCTTAACGCTGCTGTTTCGTTTGGTGAGTGTAGAGAACCGGAGACCCTATTTTATGGAAATGAGGCATTCCATCTTAGTCCTCACGGGTGACAACGCATCTGTATTTTGATTCATATTTGGGGATAGATGTAGATGTCTGTGGGCCACAGCAACCACTTACCATCAGGTGGACTGTGTGCTCGTTTGTCACCCTATCCTTTAAAAAAAAACTAATTTTGCGGATATTATTACGTTTATTTTAAACTTATCATAATAACACAGGGTTAAATTAAAAATTTTGTACAACCGACTTAAATATAAATAAAATAAGAACATCATCAATGTATTCGAAGTCAATTAAAGACACATTATTAAAGAAAACTCAAAAACTACTAGTCAGATCTTGATCAAATTTATATGGGAGCGCATGAGAAGCACCAGCTTTCAAATAAAAATCAACCGACAAATCATCAACCGCTTCACTTAGAAAAAGTTCTGAGGTAACCCACAAAAAATACGGTCGAAGTGAGAACCTCCTCCTTTTTTTAAAGTCGGTTGATAAAAGTGAAACTCTATTGGGTCTCACTGCTTGGCACCGACACATACCATCTCTCGTTTCAAAGGGGCTATGGAACGTTAAGTTCGCCGTGCTGCTATAGCGCCTGTTTTCGGACTTCACGTGTTTTTGAAATATTTGTTTTCCTTTTATTTATTTTGCCGCCAAGTAAATGAACACTTAAAATTGCAATTAGCAATTTCATGTACTGTGATATGTACAAGCCTCCACGATCAGACACGACACGACTATCGTAAAAATAATAACATTTAGTTATTCCTGGCTTGATATATATTTAACCCACAGGACGGTGTTATCGGTTAGTGGGTTGTCTTACACGACGTGTGTGTCGTAATATTCGATGCGGAAACTGCGGTTGCCAACCCTCCTGCCAAGCGTACCAATCTACTATGGCAAATATCCTGCCTATGAGGTTACAATGATGATGATGAAGACTCATAATAACTACTTCATATTTATTTAATACGTTTAATTTTTTTTTTCAGACAAGCGGAGTATTAATTCTGGTCGCAGATAACCAGTACCATTCCGATCGACACAATGGTTAATGTAAGTATATGAATAATTTAAAATTAAAAATTTTGTACAGCCGACTTCAATGTAAGTTATTTAAGAATAACTCAAAAACTATTGGTCTGACCTTTATCAAATTCATATGGGACCACACGAGAACTATCAGCTTTCATATAAAAAAAGAAACATCGAAATCGGTTCACCCAGTACAAAGTTATGAGTTAACACACATAAGAAAAAAACATACAGTCGAATTGATTACCGTCTCCTGTTTGGAAGTCGGCAGAAAAATGTATTCAAAGTGAATCGCAAATTGCCTCTTTCTGTCGCGAAGTAACAGGAATGTTTGCAACCTGTAGCAGTTCTCCTATTACAAGTTCTAATCATGGCTTCGCGTTCCGGCAAAATTTGATCTCTATTGATATGAGCGCTCGCTTAAAAAATAGGTATAAAGTTATAATGAACCGTCCGAGACAAGTGATGACCAACTATCTCATCGCCAACAAGCGTCTAATGTCCATTGTAATTCAACAAATAGCCAAAATTAAAATTAAAATCCCAAGTAGGCCGACCTTTGATTCATTTACCACAAACTATTTTCAGCAAGTCGTAGCGAGATGGGGCCTGTTAATTGTAACAATCTTCACTTTTGGTGGCACATATACTGACCGCACACGGTATAGACTGGAGCCCATAGATTATTCTATGCTGGAACCTAAATATGCGAGTAATTAGTGCCCCTGTATAAGTGTTGACTCTGACTAGGTTCGAATTTAGGACTTATGATTCAGCAGACAGGTGCGATGACCTATAAGTCACAGGATCGTCATTTGCCGTATGCTTTTTATTAATGAATGTAATTTTACATCATATTATATTACTGAAAAAAAATTATTGTAATATACAATATTTTATTATATACAATATTAAAAACTATAATAAAAAAAAACTAAAACTAGTAACTTAATTATCATACAGTCCTACTCCCCGCGGTATCGTGTCAAGAACGGTGACTGCGTTTCCCCGCTGAATCGCTATACTTAGCCTTTGAGCGAGAAAAGAACCAGCCCTCTTATCACCAGCAGCAACGACCAGCCGCGGATGGAATTCCTTTAGGAACTTCATCGCACGTGGGCCCCACAGACGGATAGTGTCTACAGCAAATGGCACCAATATGTAGTCAGATATATTTAAATGTTATGAAGACAAGGTTCAATATAAAAACCCACGAATTCTTTTGTTTAGGTACCATTAATATATTTTTATACCAAGAAACGATTGGCTTTCTTTTACATTCCTGGCTGCCAGTTACGTAGCTCATTCTTAGAAATATGCTGTTCAAATGTCATAAGATGAAATGTGTGAAGTAATTTAATATCATTGTTTAATGCAGCAATCGAATGGCGGCGTGCCTCCGCCGCAGGAGCTCGAGACATTCCTACCTCAGGATGAGAGGAACAAAGAAAAAATCGTCAGCAAGTAAGTTATTTTAAGTTCACACACAGGCGTTAGAAACATTTAATAAGTATCAGGTACCTGCAATGGAAATAAATGTTAGGTACTTAACTTTTTACATATTTGTTACTAAATTAAGTAGTTTTATATATAAATTATATTAAAGACTTACATTTAAAATGTACTTAAAATACTTAAATTAAAATACCTACAGTTTCATTTTCTCCACAAGTATTATATTATAATTTAAATTATGAGCCGAACACCTTAATGGGCTAAGTATGTAGTTTTAATATTTTATTAAATCTTAATTGGGTAATAAACAATTTGACAATTTCAAAACGTATTTTAATGTGTTATTAAAATGAAATTTGTATAGAAATTTTATGAGTATAGCTTAAATGAAATCTTTGCAGTATTTTTAAATAACTAATAAGAAATACATACGACAGAATACCGACTTGTTTTGATATACTAGGAAAAACCAAAATCGAATTTCGTGATCTAGTAATTTATCCTGTCAATTACTCCATTTATTAAAGCAAATTTTGATTACTCGCATTTAGATTAGTTTTTTATTTTATTCAGATCAGTTAGGTAGTTGGTCCTTCACTGGCCGTATAGGAAAGCTTAGAAGGTAAAAGAGGGCTATGCTCGGAGTTCATCTATTTGTTATAATTCGTAACGATGATATCCGCAGTAGAAGAAGAGTATAGGACGGCTCCTTTAGATGGAGAGACCACCTGGTAAGACACGCAGAAAGTCGATGGATGGAGATACCTCAGGACCAGGCTTTATGGTTTTAAATGAGAAAGGCATATGCTCAGCTCTAGAATGGTGAAACAATGTAATTATGATGATGAATATGTAATTTAAGTACCTATTTTATATTAAAAAAAAAACTTTATTTATGAATGTAACATGCACTAAACAATAAAAGAATAGATTGCACTGGGCAATAAGAAATATTAAGATGTGTAAAAATTGAGATCTACTTTTGAATTTTTATCGCTTTTTCCATTAATAAATTTCCAAATGAAAAACGATTCTACTAAAATTAAAAAGTTTACAGTGTCGCAAATACGCATATTTAATGTAACTATTGAACTTGTAAATTTCTAAGAAACTTACTTGTGACTATTTTTACTTTACAAATGTGTGCCAAGGTGATATTGAAATTTGCTAACGTATACTCGTACATCGCGTCGTTAATTGTGCGATGACGATCTTTGAAAGGTTTCTCGGCTATATACGGCCTCATCACATTATCCGCCTCTATTGTAAACAATTCTAGCAGCTAGTTGATCTACTGATTATACCACTATAATGGCGACCTAGTTGTAAAGCTTTCATCGATTGTTCGTAAATTCTTTAAAATGTCAGAAATACTACTTCAATATTGAATTCAAAATGTTAATAAAAATAAAATCCATTATCTAATTCACCTATAAGATTTTACAAAAGGTGTCTCTCCCGCTAATGCAAATCTGTGTAAGCTAAACTGCAGAAATGTACATTTCTGTCACTATAATTAAGGTTATATAATTTAATTATATAACCTTAATTGTATTTAATGATTATTATAAAATTTACACGTCGTTTGTTTTCTAATGTTTATTTGAGAACGCTAATATTGCGTAATAGCAAATGAGAAAGCTATATAAAATTTCTAGTCGGAATCCTTATGGGCCCTATACACGATCGGCCATGATGGACAACCACAGAATGGGCCATGATTGTCACAATCATTGCGCGGCTGCCCAGACGATCGTGCATCCTACATATTTGTATTGTCATCCGTCCGAGACGGACGTTGAAACAGTTGCAGCTGCCGCTATTAATTTACTTAATTAGTTTATATGTACAAGCGTTATTTAAATGTACGCCTTAAAAGAATGGTGAAAACAAAAGTAAGCAAATAAGGTGGATGTTAACTATACACCGAAATAAAATAAGGTAAATTTATAGAGCATGGGCGATCATGTAGACGCGCGCACGATCATGGCCGAACTTTCTTTGATGATTGTCTGAAAAACCGACACAGCGGCGATTACGCTCGATCATAACCGATCATGGGCGATTATAGGCGATCATGCCCTCCACGCGATCGTGATCGCTAATATTCGTCCATCATGGCCGAACGTGTATAGGGCCCATTACGCCTCACAATTCTCAATACCTAGTTTATCATGTATAACGAATAGCAATCAAATATGCATCTTCTACAACATTTGCCTGTAATTGTTCTTGCTTTATTTACTTCGCATATCACCACTTCACACGTTCATTAAAATAACGCTTGCCCAATATTTACTACTCCCTATGGACCTATGGTGCCTGGACTATGCTGATGGGTCCTATACACGATCGGCCATGATGGACGAATATTAGCGATCACGATCGCGTGGAGGGCATGATCGCCTATAATCGCCCATGATCGGTTATGATCGAGCGTAATCGCCATCGTTTTTCAGACAATCATCAAAGAAAGTTGGGCCATGATCGCGCGCGCGTCTACATGATCGCCGATGCTCTATAAATTTACCTTGTTTTATTTCGGTGTATAGTTAACATCCACCTTTTTTGCTTACTTTTTTTCACCATTCTTTTAAGTCGCACATTTAAATAATGCTTATACAATATACATATAACCTAATTAAGTAAATAAATACCGGCAGCTGCAACTGTTTCAACGTCCATCGCGGACAAATGTCAATACAAATATGTAGGATGCACAATCGTGTGGGCAGCCGCGCAATGATTATGACAATCATGGCTCATTCTGTGGTTGTCCATCATGGCCGATCGTGTATAGGGGTATATATACCATTACATTTGTTACCACGATATCATCGAGGAGCTACTTAAGGCTGGGTGTTCCTGTTTTTGGCCGTTAAAAAATTGGTTTTTGATAAGCAAATTATTATATATAGAACATGAAAAAAATATTTTAGATACATTCGTTTTCCATACGAATTACGATGTACCCGGTCAATGTACGATACAATACAATTTTCTCGATAGAAAAAAAAAAACCAAACTACGTTCGATTCTCAGCTTTTTTTTACAAGCCAAGTTACATTTTAAATAAGTACTAATATTCCTTTTTTTTCAATAAATAATATCAATTTATGGGTAATTTATTTTGGAATCGATTCTACCCGATCGTTTTTTTCATTACTTTTATTTAAAAAAATAACGATTATAGATTTAATTCAAGTGATTTTCGAACCGCACGTCGCTTGCTACATGTGTTTCGCGGGACGTTGCTGAGGTAAAATCTGTACAAAATTTTTGCGCAAGCGATTCTTTTTTGCCACGTATATAATATTTAAGAAATAAAATAAATTGTAAATAACTATATTTTTATGGAACTTATATAAGATTTTGTTTGTGTGTGTTATTTCTCATTATGTAAATATTTGTTTATAACTTTTTTAAAACATTTTTGTGATTATTTTGTAAAAATCACAATCATATGTGCGTTCCGACTCGATCGTTGCGACGGCCGTCTGTAAATACCTATTGCGCTTGGAACACCCAGCCTTAACAAACTTGAGCGACTATAAAATCTCCGTAAATGGTTTTGGACTTCGTAAATAAGTATATCTCCGAATACCGCACTAAACTCAAGTGGCTCCAAATCCGTCTTCGTCGCAATACACATATTGTCAATCTTATGGGCCCTATACACGATCGGCCATGATGGACGAATACTAGCGATCACGATCGTGTGGAGGGCATGATCGCCTATAATCGCCCACGATCGGTTATGATCGAGCGTAATCGCCGCTGTGTCGGTTTTTCAGACAATCATCAAAGAAAGTTCGGCCATGATCGCGCGCGCGTCTCCATGATCGCCCATGCTCTATAAATTTACCTTGTTTTATTTCGGTGTATAGTTAACATTCACCTTTTTGCTTACTTTTTTTTCACCATTCTTTTAGGGCGTACATTTAAATAATGCTTATACATATAAATTAATTAAGTTAATAACCGGCAGCTGCAACTGTTTCAACGTCCATCTCGGACAGATGACAATACAAATATATAGGATGCACGATCGTGTGGGCAGCCGCGCAGTGATTGTGACAATCATGGCCCATTCTGTGGTTGTCCACATCACATGTGAAGCACCAGCTTTCAAATTAAAAAAAAAACATACAATCGAATCGAGTACCTTCTCCTTTTTGAAGTCTGTAGAAAAGGACGTGATATGATGTCCGCCAAGCAACATTGTCGAACGAATGAATCTGTCATGCCTTCATATATATCCTATCATATATATATATATATATATATATATATATATATATAGGGTAAGTCCGGGGGAGTTGGCCATAGTTTTTAAAGAAGTCACTAAAATAAAAACTACAAGGATTAATTAACAAAAATCAACTTTTTATTAAACTTTCGACATTAAACTCTAAGAAAATCACAACATTTTTTTGTCATTTTAACATAATGAGTCTCATAATTGACTTTTTTTTCAAATCACGATTGGCCATCTCTCCCGTAGTGCCCGGTAGAGATGGCCATAGAAGCAAGGTAGAGATGGCCAGTTTGTTAATCTACATTTCAATCACTTTTTCCCTTTAAGTTTTTGACCCAGGGATGGACACCTGTAGCTTTAAAACCCGAAATTGCATTCTCTGCATAAGCTGCCTTTCCCCACGCCTTATTAAGCAATCTTCCAAATGATAAACGTCTTATACGACAACCAGGATTTTGTTTTAGCCAAAGTCGACACTGCTCGTAAAAATGAGTCTTCAGTGATTTAAATACCGTACGATCTAGTGGTTGGGAGGTAGTGAGACGTGTGGCTTGGCATTGAAAGTAAGGTGATGTCATTGTCCTTTGCATATTCCAGCATTTCCACAGAATTACAGTGAGTTGAATGACCATCTAGTTAAAGAAGTACTCTTCCAGCTGGTTTCCTCGGAACATAATGTGTTTTCAACCATTCAAGAAACAAATCTGAGGTAATGTACGCTGATTTTGGGAACATGCAAAGTTTCGATCCCGGTGGCATCCTATCCTCAAACTCAGGTTTTTTTTTTGCCTTTCATGATACAGGCAGGTGGTAGAAATGTACCGTCAGCATTGCAGCAGGCTATAACTGTAATCGTTTCTCCCTTTTCAGTCGAAGTAACTGTAGATACAGCCTTAGAACCCTTTTCAGCTAGAACATGTCCTGGTCGATTATTAAGCTGAAGACCAGTCTCGTCTATGTTGAAGATACAACTCGGTTTCAACACACCATCGTCTACTGTCAATATACTTTCAATAAGCTCAAAGTAAGCGTCAACCTCCAATTTATTCATAGCAGTTGATCTAGCTAAAGATACTCCTTCTGACTTTCTTAATGTAATATCGTGGTTTCTTCGTAAAAAACTTTGCAACCAGTCATATCCTGCTTTCTCAGTTTCTCTATTAAATCTGTGATTCAAATTCAATTGCTCCGCGAACTGGTACGCAATCTTTCTGACGTCATCAATAGTCAATGGGAAAACATTTTTTTTGTATAGTTTTAATATGGTTAGCGAGTTTCTTCTCATTTTTTTCGCCGAAAATAGAGGATGGTCCCATTGGTCCTTTTTTGTCATTATTTTTCTTGTATCGCCTTTCGAGGGTCTTCCTTGGTACTTGATAGCTTATTGAAGCTGCGTAGATAGTCATTTCACCTTTTTTAACAGCGTCCATGGCCGCCTTAAGTGACTCTTCACTCCAGTTCCCTCGTAAGCTGCATGCTTTTCTTTGGTAGTTATTTGGCATCTAAAAATAAAATATTGTGATATGAAATACTAAAACCAAATAAGTATAATAGCACCATAAATAAAGAAAAATATATCAAGTTATAATAATATAACTTTCACCATTACGCATTACATACATGGTAGGTGTGAGATGGCCTTATGGTCATCTCATACCGATTATGTATGGCCATCTCTCCTAATCAGCCGGGATAGATGGCCACACATTATTTGTAGAAAAATATAAACAACCCACGCGCCATTTTGAGGTTATGTTAAAGTGTGGGTCATTAACTGAGCACTTAACTTAAAGAAACCACTTACTTTTTATGATGTCTTTTCACCACACTGTATAACGTAAACCCTTTGAAAACTTTAGGCTATATACAAATAAATGTAGGTACATTTTACTTACTTTCTCGATTTTTTTCACCGGAGATGGAGCGAAATGTCGTTCCCATGCACAGCACAAATTGAACTAACGAGAAAGTAGTGCCATCTAGTAAGTGTAACTATGATTTTTTTTTAGTGGGCATCTCTTCCTTACGGCCAACTCCCCCGGACTTACCCTATATATATTTTTTATCTCTCTTTATGCACTTCAAAGATCAAGAAATCGTGTAGAAGTTTAGCCTATATTTTACTTACATTTTCCGTTTGCAGATACAACATGACCAAAGATGTGGAGTCGGCTGACTTCGACCCGTTCACAGAACGAAAGCTGGACAATCCGACTTCGTAAGTATTTGCTACTGCACTATTAAAATATTCTTCACATTATGTTATCTATACTCAGGTGAACTGCGTAAGTGACGACACGCGATGCTTAATTCATATTAGTTTACCGCGCTCTTCTTGCGGATGCATCTATTACAGGGAACTATTAATAAAATGAGTGTTTGAACGTGTTAAGGTCGCTTTACATTTAAAACACGGCTATGCGATGTGGGCAATGGAAAATTAACTGCTAGGTAAATGAAAATTGCTTGCATTCCTTTAGTTAACAGCTTGCGACACGCGTCTTTGATAATACTGCGAAGCGAACGATAATATTTTTTTACTTGTCTTGTTCTTGGAAACTTATTATCAGATAATTTTTGAAACAGACAGTCGAAAAATTACAACTCTTATTTATAAAACCTACTTAGAATTATTAAATAGAATTAAATAAGATTTTTTTAACTCCCTTATTATGTTTTACGTAAGTACCTAGTCGCAAAAATGGAGTGCCTGTTGGGTCTATCGGAGAAGACTCTTCAAATCTGTTTCAAAATTATCACCACTGAAGAACATAACATACACACAATTCTTCGTGTATAACATTTAATATGCCGGTACGAGGCTTCCACTGAAAATTCTACAAACTATACTCTATGGCATCAATTTTTTTTTGTTTTAGAGCGACATCGGTTGATAAAGTTCTGTTGTAGATATTCTGTAAATGGCTTAAAACTCTACTGCAAGTATCTTGGCAAAAAGTGAGAAGATTAAAACAGTAAATTTTTGACACATCGATTGAATACAAATTGTTTTAATTCACGATGAAAACATATAACTTGTAAAATAATATATAAAAGTTCCTATTTTTAATCTCTTCGGGTAAATGAGGAGTAAAACATACTCTTAAAAAGAAAAAATTTTAGAAAAATATCTCATTTATAATACACAATATACGATTGATATGTGCTTAGGTTTTATACATAGGAATGACAGAGGTGGCCAACTTATGTGTACATAAGATCTACTTTTTATCTTAAAAATGTGTCTGCAATTATCTCTTAATCTCTCCAAATCTATATGATGTTCATCGGATACGTAAAAACATATGGAAATGCGCATGTACGACGTATGGAGCATTGTTGTATTTTTGTAGACAATGTTTATTAGTAACTAGTAATCATAGTAATAAACCGCTGAACACTCACCAGCTTAAAACAAAGGGAAATATAAAACATTTTGTTACGTTAGCTGTAGTCACAAATTAGTATTATAGCAGACTCCCTCTCGTTTTGGATCTAATAATATTAGTTTTGTTTATATCTTAATGCTTTCTGCGAAGTGATGCCTAATTTACCCCATTTTAATTGGGCATATAATTATATTGTAATCAACAAGCCTTCCTAGAATACAAATTATGATACACAACTAGCTGTTCCCCGCATCTTACCCGCGTGGAATTTTTTGCTAGGAACCCTAAAATAAAAGGAGCCTAAGTTACTCCTTATGACATGTGTCAACGAAAGTCCCATGCAAATCGGTCCTCAGGTTTTTGCGTGATGCGTGTTTACGCCAAAATAGCTCGCAGATGACAGATTTTTTCAGACTTACTTAACATTTATCGTTATATTTTGGACAATTTACACAATATTTTTTGAATTATACCTTATGTGTCATTCTAATGTATGAGCTATATCATTGTAAAGTTTCATTAAAATCCATTGAGTAGTTTTTGCGTGAAAGAGTAACAAACATCCATACATCCTCACAAACTTTCACATTCATAATATTAGTGGGATTAGTAGAATGGTAGGATGTTATTTTCATTAAGCGTTAACTATTTGGAACTAATTTAGCGTAGGTATGGGTATTCAAATATGATTATATACACTACATATTATTTACATTTACAATACATATATTTTCTTTCGCATGTTATTAAACGCAATATTTGAACTTTGAATGCGCAATTAGATTTATTACATAACTAAGATAACCCTAAACCTGTGTATCGCTATGTTGAGAGCTGAGACACTTCTCAAGTTGCTAATACTATCGGAGCGCTATGTTTTCGCTATTTTGTTTGCTCAGCTATCTTATGAAAATACTTACAGCACTTACGTACTATTGTTCTAATATTATATCGGGAATATTTATCAAAAAGTTTCAACAACAGGCCACGGCCACTGTAGAATATTGTACATTATACTACAGTGACATTTATATTACATATTATATTACAGTACAATGACATGTACGATTTTCAGGGGGGGAGGGTCATGTCCCCTATGACCCTCCCCTTCAGACCGCGCCTGGATCACGTACCATCGGATTATGTGAGGGACACTTGTAACTGTATATATTACATATATAATATTATGTGCACTATTATTTGGACTTGCGCAGATGGCTAGTCTCCGTTGAGACGGGCCGACGTGACCGAAATTTCTTTTTTATAGGATAGGGTGACAAACGAGCACTCAATCTACCTGATGGTAAGTGGTTGCTGTGGCCCATAGACATCTACATCTATCCTCGCTTGTGAATCAAAATGCAGATGCGTTGTCACCCAAGAGGACTAAGATGGAATGCCTCTTTTTCCAGTAAAAAGGGTCTCCGGTTCTCTACACTCACCATACGAAACACAGCAGTTTTAAGCTGCTATTTTACGCTGGTATTCTGTGAGAGCGTGGTCCTTCCCCGGTCGAGCCGACCCATTCGTGCTACAACTATACTACTAATAGAGCTGCAGCATGGCTCTACCACGTATGAAAATTTCGTCTATAGGAAATTGTAACAAAGATAAACCTCAATTATATTTATTTTAATTATACTCGTAGTTTTATGCATATTTTTATTCGTCTTTGGTTACATATTACAACTATTTTTATCCTCTTATATTGACTTTTAGCTTTGCTCGCGTTTCACAAATAAACTCATTTATTTATACATTTACAATTTTTAATAAATATTTCTTCACGTAAAATCTCTGTAGGTATTACTGTCTGATGTTTTTTTTTATAGGATAGGGGTGAAAAACGAGCACACAGTCCACCTGATGGTAAGTGGTTGCTGCGGCCCATAGACATCTACATCTATCCTCTGTTACAGATCAAAATGCAGATGCGTTTTCACCCGTGAGGACTAGGATGGAATGCCTCATTTCCAGTAAAAAGGGCCTCCGGCCACCTGCACTCACCAAGCTAAACGCAGAGGTAAACCTCTACTTCACGCTGGTATTCTGTGAGGTCGTGGTACCACCCCGGTTCGAGCCGGCCCATCCATGTGACAGCAAAAGCTGCCGCCTGGCTCTACCACTGTTAAAAAACTGATGTGGAATCCAAAACTGTATTCCTCAAAATCTTAAAACATGGGTGTGTAACCATGGGTGTGTTGCTAGTGATGACATAATATGGAACTGAAACGAGGTACGTTACTGCTAGCAGTACGACAGCGCGCTATGGAGAGGACTTTGCTCTGAGTTTACTATGTGTAAAAGACTACGTACTGTGGGCGCTATTGGTGGTTCTATTACGAATAGGATATTTGCAGTAGAACCTGATCAACCGACATAGTCCAAGAGATCAGTAAGTAGAAGTGACAATGCATAGCAAAAGTGGACCGGTTATGTAACTAAAAGAACCGAGAACCGACAGGGAAGAAATTTTTCCGTGTGACAACCTCGTACCGTTAAGCGTAGTGACTACTTAGTACCCTAGTGATACGGAAAGTCGATTTGATACAGGTGGCTCTGGAACGTGCTTTGTAGTATTTCCTTGGGGAGGGTAATAGAGGACTGTGAAAGCAAATTTGCTTTAATATCTCAGGTTTAATTTTTAAATGTGATTGTAATTGATGGGATGACGTGTTGAAGGTACCCTTTATTATCAAAATCGGTACCCTTCATTATAACACTGCTACTTTTAATTGTGTTTTTCCTCTAATCCATATTTTATTAATATAGGAAAATACTCTTTCTACTGGACTGTTGTTGGCCAGGCATACATAAAATGTACTCGTTTATTTTTCAAAAATTCGTACACTTGAAATGATTACTTTGGCAGTGTTTAAATACTTCCCCACCCGTTCCAAATTAGCTTAACAATGTAACTTTTCAGACATGACTTAGTCATGCCACGCTGGAAAAACTGGTATGCGCGGTGTGAAATATGAATACACAGACTACTTAGAAGCAACGGGAAACAGTGCTGCCTAAACGTGTTTGTTACTAAGCGGGACTTTTTTATGTATTATGAGAACAGCGCAGCGGGACGTTTGAAAGCGTGACTGTCCCACTCAACATGGGACGTATGGCCCATTGGCAAATCTCCGCAAAATCATTTGTGGCCATTAAAAATGTTTGTTTCGTTCAAGAATAGAATTAGTTAAATTCCCATAATTGTTCTCTCCGTTCTTCAGATAATCTCAAGGTACTCACGCCTTACTCCGTACTTATCACTCTCTTTCACACTAGAACTAGACACGCCATTAGAATCTGAAACAAAGTCCCTCTTGACATTAAAAAGCCTCTAAAAATTCGACGCAAGTTCGCTTTTTTTTTTTTCAAGAAGCATAGAAAGGTTAACTAAGAGTATTTTTTTTATAGGACAAAGGTGAAAAACAAGCACACAGTCCACCTGATGGTAAGTGGTTGCTGCGGCCCATAGACATCTACATCTATCCTCTGTTACAGATCAAAATGCAGATGCGTTTTCACCCGTGAGGACTAGGATGGAATGCCTCATTTCCAGTAAAAAGGGCCTCCGGCCACCTGCACTCACCAAGCGAAACGCAGAGGTATACTTCTACTTCACGCTGGTATTCTGTGAGGTCGTGGTACCACCCCGGTTGAAGCCGGCCCATCCATGCGACAGCAAAACCTGCCGCCTGGCTCTACCACTGTTAAAAATTTATGTTTTACTTTTATTTTTTATGCCCGATAAGGTTGTAATTTATTGATGAAAAAAACTTACGGATATGGCAGTTGTAGATGTAAATTTGGTAATAAAAAATATTTGCTTTAATGTCATTTTACAGGAATACTACAGGAATTTGTTTATATAAACTTAACATCGTCAAAACATCTTCTTGAATCCTCCAAATTATGTACTCTGTTGTGCATATAAATAAAAAATTTATAAATTATAACAGTCATAGCGTCGCAGCCATTAGTTTTTTTGACTGCGCTACCAAGCCTAGTCGCCTTATGAATACTAAAAGCGAGACTAAGACATTAAAAATCTAAAAACCATCGCTTAGCGAATTTGTATTAATCTCATAAATATTTTTAAAAAGAGTAATTCGTTCACTCAAGTCATGAAATGTAAACTGAAGAAAAGTCTTGACCACTTTCAGAAACATGGACACACTAACTCACCTACTGAAGGCGTCACTAGGTACCGGCATCCTGGCGATGCCCAAGGCGTTCAAAAGCGCAGGATTGATCTCCGGCATCTTCTTCACTGTCCTCGTCGCTGTAATCTGCACTCACTGCGCCTACGTACTTGTAAGTCACACTTACGTAGTAAGTAGTAACATTATCGAATCTTTGGTCGCACGTTCTTAAACAAGCCGTGACCAAAACTTACACGATTTTCATTTGAATTATTGTAACACCGTACAATAAGATTACAATATCATTGCGAATTTAAAATATGAATAGCTTTTATTATTCAAAACGCTTTCTGCTGCGTTTGTGTGTTTGCCTTTTCTTGCGATATTTATGCTATTCATTTATGGTTTTTTATTTGCAATATTTAATTTACTTATGTAACCTGCAAAGCGATAATATTCTGAAGCGATTTTTGCACTGGAATGACAGTATTTGGTAAATGAAAAATTCATGCATAGAAAGCTTGTTAGAAATATTATTAAAAATATATATTATTCACGTATTGATGTGAAAAATTTAGGTAAGCAAAATCGTTTTGTGAAAACACGTTTTATAAGTTATTTAAAAATAATAAACATTTTTCATAGTAGTCCATTCCCGTTTATAAGGAAAATTGAGCATAAATGTATATATTAAAGGAATGTCAATTTTTTTATCATTTCGTAGTGCAGGATTTCTTATAATGAAATTCTGTTTGCACTCACACAAAGAGACTTAAAGCGTAATAACGAAGTTCCCAGTCGGGAAGTTGCTAGAGGGCTGTGGCCTCGGACGACAAATAGGATGGTATTTTTAAAGTACGCGTGGTGTGAAAAGCCACACTAAAATATGCACTGCCGTGCCGTCGCGTTGACGACGCGACCGCCTTGCCTGCACTTAAATTAGGAAATTGGTTCATAAATGATACTATTTTTAGATTACAATACCGAGAGTTTTGAGAACATGTATGCACATACATGTTCTCAAAACTCTTCAAACTTTAGTGAAAAGTTAGTAATCCCTGGCTTTAGGTATAAAATAATTTGGATGATTTTTTTAAGTGTTCAAAATTAGCAAGATCTTGCTTTGGAGAGATTTTCTGTCGATAAATCTTTAAAAATTAATCTTCAACTTGTGAAGCTCACCACTCAAAGAATTTCAGTATTTTTCAAATTATTACAATACTTGCTAAAATGGGGGGGAAGCTGTTTTCGGCTTTAGTTCAAGACGGCGAAAAACCCATTCTGCGCCGCGCCGCTGCGGTTTCCTGTGTGGCCCTAAATGATAACAAAAAAATATAAAGTTTCTCGTAAGACACTTTTAAAACCGCCTGATAGTAAACAACTACTACAATCTTACTGTCGTATTTAGATATTTATTATTACTTAATTTACTTCATTATAAAGTAGACTACTTTTGTCTTTACGAACCCCTAGGTTAGTCTAATTTTTACATCAGGACGTCCACATAATTTTGTTTTGAAAATGGCTAATAGGCTAACTAAGTATGATCATTAGTTAGGAGGAGGAGCTAGCTACAGTAGCTTACAGGAGTCAACCCGGAGTACTAAAATGATATGTTCTACATCATGTTATGGTGGTTATATATACCTCTCGAATCAAAACACAATTATGTGGATGCTCTGAAGGAATAATTAAAAATTAAAAATTTTGTACAGCCTACTTCAATATAGGTTATTTAAGAATAACTCAATAACCATTGGTCTGACCTTGATCAAATGCATATGGGACCACACGAGAACTATCAGCTTTCATATAAAAAATGAATCATCCAAATCGGTTTGCCCAGTACAAAGTTATGAGGTAACACACATAAAAAAAACATACACTCGAATTGAGTACCGTCTCCTTTTTGGAAGTCGGCAGAAAAGATAAGAAGTATTCACCCTGAGGGATAGACACTCCTAGGGTGAAGACAAAAGATAAAGATAGTTTGGAAAATCCAAAAGTGGACGCCGCATAAGCGTTTCATTTAATTTTAATGAAAAAAAAATTACCGAAATAAATCGATTACACGAATACAAAATCGATATAGGCTATATGGTAGATTTATCCTTTGTCTATCTAGGGCTAAAGAAGAAAATGAACGCGTTTTTAAATTTTTAATAGCAATAAAGTTAATAAAACTTGAAAATAATTTTATTAATAAACGACGTGTACTGGGCTATTGATATGAAATAGGAAACCAGTTGACGTAGTTCTGAAGCTAATAAAAAAAACCGGTCTCGATACGTCAATTTTTCGGGAGTTATCGTGACTACATACAAAATCAACATCCAGAGGTCCACATAAAATTTTTTCAAACCATTTTTTTTATCAAAGCAGCAATATATAATGAATGATCTATTAGAAAATATAAGATGGGTTAGTTTAGTGTTTTTTTTTTATATACAGCTACTCATATTATCGTATAAGTGCAATATGGTTATGAGGCATATTAAGACCACAAAAGTGCTTGACCTTGACGCGTCGAGAGTAATATACTACCTAATAACGCTTCGCTTTATGAGGCGTGCAATAAAGCTGCACTACAATACTGTATTGTCTATACTCTTTATTGAAAAAACGAAAATATATATATACACTAGCTGACCAGGCAGACGTTGTTCTGCCCTTACCGAAGAACCATTTGCTTTCCCAAAAAAACTCCTGAAATTAGCAATCAAAAAATTGAGGGTCACTTATCGGGATAAAAACTATCCTCTCTCAAGTTGGATCAAACTGCACACAGTCTACAATTTTTTTTTGAAATCGGTTCTATCTGTTGAATACTTACAGTTACACATTGACCAAAAATTTCATTGAAATCAGTTCAGTAGTTTAGGAGTCCATCGCGGACAAACAACGTGACACGTACTTTTTATATATAAAGAGATATATATATATATATATATATATATATATATATATATATATATATATTTATATATATATATATATTTATATATAATTTATACAAAACAAAATATAACAAAATTTTCAAATATTAAAGGACAACAAAAGGCGGATTGTTGCAACATAGCAATTTGTTATAAACTACCTAAAAAAAATTAAATACTTCCTACGTCGATGCATATGTACTACGCACTAGATGTCGCATTCCGAACATTGACTATGTTCAACTGAACTGTACTGCAATCCGTACACTAAACTAAATATTGCGTGACATTGCGTAAATTGAAGATTTGCGAATTCCATAAGATAGTTATTATTACAATTTATTTAGAAATATGTTTATTTAGATTAAAATAATAGTATTTTATATTAAATTCTTATAAATTTTATATTAATATCTTATGTTATATTAAATTAGTCTTCGCGCATACGCGACTCTACTATCTCCCGCTCATGCGCGAAGATATAGAAGATATTTCAAAAAGGAGACGGTACATACACAATTCGACTGTATTCTTTTTTTATTTGAAAGCTGGTACTTATCGTGTTGATCAAGATCAGACCAATAGTTATTCGTTTGAGTTATTCTTAATAACTTATGTTGAAGTTGGCTGTACAAAATGTTTAATTTTAAATTATTGCTGGAATAGCTTCTCTAGTACGTAGTACATATAACTCAATGATTTCCTACTATAAAGTACTATAATATACATATATGCAGTAATTTATTAGGCGGCATACTATAAAGTTTTCTAAATTAAGTTATTAATAAATATTCCGTATATATTAATAAACATTTCTATATTGCCACATAATATACCAAAGGATACTAAAATAATTTTAAATTCCCATATAATATAAAAACTCAACAACAAATTGATAAATATATAAAACTATAAGAAAACTGGAAAAATATGTAATTCCTTTAGCACTGGTATTCGTATAAAAATATTCAATGCTAAGAAGATATAAAATCAAATCAAATCATAGGTAATCAATAATAACGATAATCGAGTATTTACGTAATTGTAAACGCACAGTATGCGTATTCATATCTCTATTCTAAGTTACCGCCCCGCATTACCCGCTTCTTGTCAACATTTGGTTCCTAAAAGCTATATTTGCGCAGCTACTTGCGACTAACTTCAATTCAGCCAAGATAGAGCGCTTGAACTTTACACATTATTAAGTGGCGAAGCTTGCGAAGACACTTATTGATTTCACGATGTCTGTCCGTCAGTCCCACGATTATCTCGAGAACGGTTTCGAATTTTCAAATTCTGTTTTCAGCAATCGATTACTGATCACCTAGGCATCTGAACTATTTTGATTGCTCAACGGCAACCGTTAGAAACCGCTACAAAGCTGATTGTTTCGCCACTTTGCTATGCTGTTAGCTTGCTAGGTTTATTTAAAAAGAAAATACTATGTATGTAATTAATTTGAAAATATTTTGTGGTTTTTTGAAAACATTATTGAATTGCAAAGCTAAAACAAATGCTTGTTTATAAAAACTTAATTTTATTTATGTGTGTAATAGAGCACTTGAACTATACACATTATGTAAAAAAGTTACAAATTAATTCGAAAATATATATTTTGTTGTCTTTTATAAACATTATTGAATTGCGAAGCTAAAACAAATCCTTATTTATAAAAACTTAATTTTGTTTACGTGTTTAATTGTTTGTTTCAGATCAAATGCGCTCACGTGTTGTATAAAAAGACGAGAAGAACTACCATGAGTTATCCAGAAGTAGCTGAATCCGCACTAGAAAATGGGCCCCAGTGGGCTCGGCGATGGGCTAATTCTTTTAGGTTGGTAATTTCATTTTAACGAGCTATGGCGTAAGAGGACCTCCACCTTCTTTTTCATCTCCTTTAGCGCAGTTAATCCCCCCACCCCACCCCCATTACGTAGAGGCTATAGGGCAAGGAAGAACAAGTACCCGTAAACACCTGCCCTTTCGACTCGAAATGGTCTATGGCGCAGAGCGATGCGACGCCTCGTAATACTAACACTCCTCTTACTCCGCGAAACTACTTTAAGCTTAACAATTTAAGTTTTCTATTAACGTTAGCGATAGTACAAAGTCAACTTAGCTAACCTCACAGATACTGTAATCGCCAGTCTGCCTGCCAACGGGACGACTATGGTAAAATCTTCCAACAACGCCAGAGACATATTCAACGATACACTTTTAGGGACTGATGAACTAGAAAAAATAAAATTAACACTTCTTTTTTATACTAATATTATGTTTATATGAAGACAGTTAATTTGTTTGTGTTGTTCCAGAATCTTTATACTCGTGAGCCTCTTCTTGACGTACTTTGGTACATGTTCCGTATATACTGTAATCGTCGCCACAAACATATCGCAGGTAATGTGAAGTATTTGTAACATACAACCAATCCGAGTCATAAGATATTAATAATGCGATTTATTAACGTCATAATTTTTTGACATCAAGTCTAACTTCTCTTCACCTATATCTTAAAAGTTGGAGACTAAAGTGTACAACCAGTGCGTGTTGCCAGTATCTGAAACGTGGTCCGTCACCGCTAACAGGATGCAGAAAATCAGTCGACGAGATATTAAGAGAGTTATTCTCAGCGTGATAGAATTCGTAATGAGGATATCCGCTGTAGAACCAGAGTAACCGACATAGCGCAAACTCTTACAATGCATCTGATGGTAAGTGGTTACTGTGGTCGATAGACACCAGTAGCCGACTTCATACAAAGAAAGCTACACGTGCGTTGTCACCCCTGAGGACTAAGATGGAATGCCTTAGTGTATTAACTTGGCGAGATATGCAGGAAGTCAATGGATGCAGATGACTCAGGAACATTATTTTGTGGCATTCCTTGTGAAAGACTGTAACAATGATGATGGTTTTTACCAATCATTTATTAAAATTTATAATGTATAATATAAGATTAACATAGAATGTAGTAAATGTTAAAAATGTATTATAAAACAATTGGAATCCATATTTAATGGCTTGTTTCTTGCAGGTGGTACTTCATTATATGGAAGATCACAAGGATGTCCTCGGGATTAGAATTTTCATAATAGCTCTGCTGTTGCCACTTATATTAATGGCGTGGATTCGCAACCTCAAATACTTGGCGCCCGTGTCCATGATCGCTAATTTGTTCATGGGTGTCGGTCTTGGAATCACTTTCTATTATTTAGTTGGAACTGGCGGTCTCAGCTTTGACAAGGTTACAGCTGTGAAGCCACCGGTAGAGTGGCCCGAGTTCTTTTCACTGACCATCTTTGCCATGGAAGCCATTGGTGTGGTTATGCCTCTAGAGAACGCCATGAAGACTCCCCGATCAATGCTCGGCTTTTGCGGAGTTCTCAATAAAGGCATGTCCGGCGTAACCCTAGTGTACATTCTCCTTGGATTTCTCGGATATCTACGTTACGGCGATGACGTTCAGGACTCCATTAACCTTAACCTGGAACAAGATCATATGTAAGTATATTAACTATATTTGTTTTATTTGTAAAATGATTTCTTTTGCAAACTCTGTAATGGCATTTTTTAGTTGAAGTAGCGTGACAAACCAGCACACAGACCACCTGATGGTAAGTGGATGCTGTGACCCGTAGACGTCTTCATCTCCCCCCCCCCCCCCCCGTTAAGGATCAAAATATAGATGCGTTGTCATCCCTGAGGAATAATATAAAATGCATCGTTACCATGAAAAAGATCACCGGATCCCTACTCTCACCATACGAAACACAGCACCATTAAGCCGCTATTTAACGCTGGTATTCTGTGAGTTTGGTTCCTTCCCTGGTTTTTTTATAGAATAGGAGGCAAACGAGCATACGGCTTACCTCATGGTAAGCGAGCACCGTCGCACATAAACATCTGCAACACCAAGGAAATTTCAGGAGCGTTGCCGACCTTTAGAAAAGAAAAGGCTTTTTTCTCGAATGTCCCTAAGTCGTATCAACCCGAAAAAACCACTGACTGTTTATTAATTTGCTTATATATTTCAGCCCAGCCCAAATCGTCCAAATCGCCATTGCCATCGCTGTTTATTGCACATTCGGACTCCAATTCTTCGTGTGCGTCGACATCATGTGGAATTGTATAAAGGACAAATTCACGAAGCGACCAGACCTGGCCGACTACGTCATGCGCACAATAATGGTCACTGTTTGCGTTCTGCTTGCCGTTGCGGTCCCGACCATAGCACCCTTTATGGGAGTCATCGGCGCTTTCTGCTTCTCCCTGCTAGGATTGATTGCACCAGCCTTCATCGAAATTATCACCTTCTGGGAAATCGGCTACGGTCCCTATAACTATCTTATTTGGAAGAACGTTTTGGTTCTCCTATTCGGCATGTTCGCTCTTGTCTTCGGTACCAAAGACGCAGTTATAAGTATAATTAAGGTGTATAGCGCGTAATAGAAAGCGCCGTTTGCAACCTCGGGCTGATATTTATGTGATGTGATGTCTGAGTGAGTAAACCAACGTGTGATAGTTAGATAGTGTTAGGTTACTACGTAAGTTTATTTTTAAGACTTGTTTGGAGCTATTTTTAAAAGTCCAATCTACTACCTGCACGGCGGCCCGATTTTGGTATCCGCTTATGTGTGGTGTTAATTATTTATATAACGTTTTAAGGCTGCGCCTTATTTTGCTACCCTTAAGTGTTACATGGGTAGACGATCTTTGTTTTTATTTTATGTGATTACAAAGTTTAAAATTTCGTTTGCATTCCCAATTAGACAATTTGCATGAGAAAATGAATGTGGCAGATTAAGTGTTTATCATAAAATTATAAAAAAGTTAATATCGATGAATGTATGGTACTATATGACTGAATGCTTACGGCCAAAAAACTTTAATACAGTTTGTGGTGAAGAAAAATTCTTATGTTGTAATAATTATGGCAAAATATTGACAAACTAAAGGCTTTTTTCTCCCTTAAGGCCCGCGCAGTAGACATGTGTCAATCGTGAATGATTCGTTCATTTGACCCGGGATGCATCAAAGTATTGATGATTGCAATTACATTTTTGAATTTCCCGGATCAAACGGTTCAGAAGAACTACGACTAAAGAGTATAGTAATGTCCGACGACCGACATTTCAGGCGCCGGTCTCATAGATCACAGAGTATTGAAACTCGAAATAATCCATTTGAATTATCGACCCGGATGATCCGAAGCATAACACAAATCAATACTTAATGATCGGGTCATTAGAAATGATTGAATGACTATGTCATGTATATGTACATGTCTACCGCGTATAGATGTATAGTTTTTAAAATTTAATTTATTTTTGGAAAATCATCGTTCATACAGAGTAAAGGGGAGATTGGGGCAAAAACATAGCCTCTCCCCCCGCCGGATTAATGTAAAATAATAGCCTCACTTTTTGGGCATAAGAAAAAGATGTGATCTCTACAAATAACATTGTATAATGATATCTGTGTTACTGAAACCTTATATAAAGTTTATAAATTAATAAAAACTATTAAAAAGGCCTGATTTGGCCTTTTTAATAGTTATTGGATTTTTCTGTCAAGAAATTCTTATGTAGGCGATGTCTCACCCCTGTGTCTCGCCCTGCTATTGATCTCTCTCCGGTCGTATCGGATGGCCGCCCCATCTAGTGTTACCATATTTCAGGATTTTTAGACTCTTCTCAGGGTTGCGGCTGGATTTTGCAAACTTCATGAAATCTCAGGATTTTTAGAACTATCAATACAATACAGCTTACATTTTAAAGATCTCTTTAATAAAATGTTAAACAAACTAAAAATAATCTTCCTTTGGTAATAATTCCGCAATTAAAATCAAAACTTATTTATCCAAGTAGGTACTTAAACAGATTTGTCATACTTAATATGTAAAGATACCTTTTTAAGTAAGGTTTTCTTCTCAAACTGTAAAAAATCTCAGGATTTTTAAATGGAAATCAGTCCTTTTTTTCGGACTTTTAATTTTTCCATCTGGTAACCCTAGCCCCATCGGACTACAAGAGTGAGGGAATAGAGAATGAACCTATGCTTTTATGCACACGGGTGCATTATAGATAATCCTGTCCTAAGCAGATGGTTAGTCTCAATTGAGACTGGGCGTGGATATTTAAAAAAAATTAAAAATTACAATTTTTTAAGTAACACAGATAACAGTGCACAATATGATTCAAATGACAGCAAAATTTTTACCGCTAAAAGTGTGTTTCATAATGTACATTTAGAGCAAAAACGTATAAATATTAAAAGGTGCAGGGAACCTGATTTTATTATTTATACATTTTAAAGGTTCAGACTAACAAAGAAATAAAGACGGAGCGTTGCGCACATTTCCAGTAACGCAAAAACCAAGCTCAATCTATTGTAAGAGCACACGTACACAACATATGCATCTAACATCATTTGCAACCAACATCATGGTTAACGGTGCATTTGCGTTTGCCACGATGAACCTTTAGGAGCAGATAAACAATGGATGAAGCAAGATATGCGGTGTAAAGTAGAGCATGGTTTTGGCATCAGCTGAAATGTGCACAGCGTCTATCTTCCTTTGTTGGTTTGTAAGAATAAAAAAAGAAGGTATGGTGAACAAATTTCTGTTTTTAACGTCAACTGCACCGAGTATTTTATAAGGGATTTAATATGAAGTCGCATTTAATGTATTATTATAATTTTATTACTTTATATCATTGAATTTCGCAAGTAAAATAGAATGTTTACAGTGCCTAAATATAACGTGCTATATTTGCATAATTGAAACATAAATATCAAAAGAGGCCTTACAGATTTACAGTAACGTTTTAACGAATTTTTATATATTTATAACAGTAGTTTTAATATACCCAATTCAAAAAGAAATAAATGAGTGATTCATGTTCAATATTTATTGGCGCTTGTAATTGATGGAATAGTGTGTTTTTACTTTTGAATTTGCTTCACTCCCTATTAATCTTAACGGAGTAAGCTATGCCGGACCAAGTATTGGTGCCTTTTTATAAATTATTTGGTTTTAAAATTGTTACCATTATTTTCAGAATTAATATATGTGTACATAAAAGTTTTAGTAGAAACTAGCTCCACCACGACTTCGCACGGAAGTTTTGAACGCTTTAAGAAGTTGTACAAGTAATTACAGCTGTAGCGACACACATAGTCATGCAATAAACACTGAAACAAAAACTAAGATGTCCTTAGAACTTTGAACAACCTCTGTGAAGTTTATATCAATAGACTCAATAGTTTTCATTTTACATTCGCTTTTACGAACAGATAAACAGTACCGATGGTTTACGTAAATAAATAACATTTAGAATATGAACTTCTAAAAGTATACACAGTCTAGGATTTAATTATTTGCATAGATTTAAGAATTATGTTAACCCAACAAAGTTCCTATATAATGTCATTATTATTTTATTTTATCTGAACCAGACACTTCAATGTTATTAGCGCACTAGCGTTGGTTTTCAATAAAGAGAAATAAATACGATTTTTTCAATAAATATGCAGATTCTACTAAACTGTGGTTTTATTTTAGAAATAATAGCATAGGTACATATTTAAAATTTTTGAAACGATTTTTTCAAGCTTCGTCACGTCCCTAGGTTGTTGACCTCTGGTTTGCTATTGGTACACAGAAGTAAAAAAAGTGCTCCTATGGATGACCACCAGATTAGAGTTTTAACTTTTTTCCTTGTTTTAGAATGAAGATAGACCAAGACATTTTTTAAATTTAGATAAATTTAGCTAAATTTGCTTAAGTATCTCGATGAAATTCATAAAGGCTCTAAAATAAGGCGAATATGTCGAAAATATCATATCCCTCACCCGACTGTTATAAACTAAAAATGAAGACTGTTATGAACTAAAAAACTGAAAATGAGACATTCTCAACGGAAAATGGGATCACCAACTATCTTGACCCTACAACAAGAGTTTGTATTATCTAGGTGGATTAACGCTAACGCTAAAAATGATTGTTTATTGGAAACAGTTAGCCAAATAATAAGAGAGCGCATCTTTAACTGATTTTGGACCTGGACTATCAAACCAACAGCCAGAAGAAAAGGAAATTACCCTTCTCCCACAGGATTTTTTATAGCATAAGGGTGACAAACGAGCATAGAGGCCAACTGATAGTATGTGGTTGCTGTGGCCCATAGACATCTACATATATCCTCGATTACGAATTCAAAGAATCAAAATGCAGATGCGTTGTCAACCGTGAAGATTAAGGTGGAAGATTCCAGTAAAAAGGGTATCCAGTTCTCTACACTCACCTGACAAAACAGAAGCGTTATGCTGATATTTTACGCTGGTAATATGTGAGAGCATGGTCCTGCCTCGGTCCAACTGACCCATTCGTGCTACAAATATATTACTAAAACAGCTGTAACACGGCTCCACGTAAAAAAAACTTGAAGCGACACCACCAAAATCAAGGTAGCTAAGCACCTAAACAACTATTTCTCTAGGAAAATCAAAAACATTGATGGATGCATTTTGAACACGCATCACGCAAAAACCTCTGACTGCTTTGGATGGGACTTCCACTGGCAGATAGCTGATGTTATAAGGATTAACTTGAGCTACTTTTATTTTAGGGTTCCGCGCAAAAAAATCCACGCGGACGAAATCGCGGGGAACAGCTAGTATAAGATAAAGCGTTCTAGTTCTTTTGATAAACATTACGGTCTCTATATAAGATTTTGTCAAAATCGCCTACCTCAATATGATGAGACTGATTTATTTAATTCTAAGTCTGTGATAGGTGATACTGATAATTTATGTGCAAGTTAAAAGAAAACAGGTCAAAGAAAATCTATGTGAATATTTATATAAATATATAAAAAGAGATGATCAAGAAAACTCTACAAAACATTTATTGACTGAAAGTGACTCTAATCCTGATCTAACTGAAAACATTCCTTTCACATCATCATGGATGCCGCCCTGGACATTAAGTAAAAACAGTGAAGATTATGATGAATTAACTACACCATTGTCTCTTAGGTCACCGGTGCCGCCGTCGACGCTATTCAGTCAAGAACACGAATCTGAGCCCGAGTCTATGTCTACATCCATGACTGCTGGAATAGAAAATCGGAATCCTCAAAATGACCCCGCTTTGTGGCCTAAAACAATTACTGATGTAGACCAAACTGAGGTTGTATTAAAAGGTCCATTCTGGGTTAAAGTTGATTTATTTCCCGTAAATGATAATGGACGGCGATTCACCGAATATCATTATAATAAGATATTAGTTAACGGTGAAAAGCTTGACAGGCGCTGGATGTTTTATTCACAAGCAAAGGATGCCGTTTACTGCTTTTCGTGTGGAATATTCGGGCTATAAACTACAAAGACGGGATCAAGTGAAGGAGTGTGTGATTGGAAACACTTGGGTAACTACCTAAAGTCTCACGAATCTAGTCGGCAGCACAAAAATTGTATGTTGAAATGGATTAATTTAGATAATGATTTAAAAAGCTGTTCCACTATTGACTTCTTGGCCCAGTCACAAATTGAACAAGAAAGGCAACGTTGGGGAGATATTTTAGAACGATTGCTCGCAATTGTAAATTTTTTAGCATCTCATAATTTGGCCTTCAGGGGTCATAGAGAGAAATTAACATCTGACTCAGATTCAGTTAGACAAGCGGCAACTTTATAGATTTAGTAAAATTAATAGCCCGATTTGATCCCGTGATGAGACTGCACCTAAAACAAGTAAAGGATAATACAATTAATGACCACTATCTCTATCACTATCTACTCATTATAAATATTCATAATGAGCTCATACAATTAATGGCAAGTCACGTGAAGACTCAAATTATTGAATAAATAATAAATAGTACTCGATTATTCTTGATTGTACTCGCGACGTTTCTCGTGTTGAGCAACTTTCAATTATTATCAGATTTAACAGTTTTTTAACAGTGGTAGAGCCACGCGGCAGCTTTTGCTGTACGACAGCAAAAGCTGCCGCGTGGCTGGGCCGGCTCGAACCGGGGTGGTACCACGACCTCACAGAAAACCAGCGTGAAGTAGAGGTTTACCTCTGCGTTTCGCCCTCTGCGTTTCGCTTGGTGAGTGCAGGTGGCCGGACGCCCTTTTTACTGGAAATGAGGCATTCCATCTTGGTCCTCACGGGTGGCGGTGCATCTACATTTTGATTTGTAATAGAGGATAGATGTAGATGTCTATGGGCCGCAGCAACCACTTACCATCAGGTGGACTGTGTGCTCGTTTGTCACCCTTATCATATAAAAAAAAAATTAATACAAATACAGCTGAAATTGAAGAACATTTTATTGGTTTCTTAGCTGTTGAAAAAACCACAGCTGAGAGTTTGACTAATTATATAATCATAGAATTAGAACACTTAGGTATATCATTGCAAAACTGCAGAGGCCAAAGATATGATAATGGTGCCAATATGCGTGGTGAACAAAAGTGGTGTCCGAAAACGTATTCTTGAAATTAATCCACTTGCTTATTTTTTACCTTGCGGGAGTCATAGCTGGAATCTCGTCCTAGGAGATACAGCATAGTCTTGCGTCCAAGCGAAATCTTTGTTTGGTTTGCTACAAAGGTTGTACACTCTATTTGCCGGCTCAAGTCAGAGGTGGGCTATTTTAAATGCTCATATAAAATCTTTATTGCTAAAACCACTTTCTGAAACTAGTTGGGAGTGCAGGGTAGCATCGGTGACGGCCGTTAAATACCAATTAAGGGATATATGTGATGCTTTAAAGGATTTAGCAGAAAAAACAACAGATTATCAGTTGGTCAGTGAATGCCATTCTATAGAAAATGATATAACTACCTATGAATTTGTAGTTTCACTTGTCATATGGTATGATATTCTTAGAAAGATAATTGTTATAAGTAAAATGTGGCAAAGCGAAAACATGCACTTAGATGTGGCTATACAACACGTAGACGCATTCACAAATTGGCTCGATAATTATCGAGAAAATGGTTTTCAGTTATCCCTTGTAACAGCGAGAGAAATAGCAGAGGAAAATGATATTGACAGTTCAAAGAAGTCAGAAAAAGACGTAAAAAAAGGCATTTTGATTATGAAGGAGAACATGAAACTCACAAATTGAATGCGGAAAAAATTTTCAAAATAAACTATTTTTATGTCATTGTCGACAATGTGCGCGCAAGCTGCCATCCTAGATTTGAGGCTCTTAAACATCATGAGAGCATCATGGACGTATAAATAATTATACGTCCTTATTTATACGTCCATGGAGAGCATATTTAGTTTCATGTATAATATAAAAAGATTAAAGGAAATTAGTCTTGCAAATATCTATGACAGTAGGAGACTCATGTGATATTGATGGACATGAATTGTACGAAGAACTCAATATGTTCATCAGTGTGTATTAAGGAAACGACGATATTATCTCAGTGCTGAGATACATAATAAAAAAAAATTGAAGTTTACCCCACTATCGAAATAGTCCTGAGAATTATTAAAACATATTTGAGGAATACGATGACACAAGATCGGCTTTCAGCCCTTGCTATTCTTTCAATCGAAAATGACATAGCTCATTCGTTAGATTATCTGGCTTTAATTAAAGATTTTAGTCTTAGGAAAAGTCGCAAACATCAATTTTAATATTTATCATCTCTGTATTTGTTAATTTTGGAAATATTTCAATGTAAAATATTTTAAAACTCAAATTTTATTTATTTGTATAACTTTAGTATTTCTCAAACATGACAAATACCTAAACCAAACAACCAGACCTACTTTCGCATCACATACTTTTCACGAAGGCCTCGCAAAGACCTGCCGCCCGGATTCTCGCAATGGGTAAGGCCGCCTCTGGATAGATCCTTGGAACGAAAGAAAAGAGGCCTCGCTGATGTAACTTCACCCACGTTTATATTAGTCCACGCTACGCCTCTGATTGTAAGCCGTTATTTAAAAAAAAGTCCCTCTGGGTTTCTTGCTGGTTCTTCCAAGGACAAATGTTTTTTTTCGAACCAGTGGTAATTAAACAAAAGAGTAACTTTCAATAAGTATTATTTATAATCTATATTGAATAAACAGTTTCTCTTTCTATATAACTATGAATAATACACGAGTCACGAACTCAACCGAACGACGCATGATAATCTACGAACAGTGTTGCCTAGCGATGAGCGTTGAATCAACGAACTAGTTGAATCAACCGTTGATCTCCTGTCAACGTATTAACGTTTACCGTTTATGAATCAACTAGTTGAATTCGTCAACGACGTTTATGACTTTAACTCGTGCGTCTCGTTAACGCAACGAACTGAGCATATTAAAAAATTAACGTTGAAAATAACGTCATAGATTGCGAGCGATGGTCATGTCATACAATTTGAAATCTAAGTAACCTAAATAAGTGTGAGTCGGACTCGCCCCTGAAGGGTTCCGTAGCAGAAAGTAACATAATTTACGATTTATGACGTTTAAAAAACTACTTACTAGATCTCGTTCAAACCAATTTTCGGTGGAAGTTTACATGTTAATGTACTTCATATATTTTTTTTAGTTTTATCATTCTCTTATTTTAGAAGTTACAGGGAGGGGGGACACACATTTTAGCACTGGAAGTGTCTTTCGCGCAAACTATTCAGTTTAGAAAAAAATGTATAAGAAACCTCAATATCATTTTTGAAGACCTATCCATAGATACTCCACATGTAAGGGTTTGATGGAAAAAAAGTTTTTGAGATTCAGTTCTAAGTATGGCGAACCCCAAAATTTATTGTTTTTTTTTTCTATTTTTGTGTGAAAATCTTAATGCGGTTCACAGAATACATCTACTTACCAAGTTTCAACAGCATAGTTCTTATAGTTACGGAAAAAAGTGGCTGTGACATACGGAAGGACAGACAGACGGACAGACATAACGAATCCATAAGGGTTCCGTTTTTTGCCATTTGGCTACGGAACCCTAAAAAGGGGTTTATTTTGGAAATATTTATTTTAAGAATAGTACTTATGACGATATTGATGGAATGGCGCGCCCCGCTCGTACCGTCCGAGAGAAATAGGTTAATACTAGTTTGTTTATATATTATACAATGATAGGAAGTTCGCTTTCTTTAATTTTTTGATTGACAGTTTGTGACAAGTTGCGCGGAAGGTCAGAAATTATTTTGCGGCTTATCGTAAATGTTTAGAGTTTAGACTTTTTAGTTAATGTATATAGTAACAGTGTAAATTTGTTTGTGATAATATAATTGTGTAAAGGACTACTTAGGTACAAAATTTAAAATTTCGGGACGTACTGGGGTAACAGTGAATCTTGGTTGCATTTCGAAGAAAATGAAAAAAAATCAAAAAAATATTTAAAAATACAAAAAAAATACAAAAAATATATTAAAAAAACAAAACTATAAAAAACATATTGTAAATAATAATTGATTTGCACACGTAGAATCAGATGATCTTTTAAATACGCCTGAGTAGAATATGGTTTATAGCTAATTGTATTTAATCAGTCCTAAGCCTAAAGAAGAAGTATGAAGGGTAGGTCATATAAATAGAACCATCAATCATACGTTTTCCAATGCATACATTGAATCAAATTGTTTCTAAAATTGAACGTCGTAACGTTGAATTAAAACCGTTCAATGAATTAACGGTTAACGATGCAAGTTGACATTAGTAGTACGTTAACTCGTTGACGAATTCAACTAGTTGATTAACTAGTTGACAAACTTAAATCAACGTTAACGTTTCGTTAACGGAAAAACCGTCAACGACCCATCGCTAGTGTTGCCACCTTGCAGAAAAATTTATCACTAGTTATGGTCTGAAATTTCACCAGATTTAGAGATATTTTTACTTAAAAAAATCTCTAGAATTCACCAAATTATTTAAAATGAAATCACGAGGTAGGTAATAATATTACTACTTTAATTGTGGAAATAATTACAATGAACACAACATAAAAAATCGAGACGGCCTCCTGGTCACAGTTTCTTCAACGGACAGTCAACGAGTATCACAAAAGCGCAATGTTTTTAAAGTATTCTCGCCACAATTTACTCTCTAACATATAATATATCTTTCTACTGATCACAGCGTTTGGGTGAATGTAAGAATTAATTGTAGGTTTATCTAATGAGAAACTATGTTTCGCGGTAATGTTTGCTCTGACGCATGTGAAACAGTGTGAATGAGTGGCAAACACATCTAAATAGAATTTAATTGGGTGCGCGTACGCCATTATTGATTCCAGTCATGACAGAGCCATTATCTACCCCGATTCCAGTTAAGTTTTTATTTTGAGACCATATTACACTTCAGTATATTATGAATACTGAAATAAAATATAAATGATTATATCAACCTTTCAGTATTCAGCACTCACAGAAAACAACTTTACATACAGTATTAGGTCTCCATTATTAGTCGGGAAATCCCTAAGGTAGGTTTAGCATAATCAAACAAAGACGTCTTATTACGTTTTTGTAATGTGAGAGAAGGATAGTGCTATTTTGACATAAACCGGGGAATTGGCCGACAGGTAAAGAGGGTTGCTAATATGTATTTTCTAAATTCTGCAAGATTTGATAATTGTCACTAAAAGTCATGAAATAATTTTTTAGTGATTTTCATTTTCAGAATATCACTAACTATCTCCAAAAAATCACTAAATCTAGTGACAAAATCACTAAAGTGGCAACACTGTCTACGAACCAAAGAGTATAGTAATATATAAGGAAGCTACGAACACTGACTTTCGGCGCCGCCGAAGGTTCGGCAGATTTTTTGCCGGAACCGAAACTCAAAGATGTTTTATAGGTCCAGATACCGTGTACGAGCGCCTAAAACGCTTCCATTTCAAAGGCGCCAATATTGGCGTATTCGTTCGATCGTTCCGTTATTACGCCAGCGACGTTCGCTGTGAACATTCGTCACGCACCGGTGTTTTTAATTTCGCAAAATGACTGTTTGTGCTGTGAAATCATTTAAAAATTACTCTTGGAAAAAAGATAAGGATAAGAACATCACTTCTCATAAGTAACTACAATTTTATGGTATATTTCTTTGTAAAAGAATACGAAAGCTAAATGTCAATACAAGTAATAATACTGCGCAATAATATTCGAGTGTTGCCTAGTCTATGAAATGTTTTTACCATTTTTTAATGTCATGATCAACCGCAAAGGTTATCTGTATAGGGGTTTTAAACAGTCTAATTTTACAGATTTTAGTCAACCTATAGAGTTAAACCGATTTAAGGGTTAGGGTTGAACTACATCTGGCAGCATAAAATTGCACTTTCCTGTGCTTCTATCGTTTTTGGTCATTCAGAACCATTATTTACTAGAGCGAGAACGAGAGCGCGAGTGTATAGTTCCACCCTCAAAAAGCCGATTGTAAACCGGTTTTAAAAGTTTATCTATCATTCTTGACAATCCATACTAATATAATATTATAAATGTGAAAGTGTGATTTTTTGTTTATTTGTTTTTGTCCTTCCTTCACGCAGCAACGGAACGGAATTTAAAAAAAAATCAAACATTTTGCTATCTCTTGGCCGAAGTTTACGCTTAACCAAACTTACTTTTTTTCCTCATTTTACTTAGGATTGAAAAATAATTTAATGTCTTCGTAAAAAGCGGCAATATTTTGTGTTCTACAGTACAAAAGTGTAGTACTCTGTATATATTTAGTAATAATAGATTATAAATATATGTTACATACATAAATATCTACTGTGTTTTTTATTTATTTTAACTGTTACATTAATTATAGGTTTTATTACATATCTTCAATATTTTAGTGCGATGTTCGTACCTACATAAAACACACATAAGCAACCATGTCGTCATACACACACGCACACAAATGCACACGCCTCGCACAAACATTTTATACTCTTAGAATCAATAGGTACGTCAATACGAATGAAATATAAAATCTCCCACATTTTTTGGGTAATCGATTCGCACTGTTATTACCGAAGTCACGCACATGAATGCAGCCATGGTGCGTAAGATATGCGCGTCACGTGGTACTCACGCACACATGAATCAAAGACTGTCTTCACTATGAACGTTGCGGTGTGTTAGCAACACGGTAGCTGGACCTATAAAACATCTTTACCGAAACTAGATTTTCTTGCCGAAACAGAAACCGAACCTTCGGTCGGTCACTAGTTTTTATATTATGCTTTGTCTTAATTCCAACGCATAAACGTCCAGCTATCGATGTTTTCACTAAAAAACTTTTCTTTTTTCCTCGGCATTCGCCAATCCTAGCACAAACTAGGGATGATCGATGATCATCGATGTCATGAATGAAAACATCGATGTTTTAACTGCGATGTTGCCACATGTCAAACATCGAAACATCGATGTCAATAAACCCATAATCGATTATTGAGTACTTACGAATCCGAGAAATCAATATCAACTAAATCTTGCATCTCCTCTAAAATATTTAAAATTTTGAATAATTCAGAATGCTTGAACGCATCGATAACCTAAAAATATATCATTTTGGGGTATCAAATTTAACTGTCAAGTGTCAACTGTAATGTCGCAGTTGTCACTGATTTCGTTTGTTATTGGTGTAGTTGTTGGTTATCTGTTTCTTTATCGGCTCTTTTTTTTAAAAATCCGATGGTTAATCTTAAACACGATCCAATGCACATTTAGAACAGGACGTAGTTATACAAAAACTTTCCAACCCACATGTCATTAAAAATGAGTTCTTCTTCTTCATCATCACTTTTTGGCTTCTCTTAAAAGAATTCTGCCAATGTCAAGTTAGTCATGCGAGTGACAGTTAAAAATGAGTTAAATATAAAGATCTACTTATTTTGACATCTTCGCGAAGATGATTGATCACAATCGCTATATCAGCGCCATTTGAGCGGTTATCTACCGACTTAAAAAAGGAGGAGGTACTCAATTCCACTGTATGTTCTTTTTTTAATGTGTGTTACCTCAAAACTTTTTCTGGGTGAACCGATTTCGATGATTCTTTTTTTTATTTGGAATTTGGTGCTTTACATGTGGTCTCAGATAAGTTAGACCCATATAAGTCTGACCAATAGTTTTTCCTTAAGTCAGTTGTACAAAATTTTACTTCTAAATTATTTTCAATAGCTGGCTCAACACTTTATCAACAAAGAAACAGATTGAAAGGTACTTGTTTGTCAAAATTACTGACTGTTTCTTCAATCAATCGGCAAAAAATATTGGACAATATAACAAATTAATTAGATATTTGTGAACTTCTTCCATTTTTTTTAATTCCTGTTTTATACTACATTGTTTATTAATTTCTTTTATTTCATTAATTATAAACCATAAACAACATGAGAATTTTTTTATTCATCTAATTCTAACCTATTAAATACATGTGCAAAAAAAACATCGATAATGGTCATCATCGATGTTTTGAGTAGGATAAACATCGAACATCGATGTTGAGCTGTCGATGTCAACATCGATGTCATCATCGATGTTTCTACAACATCGACCATCGCTAGCATAAACTTGTCTCTTAATGCCGTCTCGATTTCTATTTTAAAACCTCATAACTGTGCGAGATGACGAACCCGGGCTATCCATTCAGTTAAGTCTTCGCCTGTTCTTTGTTCCACTTTATAAAAAACATATCTTTCCGCAAACATACATTTCTTTGAAGAAAACAGGTTGTCAATCTTTTCAATAAGAGTTTATAAGCTAAGTCTTCTAGTTTTAACAGAAAAACTAAATCGCCTACTGGGGTAAAACACCCGGTAGTCAGCCCTGCAGCAGCACTCACCCTTACATACATTATTTCCATATAAATAGTATTAAAATAATGATTAATTGAATCTGTCTTCTTATTGGATAATACGCACACCTACAAACCAAAAGCATGTCAGGTTGACGAGCTACACTCGTTAATTTGCACTGCTGCTGCCAAAGACGTCGAAACGAAGAAATACGTCGCAGCTACCACTTTTTTCTCCCGACTTCCAAAAAGGAGACTGTACTCAATTCGACTATGTTTTTTTATGTGTGTTACCTCATAACTTTTTACTGGGTGAACCGATTTCGATGATTCTTTTTTTGTTTCAAAGCTGCTACTTCTCCTGTAGTCCCATACGAATTTGATCAAAGTCAGACCAATAATTTTTGAGTTATTCTTAATAACTTGTATTGAAGTCGGCTGTTTATTAATTTTTTTAATTTTTAATTTTTAATTATTTTCGTTTCGTGCTTGAGTTTTTGATAAATTTTTGTATGCTGTAATTTGTAGTGGATTGTTATACTGTGTTACAATAAAATGTTTATTTTGTGATAAAATCCACTATTGCATGCATTTTATTTACAACATATTAAATGTTGTAAAAATTATAATACATAGTGATGTATTAAATGTTCTATTTAAGCTTTGATTATATACATGTCTAGATGCCACATTGACCGTACCAAACGGCGCAAATAAAGTCTACTAAAATTGGTAGACTCGCTTCTCCCTTACGTCAGTGTCATTTGAATCACTTAAGGATAACGCGCTCACGAAAAATAATTAATTATGCCGGTTTGTGTTGACAAATTGTATCGTAATTATGTGGGAAAACCGTATAATAACACCATGATCACTTTTCATCAGCAAGTTTTGTTATTTAACCGCTATTATATTAAGAAAACACGATATTTTAATTCGTTATTTTGTAGGTTTGTTTCATTAGCCGGTGTTGTCAGCTTATTACTAGGTAGATTTGGCGAAACTATGGGAAACAAAATACAAATATCATTACATCATCTTTCGATCAAGAGAACGTTATTATTTTAAAATTTCATTATTTATTTAATCAGTACCTACAAAAAATAAAGGAAACCCGTGACGTTATAAACTAAATAGTATTTTTGTTAGTTCTTTCTAATATTTTGGGTTTCAGATTTCCTTATTAAGCAAAGTATATAATCAAAGTCTCAGCCGTTTCGTCTACCCTGCCGAGGGTTCCCATCTTCTGGTTGGGTTTTATTTATTAATTTTTATATTTTATTTTATTGATATTTATGTATGTAGAAAGGGTAATTGAGTATAGTACAGAGACTAATTTTGTAGTTAGAAATAATAATTAATTCGTTTACACGGACTAATTATCCGACGAGTCGAGGATAAACTAGTAACGGAATACGACAAGCGCACCGTTCCACGTCAGAGCCAAGACTGTCCTAACGGCAGCCGCGCCGTCCGTTTTATACAAGCAAAACGAGCGCCACTGCAGGTGTGCGGAACACGTGTTATTTACAAGAATTCTGTCTAACTGCACCGACGCCTACCGCGCCGCACGTGCAATGTTGCTGGTGCCGTCACGGCCATACTGACATGCGTGCGTCCTCGCACGCGCTCCATCACAATTTTAGTTATGTGTAGACAAAAAAACCTCGTTCGACTATCCTGACATAACATCGTCTGGTCCGGTCTATATTGACCCTTCAGACTTGGGTGACAATCAGTTTTGTTCCGGCAGTAAGCCCCACAAAACTTTAATCAACTTTATGCGAGATCGGAATGATTAGTCTGTAGCTTTTTCTATTTTCTCTCTTTTTTTTTTCAAGTACTGTTTTTGCTAGTCCGGAATCACTATCCCCTATAGCCATATCATTGGACCGGCAGAAAGCCCTGCAATGATATTACTCTTTTTTTTTCAAGTACTATTTGCTAGTCCGGAATCACTATTCCCTGTAGCTATATCATTGGACCGGCAAACGCCCTGCAATGATAGTAAGAACCACTTTTTTTTTCGTACTCTCTTTTTTTCAATTCAGTATAGAATAGTTACAGACCAACCATACCGCAAACGTGTCCCTGTCACAATCACACAAAAGTGTATCGTGAGGGACGTAGTGACATGATAACACCTAAGTATGTAAACCAACAGCAACAGTGATGCAACCTCTGTATTTTTTAGACACACAGACAAGGCTACCTCCGACTGTCGCGCGTCCTCGTGCGGTTGACAGTGAACAGCATACGGTATATCAGTTATCACCACCTGCTAACAGATATTAACTCTTGTTAAATTTTACAACGGTCGACCATCCCAGACTTCATTTAAGTCATGGACGCGCCAATATGGCTACCTCCAGGCAGACGCACTCCCACTTTCCGTTCTACTGCGTTCGTGCCACATTCGCGCCAGTGAGCCGTCGCGCCGTACTAGCGCTATCGAATCGTCGTACTGCTTTGCAAAATTATAAGAAATCGAGATAAATGTATTGCAAACCATGGAATTCAGAGCTTCCAAAATTCATCACATATTCTTTTACGAAACGGCCACTGTATGACATTTGAAAACATTGCAAAAAACGGAAATTATGTGTAGAGACAGATACCACAACATATTTCAAAAGGAAGGAGGCAACTGCGCAAAATCTACGAAAGCCGACCAAGCCTCAGACGTCCACTTACAGCGCCAAAGCACCATTTGTTCGGCGGCCACTTGAATTGCCTTGCCGTAAGATCAGCCGATAAGTTACCGGCTGTAGCGGTGTAGGCTCAATCTTACCAGCACTCGGCCGTACCTGACCATGTTCGATTAGCCGTCACAACATCTTCCTCATTGATCATTGTTGTAGAGACTTCTACGAATCCCTCGACATCAAACCCCAATCTTGTCGACGACACAATATTCGGAACAAACTGCAACACTGATCAACACATTAGAACACAAAAATGTCACTTATGATTTTCAATTCATAGCGTGTTAAAGTTAATCCTTTATTTTGGTACATCCCTTAAACGTTTTGAACTTCAAAATATAGCAAATGATAATCATGTTTCGCGTGAACTATCAAATTACAACATAATTTGAAAAGGTAATTAGAAAGCCTCCAACTTCTTTCGACATTTGCTAACATATTTAGGTACATCAAGAAATAATGAAAATACTTGCGAGGTACTTTTAATACAAATCGAACAAATTAAAAAAAAATTTACTTAAATAATTTCACTTTATCTTTTCTCTACACTTTAATGATACGAAAATATCGTAAGTAGCATAGCAAATTTCATTACGGTATTTAACATAAAACAGATTCATCAATGCGAAATGCATTACAGTCTTCCACAAATGTAATAATCCTCATACTATTCGAAGATTAAATGTGGGCAAAAATGGGGACTGTATCCTACTTCTGATGTAGAAAGGGTAATTGAGTATAGTACAGAGACTAATTTTGTAGTTAGAAATAATAATTAATTCGTTTACACGGACTAATTATCCGACGAGTCGAGGATAAACTAGTAACGGAATACGACAAGCGCACCGTTCCACGTCAGAGCCAAGACTGTCCTAACGGCAGCCGCGCCGTCCGTTTTATACAAGCAAAACGAGCGCCACTGCAGGTGCAATGGTGCAGGTGTGCGGATCACGTGTTATTTACAAGAATTCTGTCTAACTGCACCGACGCCTACCGCGCCGCACGTGCAATGTTGCTGGTGCCGTCATGTATATAAAATTTTCATTTATATGTTTACAAAACTATAACTAGAATACATAAATACCAAAAGTAATTTAAATACCAAAAAATTATTAGTTATTTATTCGCTAAACATGGTACCTACACAAAGATGACAAATAGTTGTACATAGTACACATACGAAAACGATTTAACATAATATATTAAATCACTATTTTTATAAGTGAGCAAGTTAAAATGTACATATATTGACTAATACTGATAATTAAAATTAAATTAAATTAAAATTACAATTCATCATTTTATTTTATAACTAGGCAAATCAAATAAGTATATATAGAAAAAAAAATTAAAGACAAATGAGTATGTAGGGTAGAATGGGGTAATGCCGGTCACTTAAGCAAAAATTAATACACAGCGAATATAAATCAACATATCTTTGTAGAACTAATCACAATCTCAAATATAATTATTCTACTATTAATGGCAATTTAATTCAGATCACTGGTAATCATAGTTTTGGTATAATAAGTATTTAAAAAAAAAACGTGTTTGACTGGTATTTCACGCAATGTAAGGTAAAACCAGTCAGCTGTTGGTTAATACCAGTCAAGCTTAATGGGAGCATAAATCACATTTATAATCTTTTGCAGAGTCACGTCCTGAGCATTCCAAGTGGGCCCAACGTCCACACAGTACACATCTGTAGCACATCTCGTTGTCTCGTCCATAGTCATCTCAGATTATACATCTATTACCGACATCATATAAATTCGTGTCATCGTCTTCGCGTAAATCTGTCATCTCTATTTCAGAGTTTGAAGTACAGTCTTCGTTCATAGACTCGTTCTGTAATACTTTCCTCTTCACTCCTTTCAATTCTATACCATTCTTCAAATTCTTTTTAATTCTTGTTGGTTTTTTTACGAATATTTTCTTTTTGCTATCCAGATCTTCACTTATATCACTTTTATCTTCACTATAATCCATCTTCATTACTTTTTTTACCTTTGTAGTTTTCATTGTTCTCTCTTTTTTTAATGTAATATTTTTCTTTATTTCCACTGTTTTATTTTTCTTTTTTCCAACTTTTATTTTAGCTTTTTCTAATTTTGCTAACTTTTTATGCTCTTTCTCAAATAAAACTATTTTATTCGGAGTTCCTGTTATTACCGTAGCATGTTGTTTTCGCATCACTTTTACATTTTTCTGTTCGGATTTTATTGGCAAAGGAAGAAGATCCTTCACAATAACTTTTTCAATATTTTCAATATGGGTTTTGACTGAAGATATTCCAGATGTTGAGGAAATAGGATTATAATAATTGACATTGGACTTGGTTTCATCTACAGCTGGTGGTACTACATTATGCAAATCAATATATGAGATATCGTCAATTGTGGAGTCTAGGTTTTCGAAATCTAGGTCGATCTGTGGAATGGCAGGCGAAAGTGTTGCGTTACGTGATGTAACACGAGGTATTTCAGAAGGAGATATGGCATCGTTGTGATCATTTAAGTTGGGTTGAGAGATTTGTAAGGTTGCTTTTGAATCGTCAAGCAGAGATGGGGAATCTTGTATTCGATTATCATGATAGCACCTCTCTGCATCAAGAAGTTCGCTATTGTTCATTATCTACCAGCTGATTCTAAGTTTTGCTGAAGTTGTGCTTGATGTGATTTCTTTCTGCGTACTTAAAAGCCATCTTCCTTATTTCTATAGCAGTACACCCGTAAAATATATTCGCAAGCAGTCTTATTTGAGAGGCCATAGGTACTTTCTTCTTGTTCTTTGGTAAAGGTAGTATGTCTTTCCAGTTGTGGAGTATCCAAATTTTTTTTTCAGACTCTTGTAGAATAGAAAATGGAATGCCAGTACATCGGGCGGCTTCTCTTATCGACTTTCCATCTTTAACTAGTTTAAAAGAAGCTTCCAATTATTTTTTTCTCCATTTCGCCTTTTTGCGCGCTTTTACATGTTTTGGCAGCATTTTGAAACTACCCTGAAACAATAAAATACTAAAAGTTTTAATGACACTGACTATTTAAATTGAAAAATTTACAAAAAGTTGATGTGGGTAATACCGGTCAGCCATGACCGGTGTTACCCGATGATTGATATTTCTAAATATTTAAAATTTATTAAAAAATCTGCAGGATAATCAACAAAGATGTCAAATCATCTTGCCCACAAATAGTTAGGCAACACTTATATTAACTTTACATTTGAAAACTATCGAGTAAAATTTACTTACTTCTTATTTTCGGACCGCAAAATTTTACAACAAAGTGGCGCGAAAACTTTCGACGTGTCTTCTTCCCAAACGCATGCATGGAACTGAACGGGGTTCGGCGCTCCTGCGAGGGGAATAGTCACGCCACACGCTTTGTATGTGTGTGTGCTTATAATCACTTTAACATAATTGGAAGTGTGCTGACCGGTATTACCATCTGACCGCCATTACCCGATTTTACCCTACTTAATCTAATGGGAAATATTCAAGAGCTGGTATCACTCGGCTCGCCCCCGAGTGACGCAGCGCGCTTGTTAAACAATAGTAGTAACGCATACTTGTGTGCGTAATATGCACACAAGCGCTTCAAAACGGGCCGGTCGTTTTTGTTGCGATTGCAGCGCAACGCTCTATCTAGACGTGTATATAATCAAAGCATTTAAGACATCACTTATTTTATGTTTGATTTATGTTAATAACATGATACTTGAATAGTTAAAGCATCATGTCACATTAAAATGAACTCTTAATATTTAATAATTTCGAAGGTACAACTAAAAATGCAATTTTCGTTAATTGTGGCCCCGGTCTCCTCTACACATACACACACACACGCCGGACGTCCAGCTGGAAATAGTCGGAGCGGCTTCCTAGGACCTCAAAACCTGGAGATCTGATGAAAACTCGCATTTTCAAAATCGGCCAGAAATATTTAACTTCCTATTTTTTCAAAGCGGGAAGTTACAAAATACGAAAGACATTTAAGTAGTTACTTATATATTTAAATGTCTTTGCCAAATACAGTCGAATTGTAACTATTTTTACCAGTTGTGTATCGTCACTCGCCAGCAACACTAAATCAGGAATTTGCATTTAGAAAAACCCAAAATTAGGGGTTTTTAGGTGCTAATTAGGTACAAATCCTAAAAATTATTTGATCTAAAATTTTCAACGCAACGAATTGTTGTAATTTGCGTTGAAAATATCATAGAAAAAATGGGCAGCAGCGTCTTTCTAATTAAAGCTCAAAATAATAGAAAGATGCAGTTGGAAACCCGTCTGCCAAGTGTGGCAACAACGACTAATATTCAACTTATTTCGTAATCTATGGAGGGAATCGAAATGATGAACGGGAGTCGAATGGAGGAATATGTTAGCAGTGTAGAGGCAGCGAAATAGAAACCAATACCTCAGTTCGTCTCGTGGGTGTCGTAAGAGGCGACAGAAGGGAAACTGAAACAGGAGACGGATGGCAGCATCTTCCTTATAAGAGTGCAGAGTAATAAAAAGCTGCGGTTGGCAACCCACTCGCCAAGTGTGGCTACTACTGCAAATATCCGGGCTATTTGACAAACAATGGGCGAAGCCACAAAAATCTCAATAGGTGTGTCTGAAAACATGGAAGCTGTTAATATTGACATATATGACAAAATGTTTTGAAACGTCTCATTAAAAGTAAAAAAAAGTAAAGAAACAGCTTACGAACGTCTTACGACTGTGGTTTCAGATGTCCACGAATTTTTTTAAAACTACTTGGACGTCAAGGTTTCGCCGCCAAGTTATTCTTTACCACTTTACTGAGCACGTGGAAAATCTTTACAAATAAATAAAATGAAAAAAGTGTCTGTTTGTAATGTTAAAATTACGACTTTTTACTAAATGCATATGAAAGTATATGCCATACTTATAACAAAAATACAATTTTTAAAATTTTTGTCTGTCTGTCTGTCTGTTTGGTCCGGCTAATCTCGGAAACGGCTGGACCGATTTTGACGGGACTTTCACTGGCAGATAGCTGATGTCAGAAGGAGTAACTTAGGCTACTTTTATTTTAGAAAAAGAATTAGGGTTCCGCGCAAAAAAACTAAAACCCCAATTAACACGCGGGCGAATTCGCGAGGAACAGCTAGTAAGCAAATAAAATTTCCTTACCAGTTTCATTGGTCCTCGCGGGATTCGAACTCTCTTGTTCCTGTACTTTGAAATCTTACGGCGAGCTACACAGCTCTCGTATTATGAAAACTCATAAAAACTTGTAATTAGTCAATCAAACTATTCCATCGATTTAGATATGAACATCTTACAGTCCACTTAATTTTCAATTAGATGTTATGTTATGTTATGAAGTTAAGTTATAAGATAGAAGTTGGTAAAATATTGCTATGCTGATAAACACCCAACATATTCAACTAAAGACTTTTTTCAACTAAAGATTTTGTCTTAATCACAGTTTTGTGCACACAGTTCTGTTAGTCATTTTGCTAAAATTGACAATAACTATAAATCATCGCAACACCGTTTGGATATTTTAGTAAGTATATAGTAGTAAGTCTGACAATATTTGATGCTGGAAGAATAATATATAATAAGTATTCAATAGATTTCTCATTAATTTCATCAGTTACTTATTATTAGTTTATTTAGCAAGTAGATGGCGGTATTATGAAAATAAAACTATGAAAACAGAAACTGTACCCTCTAGTACTCAGCGACAATAAGTTGAGGTGCGACTGGTGGGGCCCAATCACACAACAAAGCCGCCAACATTTATATAATACAAAAATTAGGCATAAAGTGATGTAGATTCTATTAAATATTCTGCATCTGTCAAAAATATCAGCGCTGCTAGCAGTGTGTAATGAAATTATTTTACGATATAACAATATGAAGAAATAGCAATGTTTTGTTTACGAAATCTATGGTTAAAACTAATTTTAGGCTTTATTTATAAATATGTTATTTATTTAAAAACAAAACATCAACAATCTATAATATAAAATAGAAATTAACATCTTGAGGAAGGAAAACACTTAACCCTCCTTTTTTGAAGTTCCATAATCGAATAAAAAGTAGCCTATAAGTTACCCCGGGTCCCTACCCATACACAAAATTTTATGAAAATCTGTACAGTAGTTTTTGCCTGAATCGGGAATACACAGACAGACAGACAGACAAAAATTCTAAAAACCACTCATTTGGTCTGTGACCTTTATTTAGTCGTTTTTTCCAGAAAATACTAGAATTGGAGACACGACTTTTCTACTTTTTCTTACTTTTATTATATGTATAGATTTGTCAAACATTGCCTTTCGACTTTTACAGTTTGTTTAAATTACTAGAGGTTTGTGCTATATATCTTTAAATATAAAAATTATGTGTCACATTGTTTGTCGGCGATGAACTCCTAAACTATTGAATTATTGTGTGTAGTTTGGTCCAACTTGAGATATAGGATACTTTTTATCCCGATAAGTGACCTTCAATATTTTTTATTGCGAATTTAAGAATTTTTTCATTGGAAGGGTCGTCGGAAACAGCAGAACAACGTCTGCCTGTACAGCTAGCTATATATATATATATATATATATATATATATATATATATATATATATATATATATATATATATATACACTTATCTTCACGCACAATCCCTGACGGGGTAGCCAGAGAGAACAGATCGCCAAGTGTCACGATCCTTACATACCTCTTTCGCTTCTTTCAGATTCATTATCTTCTTCATACATGCACATCTAGGTATCCGAGTACTCTTGACCCTCCCCTCTTCGAGCAATTTGCTCACCTGGTCTTCGAAAGTTAGTCTCGGTCTACCTCGACACCTTTTAATATTAACTTTCGCGCTATATATTTTCTTCACCATTCGGTCTTCACTCATTCGCTCAACGTGCCCAAACTATCGAAGCACGCCCTTATCAATTTTTGTGATAAGGTCATCTTTCAAACCTGCCATATTGCGAATCTCTTCGTTTCGCTTTCGGTCGAAATCCGATGTCGATATATATATATATATATATATATATATATATATATATATATATATATATATATATATATATATATATATATATATATCGACATCGGATTAGTGTTTAATATTACAACGATGAATGAAACGAATCCTGCGAAAGAAATATGACTGAATAATTCATTTATTGGCGAATTCAGACAATACAATTTATTAATTTTAAAAACACATCATACATGAATAAATAATGATTTCTAAAATAATTATGTACCAAAAATTATCAAGCACCTTTAATTAGGTTACATTTCAGAGATAAAAAAATAGAAAGAATACTAAGTTGGTTGAATAAATCTTGTCTCATTTGATCTAGTTCTATAATAATGATATGAAGTATAATTCCGATCCACCAAATGACAAATAATCATGCAAAAAGTACTTAAAATGAAATAATATAAAGTTTATGACTTTTTAGACTTTATATTTAAATACAAATCACTGAATATTCTAATTTTTCAACTAGGCCTAACATCTCAGGCTAATCCTTAATTGTTAAAGTAATAAAAAATATAAAATTTTGCAACTCACTTTTTCACTTAATTTTTAGATGGCACAGACTTAAAAAAACAATTTTGGACGTTAATAAACGAGGCTAAAATGGTTTATAGTGCCTAATAGTAATCACAGAACATAATATTTTTACTTAATACGGGGTTACTGTGCCTGCTCTCCAGTGCAGAGCACAGAGTACAGTAAGTGCAACTTAAAAATACTAAAATGCAAGTCTCAATAAGTATGAGTGCAAATATTCTTACTCACCTTATCTAAACATAACTATTATAAATAGGTTAAATTAAAAATATAATTTTATTATTCTTTCAAAAACAAACAAAAAAATATTTTTGTACATTCTTAAAATAAACGAGCTAATTTCTTATCAAAATAAATAAACATTCTATTTTTAAACACTACACTGTCAATTATCATATAATTTACAACAAACTGCGATTTTTAGCCGTTTCCTATGCCATTCGCTAATACTAATTATTGATTATATTATATCAATAAAATAACAGCTTTTTCTCTGTTTATTTTTTGATCTGCACATTTCTTGACCTTAGGTCAGCGTAGAATAAAACGGCTAGTCAGGAAATCAACTAACATCCGTCTAAATTGTATACTTCTTCTATTTTCATTAATTACAACATTAATAATAATCTTACAAAAATTTACGTACGACTTTCAATTAACATAAAGCTAAACCGGCTGAATGAACCTAACTATTAACGTTTCGAATGGTAACTGACGCCCTAATGGCCGTCTCGCACGACGAAGACCCGACATCACCGTTCTCAATTTAAATGACAGTAGAGTACACGAATTAGTTTAAATTTTGAAAAATGTATGTGTACATGTAAGTAAACGATATAAAGCTTACTTTTCAATGCCATACTAGAGTCGATTTGGTGTTGTCATTACGATGAGCGACAGGCCTTAATACAAAAATCTATCTCTAGAAACTATTCTAGCACTACCTACAGTTTAACTGACATTATTGCAACTCTCACTGTAATTTAATCATTTGTAATACACATTTAATTAGGCTTACATGGTAAAGTACTTCTATTCCACAGTATGCTCAGAAAACGCTGAATATAACATACTACTTTATCGTATCGTCAAGCTATCTTTATGAAAAAAGGGTGTGTAGGATTTCAACGGTCTTATTCATAAAAGTAAACTTGATGTATTTTCATTAGATAGTGCAAGGTGGACCCGGTCTAGAATTTGCTGGACAGTCACCTATTAATAATAGTTATCGCCCATAATATAGATTAGTAATATAGATATGCGAACTCTAATGCGTTACGCATATCTCATCTCGCATTTATAATAATATAAGCAACATATTATTAACTAATGCATCAGTTTCTTGAGTAGAATAATTGTTAAAAACTTGTACATTATATACAAACTGTTTATTCTAACTTTATACTGGCAGCTGACATTGGACCTAAAATTTCAAGGTTTATAAAAACAGTCACACAAGAAAACTAGCCGCTGTTTTAAAGACATTTATGAAAAAGACCGTTACACAACCCTTTGAAATGTGTAACTAGCATTTATGATTACACAATTCGTAAAATACTATCGATCAAACGCCAAATGAAGCTAAACGCATCGAATTATATTTCAATGGGCTTTTATCGTAGACTATTTCATCGCTAAAAATATGACTTCCAAAATTATGGATAAAATTTTAAATACTATATAAATTTTCTAATTTTATCTATTGGGATTATGGGATACGAATAGAAAAAACGGTCTGAAAACGGCTTTACAATTTTCACATAACATATACCTACGCATACTTTTAAACATTTAATACATTTATAATTATATATTTTTATTGAGAATTTATTGCAATGTGTTTTTGAATATCACTATAGTAAAATTCATCCGGTGATGTACATGTAATATTGTCCTAAGAAAGCTAATGTACTGACTAAAATTTTAAAGGCATTTATACATTCAAAACTGTAGCACTATTTGAAATTATATTTTATATACGTCGGCCGTTTATACATATATAGGTACATTTTCGATGATCTATAAAAAGTAGTCGTAAAGAAAAATAATTAAACTTAACTTCAAAAAACTAAAAACAATATAAACCATAATATGTCGTGCAGATGCCTTTGCAAACTGAAGAGTTTGATGATTTTATCATGGATCCCATTATCACATCTTAATCAAAATTTTTATGGGACACTTTCTAACAAAAGGAATCATTGAAACCGGACATCTAGCGATTCATAAAAAAATATTCCGACGAGAAACTCATAATTTTTTAAGTCGGTTCAAAAACTACTAAATCTAAGTCAACGATCTGTTAGTCGGATCTTAGTTTTAATTCTACTTAAATTATTTTATTTTATTATTAATTTTTTAAATAATTTCTTCCTTCATAAAAATTACTACATAAACTTCGACACTAAGCAATTCCCATCAATATCTTTGATAGCTATTCAATCATAAAAATATAGAACATTTTAGTTTTTCCAATTCTTACTTTACAAAACATTGCGCTTCCTTTTCTTTTGTAATACTTATTATATACATTCTCAAACAATCCTATTCTACTATAAATACTGTTAAATAATTTACGGACAATTAAATCTCTTTGAAGAACCTGCAACATTCAATGATATTATATACTATAGATATGTTATAAACTAAAAAAAAAAGTGTTCCAAACACAGAGACGACACCAATCACACGCATTTCGTTCATCTTACATTTCGCCATATTGCCTAATGATGTAAAAAGGATGGCGTGATTATAACAATAAGAAAAAAAATTACTTACACGTAAGTGTAAAGAAACGTTAAAAGCCACCAATCAAAGAATCTATGTCTGGAGTGCACCCTTCTATCGTCCTCGCGTCAAATTTATTTCCCCGTCTCTTTCTTTTTTTGCTGACCTCCAGAAATTATAATATTGAAATATACTAATAAATGGAAGTATATTGCATACTTACATGTGATACGAGATCCCTTGTGTGTTTGACTTAAGAATCATAATTGGTACACCTATTAAATACACGCGTCGACATTTTAATTATTGTTAAAATTTTCTAAAAAGCGCCCTGCGTGACACGGACTAAAGACAAGATTTCCCAATTAAGGTGAACGCACATTTATCAGCACCGTACGCGCCGCGTTTTAGAATTCATTGTATGAAATAATATGAAACCTCGCACATTTCACTCGCATCGTCCGCGCCGTGTTTTATAAAATGCGGTAGGTATCCGAATATTGAAACAGGCATGTTGATGAAGTCATATAATGCGGCCCATGTGGTTGTGTACTCAATGTTGCCGAATATTGCCAACTTAGTGGATTTTCCACTTGAACTGGTGGTTTCGACTACCCTCCTAATGGAGAAATATTGTTTACAGTGGCTAATGTTTTTCTAGTGGTTCAATAGAATAAGGTTTCAATTAGTGACAAGGTGATCACTTCACCATTAACTCACTGTCACTTACACACGTTTCGAGATATATTTTGACTTAATTTCAGGAGTATTTACTTTAACTGTGTAGTCAACAATGGGTCGTCAGACAAGACATGCGTAAGACAATTTATCCATCAAATGTATTTACATTCTGAAAAATCTTTAATCATGAAGTAAGAAGTCTTTATATAACGTATAATATTCTCCATACAACTGCCTTTATAAATTAATATTGTGAATATAGAATATTCTTTTTATTCGAATTTCATTTTTTTCTTCCTCTGCCAATAAGCAGGCTATTACAGGATTTTTTTTCCAAAGCGATCCGAGCGATTCCGGGCGATCAATGTCACTGTACCGTTTCAGACTAGTGGTTAGAAAAAACTGCAAGTTGTTAGCAATACAAAAGATTTGCATACGGCGCGTACGTGTCAATTTGCGAGGCCATCAGTAAAATGCGGCGCGTACGGTGGTGACAAATGTGCGTTCAACATTAGGACGTTTTCAAGTCGACGGTGCCGACAAATTGTCGTTGACGCCGCAAAGGGGGCGAATTAATTTTGCAAAAAATTACAAGAGAGCAAGAAAACATTTATTATTTCCCGATTACTAGCTTTTTTCATCAGAATATTAAGATTAATATTCTGATGAAAAAAGTTTGTAGTTTTCCATTAAGTCTAATATAAAATATATAATCTGCGGCGACAACGACGCGCGACGAAATGTGTGTTCAACTTTAGGAAGTTTACGAGTCGCGCGCTAACTACATATCTGCTTCTTTTTGTATATAATATCATTAGCTACATTAATGTCTTTTAAGTTTAATTAATCTAGCAAGTAACTATGAAGACTATTAGAGGTACTTTCTTTTATAATTTAAGGTGGGATATTTATTTTAAGATTGTTACACTCTGTATAACCTATATGTTTTATTTGTGAAAGCAATTAATGTATAAACATTTTCAACAAGGCAAATAATAATACACCTAAATATCACCGATCCTTCCAACTTGCGCCGATTTATCATATAATAAGAATTATTTAAATAAGTATAATGTTAATTCATACATGAAAAATATAGGTATATGTCAAAACCTGTGGTTGGCAGGTAAATTTTGAAAAAGAATCTTATAAAATGGTTTTGAGTAATTATAATAAACGCCCAATGCACATACACAATGATATTTAAAAAAAACTCATTATAAATGACGTTTCAAAAATATAGTCTGGTCCAGGCATTTGTACATTAAAAAAATTGGCAATCACACATATACCTAATTGTTTATAATTAACCACTTTTTTAAATATCGCTTTGTTGGCTGGTATGAAACACAACTTACTCAGAAAAAAAACATCATGGCGGCAATATGTTATTTAATCAATGACGTTTGACATACTCATTGGTGTGAAGGTTGATAATTACTATAAAGGCTCTTCCTGTACACAGTGGTCCACTGCAGGCCATTGCCATTTTGTACAGGGCACAATGGCGTATGACGGCCGACAATTGACACTGGGCAATGAATCATGGCGAGCAATGGCGATGTTGCCGGTTTTTTGGACACACTTCTTTTTTTATAGAATAGGGGGCAAACGAGCATGCGGCTCACCTGATGGTAAGTGATTACCGCCGCCCATGAACAACCGCAACACCAGGGGAATTGCAGATGCGTTGCCAGCCTTTTAGAAAGATGTAAGCTCTTTTCTTGAAGGTTCCTAAGTCGTATCAGTCCGGAAAATTCGCTGGTGGTAATTGATTCCACAAGGAAGTTGTGCGAGGAAGAAAACTTCTACTAAATCGCACAGTGGTGGACCGCCAATCATCCAGATGGTATGGATGGTAACGCGAGTTTTGTCGCGATGTGCGATGGTGAAATTGAGCGGCTGGAATAAGTCCGAACAATTCCTCAGAGCACTTCCCGTGATAGATGCGATAAAATATGCAAAGAGATGCAACATCTCTACGCAGTGCCAGTGTATCGAGCCGATCAGAAAGAATTCGGTGATCGACGATTCGAACCGCTCTGCGCTGAATGCGGTCAAGTGGAAGGAGCTGGCACTGGGGTGCCCCGGCCCAGAGATGAGAACAGTATTCCATGTGGGGCCGTACTTGCGCTTTGTAAAGTTGCAAGCGATGTGCCGGCATGAAATACTGTCTCGCTCTGCTGAGCACTTCAAAGGAATCGTGGCGTAGCATGGCCGGTGGTGTTCACACAGTGGCCCATTGTTTAGCTAGTCACCGACAGGAAGTTCTATACGTATTAACCGATTCGTTGCGGCACTTACTTTCGACAACTTTTAGCTGTGGCGGCGAACAAATATTTCGTGACACGCCTTGCGCCACAGTTTAGTTGACATCAAACATCTGTTACAAACGGAAGAATACTTGTTTTTAGTGGGTAGCTACGTATTTTTCTACGGGTTTTCTTTGAAATTGTTAGTAATTGACTTTTTTATGCAGAGATACAAACCTTTTGTACTATTTTTTGTTTTATAAAAATAATTTATATAAGTAGCTACAGCTAAACCATTCTGGAAAACCTTGGTTTTTATTAAATTAAATTTTCACCTAATAATAACATTTGTAAATATCAAACAATGAAGAACCTCAATTTGGAAAAAAATAAGGTTTATGATTCATTGATATTTACAAATGTTAAATATTATTTAATGTTATACAAATGTAAAAGTAAAGTCGACCTGAAAACGTCTAACTAGTAAGAATAGCAAAAGACTATTTATTAGCGAACTTTTTAAATGCATGAACGGTTTCAAACTGTTTCAAGCAAAAATAAACTTTATACCATATCACAAGAGCACATGGTACTTCGTAAGTCTATTCGGCCATACGATAGTAATAAGACGGCAGTTCAACCATTTTAAACAATAAGACAAACGCATTGTTTTTTTTAACAGGAGACTTGTTTTCCAGAAATTTATTTACAACTTGAGTTTGTGAGCGATCGCAATTAGTGCTATTATCTGTTACTTATTAGACTATTTTTCCACAACATGATTGAAAACCCACAAAGTAAAAAGAGTACCATGGACAAGTTAGAAAAAGGTTGTCAACCCCTAAAATTTTTTAATTTTTAAAAATATCCAGAAACGAAGCCGTAGACATGAACTACTTGCAAAATAATGAATATTTTGCTCGGGATAAATCTTCCAAAAACGCAATTTGAGCGAGTTATAACGACTTTTAAAAAGACACGACTCGCGTGTCATACGCTACACACAAAAATAATCGATGGCACGCCAGGCAACACTGAACCGGTTAAACAAAAATTACTTAGGATAGAAGTTATAAGACTAAACTTAACACTTTCACTGTCCGGTTTGCAGACTCAATAGGAAGACAATAGCAATGATCTATATTTTATGCACGGGACAGCGAAAGGGTTAAGATTTAGACTGCTCTTAAGTTCGCTTCTTAGTACACGAACGATCACGCTTAATCTTAATTTTGAGTTATTAACAAGATCTTAAAAATAAAAGTATAGCAATAAAAAAACTCTTATATACCTTGACCTATTACGGCGGATTTTAAGCAACCAATATTATCTTTTGCACCATTTCTTTTTAATGAATCTATCGTGGTACAAACTTCTATAATACTTGTATGCAGTATACAAATAAATAGCCGCGGCTGTGATGGCTTCCACATCCAATGCGATTGTTTCCCCAGGCAGGAATGAGTTACGCACGCACCATTGTGTAAATACCTGTCGCTGAACGAGCGATGCTGACTTATCGTGGCGCATGGCTTGCAGTGGGCCACCGTGAGCCACTGGGTACAGGAGCCTTAAAGGCGGAGGCAGACGTCCCGCGTACGCAACGTATACAACGCATTATGACATCTGGACGCTTGATTTTGTATGAAAAACTATGCATTAGAATACACTTATCGTATGCAACGTAATGACACGACGCAATGTCAATCTGCGATATCTAGATCGGTGTGGGAAGGTGGAGGGGATGTTCAACCGCAATCCTACGCGTAATACCAGTGCGTTCCTAGAACTTACGCATAGCTCGTCATAAACAAATAGGCCTTTGCACGTGCATGGCCGTGCACGCCTCTTGTTGTCAAAATGAGAGCTGAACAGCTCATGGAATTAGTAAGGCGATACGAATGTATTTATAATCTTAAATGTGTAGAATACCGCGATGCCACATTAGATTATACAGTATGGAAAGATATAGGCAAAACTACATGGTAAACCTAGATAGTACCATCCACCTAATGCTATAATTTTTGAAATTAATTAAAAAGGTCGAGGTGCGAAATTAAATGAAGTAGTTTTATGTATTTTTACCCTAGTTATGATAACATTTGAAACATAATTTTATAAATTGCGAAAATAACACATCGTATTCTACATATTGATGTTCTTGTTTGCATTATAAATCATAAATTTTAACACAATGACTATCTAAACGCTTTCTTTGTGGCTATATATTAGTTTATGAACATCAGACTAAGTAAATCATTCTCAAACTCTTAGAATCAGAAAACATTGTATAAATTTCTACTTGTGCATCCGCTAAGAAGTGACAAGTTTCTCACGCCAAACGTACGTTGTATACGTAGCTCAAGTGTGAACACCAATGAAGGAGCAAGCAAGGAGAAATTGCATCGCATACGTTGCATAAGTTAAACCAGTCTGTCCTTAGCTTAAATGAGGCCATATGCCCATGTAGGTCGGTCTTCACAGATTATTAAACCGAACGTAAACATTATTCATACTGATGTGATACATGATGATAAGTGACACCATTTGACAGCTGACAGTTCAACTATAGATTAATTGGTCGACCGTCTTTCTCTTTAACTAAATCGGTGAGACGCCATGTTGAAACTTGATTAACAACATTCATAAAAAAATACTTTAGACCACTAAAATAAATATTTATCTAATTACTTTTTCCCAGAATTCCTGGCCAGTTTCGAAACATTCGATTTCACAATACAAATAATGGAAGCCAGATAAGGTAGGGTCGTAACTATTCACTATACTATAATATGTAATAATAATAATAAAGCAACTTCATTTTGAGTTTGATATTTGTAGTTGATAATTTGGATTCCTAAACTTAAAAAGTAATTTCCGACATATGCACGCCATAATGAGATTCATACATCACAGTTTAGTACTAATATGTTTATGTTTATTTTTATTATAATATATTTTAATATGGCGTAATAAAATAAGAATTTTATCCTTTGGAGACAATTGCATGAATAAAAAAAGACTTAAACAAAACAAGTAATTCAAAAATTATAAACACTCCCATTTCCAACTAACAATTATAAAGAAACACAGGAGAAAAATATCTGTATATTGATTAACATATGACGATGTATATTTGGTCGATTTCGGTCACGGCGACTTATCATCAAAGCTTTTAGTTGCGCATAAAAACAGATGGCGTCAGGTTACATACAATAAATGATAAGTGCTAACTATACAGCATTTTTATCGTATGCAAAAAATAAATCAGTAGTTGAGTCACGAGAATTTTATATTTGCAAAGGTAATTTTGTTAAATCACTTTTCACTAGTCTAAGTTCAACCATATTAGTTAATGGACTCTAAATACAAAGTGAAAACCGACATATATCATATAATGAAGGACAGAAGTTAGTGAATAACCCCAACTATGCAAAGATTCTTTTTGTTTACAATACTATTATATTTGTTTAGTTTGAATATTTACCTAAGCAGTTATAGTAATTCGTCTTTCAATCCGAATTTAGTATAAAGAACAAAATTAAGCAAGATGGAAAACATCGTCTAAATGAACATTGTTTATTTAAAGCCACATTCTCCTTTTTTTCTCAAATCTTTATATATAAAAATTACGTGTCACGTTGTTTGTCCGCGATGGACTCCTAAACTACTGAACTGATTTCAATTAAATTTTGCACACTGTGTGCATTTTGGTCCAACTTGAGAGATAGGATAGTTTTTATTCCGATAAATGACCCTCAATTTTTTTTTATTGCGAATTTAAGGATTTTTATAGGAAGGGTCGTTAGAAAGGGCAGAACAACGTCTGCCTGGCGAGCTAGTATATATATATATAATCTCATATATATATATATATATATATATATATATATATATATATATATATATATAATTATATATATATGTAAATCTTCTAATCACAAAATCCAACAAAAATTTAAAAAAGCAGAAGAAAATCAAATTAAACTTTAAAATGATAGAAATAATGGGAACAAGCATGAGAAAGGATCGGTATTGGACATTTTTCAGTACATTTATTGCTTAAACATTGCTTAGCAATAATAGATCAATTCAAAATACGCTTGTCTAGTTATAACCAAGGCGTTTTTATACTGAATTGGAATTATTTATCAATCTGTTTATGTACAAATCTCTTAAAACGATATATACTGACAAACAAGAGTAGAATACAGAGATATACAATCAGATATTTGTTTTAAAATTTATTAATTAGTCAACAAGGCAGGCTGTAAGTTATTATATTATCATTATATATATTATTTCGAGCTAAATTCTACAGTAAATATAGGTGGCTTTTAACACACATTTTAGCTACAACATTTATTTCAACAATGCAATTTAAACATTGTAATGGAGGCCTTAGTCATTGTCTTTTGTTAGCCTTATAAACTTGATTTCAGAAATGTGTGCGTATGAGATATATACCGAGGATATGTGTTTATGTGGTACACATGTGTGTTTATGTACGTATGGAAATTATGTACTTAAGACAACTGTATTAAAAGAAAACTTTCGTAGGGAATAAGAATTACACTAATTCATACATTCATATGGAATTTTTCAATAAATATACAAGCTGAAAGTTTCCCTAGAATACTGTTTTTCTTAATTGTTTCCTTATACGAAGAGAACAATATGGAAAATACTATTTTCTTAAACCATCTACATACACGCTATTGAAATTTTTTCCTAGGGCAAAATCTTAGTGTAGAATAAACATTAATATTTCAGATCTCTAATTTACAAATATAAAGAGGGTACATCTATTTAAGATCATACAAATCCGAATGAGATTCAATGTAACGTTGTGAGATAATCCGTCCAGAATCAACTACTGGAGTCAACAGTTCCTCTGACGGTACCTGTATTCTAATTCTGTTATCTGACGGACGGTTGCTGCCGTTAGTCGTATAAAAACCTAAGGAGACTGGTTTGTGGTGTTCCTCGGTATAGGTCTTGAACTTTGAAGGGCTAATGGGGTGCAAATGGGAAGGGCTGGCTGACAAAGGGTTGTACGTCACATGAATGCGGACCACGTCATCAGACATAGGAGATACTGAAGGTGGGTGAGGCGTCGCTCGTGGAGTGGAGTGTGCGGTAGATGGCGCCCTCTGGATACTCATCCCGCATACACCGGATCTGAAACATCAATATTAAATAATTTAATAAATTAAACTATAAGTGTACACAATACTGTGTCCAGTTTCTAGTATCAATATAGTGAATAATGATTAAGAGCGCGGTTAGTCCGAGAACTAAATAAAAAATATTATCATTCGCAAGGAAAGCGTGGCGCGCTTGAAATAAAGCTTCGAAAAGTTAGATTTTATCTGAGAAGAAAATCAGGAAAATGCGTTTTACTCAAAACTTTTTCCTTATTTATTTGAACCGATGAAATGCGAGCTGAACAAGAGTTGGCGAGAATGTAAACAAAATGAAATTACAAGAACGAAATTTTAATTGAAACTACAACACTACAAAAAATCAATCACTAGAAAAACAATCCTACTTTCAATTAACAGCGAGGGTTTTCAGCAGGTACATACGTTTTGTCGCTATTTCGATGTTATTTAACGAGGGCACAAAATAAAAGGTGAGTAATTAATTTGAGTTCCTGTTAATAATGCAATTATTTTATATAACTCTGAGTTTAACCCTATAACATTTGTCGTGATTCATTTAATGATTTGTTTACTTCTATATTTTTTTCCCTTACTGTTCTCAGACAATGACAGTCAGATTATTTGTTTATATTATCCTCACTATTTTCCCAATTATTTATGTTTACTCTCAATTCTCCATACTTTTTCTTAATTTAGTACCTATATTATGAAATCACGTCCAAGGTCAACGAATACCGTACAGTGATTTTTTGACACACTAGGTTGAACTTTTTAAGTTAAATATTTATAATATATCAACTGCAACTATTTTAAAATAAAATCTAATAGGAAAGTAAAAACGAAAAGTAGTATTAAAAAGGAAAGTAAGTAGTAACTTTAATATACTTAAAGTGGTAGAGCCATGCTGCAGCTATATTATGGTTGTAGCACGAATGGGTCGGCTCAACCAGGGAAGGACCACGCTCTCACAGAATACCAGCGTCAAATAGCAGCTTAACGCTGCTGTGTTTCGTATGGTGAGTGTAGAAAACCGGAGACCCTTTTTACTGGAAACGAGGCACTCCATCTTAGTCCTCACGGTTGACAACGCATCTGCATTTTCATTCGTAATCAAAGATAGATGTAGATGCCTATGTGCCACAGCAACCACTTACCATCAGGTGGACTGTGTGCTCGTTTGTCACCCTTATCCTATAATATATATATATATATATATATATATATATATATATATATATATAATACAAGTGCATCTCGAGTGGAATCCCACAGAGGGCCGGGCGGAATTGATCAGAAAGCTACCTATGTTACAAATGTTAAACCTGGGTCGATTCTCATTGGCTCACATGGTGATTTCTTGATTTTTTTTTATAGCATAAGGATGACAAACGAGCACACAGTCCACCTGATGGTAAGTGGTTGCTGCGGCCCATAGACATCTACATCTATCCTCGTTTGCGAATCAAAATGCAGATGCGTTGTCACTCGTGAGGACTAACATGGAATGCCTCATTTCCAGTAAAAAGGGCCTCCGGCCACCTGCACTCACCAAGCGAAACGCAGAGGTAAACCTCTACTTCACGCTGGTATTCTGTGAGGTCGTGGTACCACCCCGGTTCGAGCCGGCCCATCCGTGCGACAGCAAAAGCTGCCGCGTGGCTCTACCACTGTTAAAATTACTCTGTTTTCGCGGTGATTAGTCGTCATTAAGGTTTAAATATGCGATTGTGACAGCATAGCGACTAATAGAGACTTAGCACCATGGCCTCAATCATTCAGCGGACAGAGCGTTCACGTGACCAAGTACTATCGAAGTAACGATTCTGCAACCGAAGGGATAAGGAAATTTTGTAATCATTACAATATACGGAACACAAACCAAATTCTAACATTCCAAACAATTGAAAAATAGTACAGATGTTAGAGGTAAAGGACCGACTTAGAACAGAACCTGTAAGACAGATACCTGATAAACAGAGCGGGTAAGACTATTCAAGGACAACCTGGTCTCTCTATTCAAAAACTAAAGCGGTCGTGTTTTAGATGAAACGAGAACATATTTAAATCGCAATCTACATACAGATTTACATCCATAAAAAATTGATATTGTACCATGCAACGACATTCATCAGGTCCATGTTCATGAATCTAGAGAGGCCGACGCAGTTAATACAGATCGATATATTGCAATGCTAAAGATTGTTTTTTAATTCAGTGTTGCAGGCTTTTTCAGGTTGGAATCAAAGATCATGGTTTCAACAAGTTGGGGCGATAATTGACATCTCCAATGAATCTTTAGTCGTAGTTGGTGAAATTTTTATTTAAAGTCATTCACTAGTAACAAAAAATAAGGGATATTAAAAAATATCAAAATTTTTGGGCGATTTTCAACAAGCTGAACCCCGAGGAAAATGATCGTACAGCAAAAAAGACAAAAGCAAATTGGAACTCCAAGTGTCTTGCAAATTTATCATGTTTGGTTTTGGAGTGATCCTAAGGAAACACGACCGAGAACAAAATTCCAAATTTTTGCTTGTCTTAAAAAAGGTCTATAGGCTTTAAAATTTTTTTTCATTATCTCACTAAAAAGCTTTTTTAGGAAATTTAATTCCCTCTAATTTGACGTAATCAAAAAGCCTGAATGATGATTTGCCGCGGAGTTATTGTCCATCAAAACAAATAAGTTCTTTTTAACTTTAAAAATCAATAACTCAGGAAATAATGGTCGTATAGGAAATTGAAGGAGGGTTTTGAAAACTGCATGACATTTCCTATGAGGTATCATGAATGGCTTTTGACGAAAAAAATTTTTTCAAAGCGATAACTTTGGCTGTAAAAAATATAAAATTTTGCATATTTAAGTATATTTGGATAACTTGGTATAACTTTGGATAAAATGAATGAACGAACGATATCGTCGGTAATTTTTCAACCTTAAAGTGTCCCGGAAATCCCCTGAGAAAAGCACTGCGCGTTTTATTTTCTTAGTGCCCCGAACCTTCAAATTTATTGTTTTCACAAAAATCACCATGTCACAATGAGCAATTTTTCGATTCTTATTAACTTTTTCTCTATTTTTTTTCTTCGATCAAAAAGATAGATCTTTCAAAATTTTCTTTTTTAACGTCTTTAGAATTTTTCATTATTGTCGAAAAAATTGATTTTTTGATCGCTGCAACTGCCTTAGTTTTAATTATCGATTCAAAAATTCATAAAAAAATCGATAGACCACCCAGCGGATTCCGGCTTTTCTTCACAAAAAACTTTGAATTTTTTCATTTTTTCAGTATTTTTTTCTTTTAATGATTTCTTATATTTACGCGAACACTACACATTTAAATAAAACTAATTTTACGGATTTTATCGCGTATATTAACTTTTTTACATTCCCGACGTTTCAAGCACTTTACAGCACTCATGGTCACGGGGGGGACTCAGGACTCAGTGCTTGAAACGTCGGAAATGTAAAAAAGTTAATATACGCGATAAAATCCGTAAAATTAGTTTTATTTAATTTTTTTTCTTTTATTGGAATAATTGAATAAAAATCGTAAAATTGCTCATAATGGTGATTTTTTGCGCAAACGATAAATTTGAAGCTTCGGAGCAATAAGAAAAGAAATCTCAGCGCTTTGAATTTGTCAAGGATTTTCCGGTACACCTTAAAGTTGAAAAATTACCGAAGATATCCTTCGTTCATCCATTTTATCCAAAGTTATACCAAGTAATCCAAATATACTTAAATATGCAAATTTTTATCTTTTTTTCAGTAAGTTATCGCTTCCAAAAATTTTTTTTCGTCAAAAGCCACTCATGGTACCTCATGTCCCCAGTTTTCAAAACCCTCCTTCAATTTCCTATACAATTATTATTGCCAGAGTTATTTATTATCAACGTTAAAAAGAACTTTTTTGCTTTGATTGACGATAAATCGTAAATCCGCGGAAACTCAACGTACAGGCTTTTTGATTACGGCAAATTAAAAGAAGCTATTTAGTGAAATAATTAAAAAAAAATTAGAAGCTTGTAGACCTTTTTTAAGACGAGCACAAATTTAGATTGTTTTATCGCTCGTTTCCTTATGATCACTCCAGAACCAAACCAGACAAAAAAATCATGTCCAGATCTGAAAACTAGAGAATTGGAGCTCCAATTTGCTTTTTTCTTTTTTGCTGTACGATCATTTTCCTCTGAGTTACAGCTTGTTAAAAATTTTGATTTTTTTTATATCCATTAATTTTTGTGACTAGTGTATATATACAAAAAATGTTGTATTAACGGCCATCTCGCAACCCTGATTCGTCACGAATGGATTTTTCCATGGGAATAAACCCAGCTTATACTGACTAACTAAAAGAGAATGAAGGCAAAAAATTACATAAAAAACTTTTCTTAAAATTTCCGTTCCAGGTTACCTACAAGTGTCAAAATAAACAAGGGTCACGTGGTCGAATTTGGATATTGTTATTAATTAAAAAATGCTGACTCATATTATTTAATTATTAATGAACAATTCTTTCTTCGTGTAGTTTTTGTAATTCTTAGTCCATTTTAAATGGGGACGATCACCATCGGCCCAATAGACCGCATGTTTCACCGCATCCGTCACATTTGGTGCTTACTATCGTACCGTCGTACACTGTCACTATGTACTGTCACTGTACTGTCATCTATCTGACATATTTTCTAAATTGTAATTACACTATTTTTTTCGGAGATCATGAGAAATTGCAACGAATCTTTCATAATCTCTGAAAGTTTTATCTTAGTAAATGTTTACGATAAATAAGCGAAGAAATGAGATGCCGGGTCTATGAAGCTGCCACTAACCAGCCATAGATGACATTTTGTATAACAGAAGTTTGTCATATACATATATAAGCAGTAGGCAATGTTCGAGAAGAACGCACTCTTACTATCACTCGTATACATGGATTATATAATGTGGACCTACATTATGAACAGAAAACAGATGGCGTGAAGCTAATGAGGGCATCCACGACTTCTTCTGCCACCAGGGCGACGCCATAACAAAGAAGTAAATCATTTGACAGATTTCTAAGCGGGGAAGATAATTTCTTAGAAAAATGTAAAGGTAAATATTTGTTTCTGTATTATTAGTTATATTTTATATTAATTACATTAAAAATAAATAAACCAATCTATGAATATAACTAATGTAAGAAAAAATAAATAAGAAGTACAGAGTACAAAAAATTAAAGATCTAATCACTGAAGTATTGTGTTGTGTATTTATATAACACTGTAGAAACTGATAAACTATTATTTAAAATTAATTTCTCAATGAAGTGATATTGTATAGCAGAAAACTAACTCAGTCACAACTAGTGACATGTGGTGAGTGGAAGATTATTATCTAAGTACAGGCGTAGTAAGTATATTTGGTGTTCGGCCGCATATTCGTTAATAAATACGATTAATAACAAATGTTGTGCGGACTAGAAAACATCTTCGGATAAGATAATAAAATATCTCCTTTTTATAGTTTAAGAGTGACAAACGGACACACAGTCCACCTGATGGTAAGTGGTTGCTGCGGCCCATAGACATCTACATCTATCCTCTATTACAAATCAAAATGTAGATGCGTTGTCACCCGTGAGGACTAAGATGGAATGCCTCATTTCCAGTACAAAGGATCTCCGGCCACCTGCACTCACCAAGCGAAACGCAGAGGCAAACCTCTACTTCACGCTGGTTTTCTGTGAGGTCGTGGTTCCGGTTCGAGCCAGCCCATCCGTGCGACAGCAAAAGCTGCCGCGTGGTTCTACCACTGTAATCTAATATAATCAATGAGTTTATTATATATTTTTACTAAGGGGTGGGGGGGGGGGGGGGGGATAATTCAACCAAATAAAATTATTTTTCTTTTTTTTAAAGACTTGTACGGGATATCTACATAAAAATATATTAATATTTTTTGAAGATTCGTGATGATATAGTTAACATAACACGCTGCTACATTTACATCTGATTTTTCAATTAAAAGTTGTTCATTGGACAAAATAGAACACCAACAAATTAAAAATAATACGAGTAAAATTGATGGTTTCACTTTTATATTCAGTCAGGTTATAATAGTCTTCAACCACGATTGAAAAACTATCTTTTCAACGTGTTATTTCGATGAATTATGTGATAGCTACTACATAAGTTTTAAATTCTGAATATATATTCAAAACTTAAAAATTATGACAGAAAATAGAAATGCATGATTTATTATCAAAGCGTAAAAGCAAATTATATCTATAATAGAATAAACCCCTTTCAAAATTACTCAGACTCTTGAACTTACTTTATATAAGTTTAAAAAAAGATTATAAAGCGGTGTCTATTAATTAAACTGCTCCGTTTCTTGACTCACGATCTAAATTTTTGTAACACCAAAGCAGTTAAATTCGCAGTAAAACAGAAAGCAACAGTTTTTCCCGCTCAATCCCACCCGATTTTAACAACCGTTAAAAAACAAAAAGGATTGTATGTAGAGGGCAAATATTTTCAACTCAGCAGATGTCGCTGGTAATGACTGTAGCGAAGTTACACAGGGTCACCATAAGTGAAAATATGCGCTTCAAATAAAAGTGTTCGATTTCTAACGTATGTACCTATTATACACAACACAATACTTCTGTGGTCTCTACAATTTTTTACTCTCTTTTTAATTATTTACTTTTAGGAATATCCGTTGTTGGTTTATCCATTTTTAATCTAAATAATCAATATAAAACAAAACTGAAATTTCAAGTCAAATATTTCACCTCACTCCAAGTGGCGCCGCACCGCCTTGAAGGCAAAAAAGTTATGGAAGTCCCTTCATTAAAATAATATGAAAGACTAAGTCCAAAATACCTTCACATATATTTTTGTTAGAGCAACTATTTTTCAAATGAGATCAACTTATAACACCGTAACCATTATGTTAATTTGGAACCTAGTAGTATAATGGGAGTAAGTCCCTGACCATTAGTACGCTGGACTGGCTATATTCTACAAAACGTTTGTGCCGATTTAAAGAGCCGCCATTGAGTGTACCGGGAACTAAATTTGACATAATTTGCAAATAGCCGTTGTTGGGCTCAAAACGTCTAATGCCTCCTCTACACTACTCGCGAAGTAACTTTGACGAAGTGATCGTCGAAGTCGATCGCAGTCCGTAGAACGTGACTACACACTAGTGCTACTTCGTGAAGAGCTCAGTCATCTTCAGTCTCCCGCAGCCTAATTTTGTGAACAGTACGACGTCAATGCTTTAAGTAAATAAATAATTATGTAGAAAGCTATATATTTAATATTTATATATAAAAAATATTCATAGCTGGCGTACGCCGTGTAGTGTGGTGAGACGCTTCGTGTAACTTCGGGGTACCTCGCGAAGTCCTTTGACTCTGGCGCAAAAAATTGACAGCGAATGGAAGTCGCCCTAGACGAAGCGAGGTTGCACGAAGTGAATCGAAGTACCTCTCTACACTATTCTCCTCGTCCAACTTCGATCTACTTTGCGAGTAGTGTATAGGAGGCGTAAGAGTATTTTAAAGACTGCACACAAGAAAAAGAGTGTGTTGTGTAGTTCGGTTACGTTTCATGTTAGTAATACACAGTCAGGTCATAAGTATTGTCACACAGTAAAACCTTTTATTTTAGAATGCTGGCCACAAAAAAGTTTATTGAATTCGAATTTCGAATTGTTTATGAAAATAAAACTGTATACTTTTTAGAATTTTACTCATTTTTAAATATGGAGTGGACGCTTAAAGAAGACCGTGTTGCAGTTATTGCGTTGCATCGTTGCGGTTACGCGCCAATTCAAATTTTTGACATACTGAAAAATTTCAATATAACCAAAAGATTCGTTTATCGTACTATCAAACGATACAATGAAGACTCTAGTGTAGATGACAGGTCAAGAAGTGGTCGCCCTCGGTCTGTTAGGACTCCAGCAGTGATAAAAGCTGTGAAGGCGCGAATTAAAAGAAATCCCAAACGTAAGCAGAAACTGTTGGCCCTTCAGATAGGGTTAAGCAGAACCACGGTGAAAAGGGTGTTAAATGAAGACTTAGGGCTTCGGGCATATCGAAGAAAAACAGGACATCGTTTGAATGCTCGTCTAATGGACCTGATACTGAAGAGATGCCGCGCTTTGTTGAAGCGGTACGCGGGAAAAAAATATCGGGAAATTCTTTTTTCGGATGAATAGATTTTTACCGTAGAAGAGAGCTACAACAAACAAAATGATAAGGTGTACGCACACAGTAGTGAAGAAGCGAGTAACCGTAATCCGCGTGTCCAACGAGGTCATTTTCCATCCTCGCTCATGGTATGGTTGGGAGTTTCTTATTGGGGCTGGTATATTTTTGTGAGAAAGGTGTAAAAACGAATGCAGTTGTGTATCAAAATACAGTCCTGACGAACCTTGTGGAACCTGTTTCTCATACCATGTTCAATAACAGGCACTGGGTATTCCAACACGATTCGGCGCCAGCTCATAGAGCGAAAAGCACACAAGACTGGCTGGCAGCGCGTGAAATCGACTTCATCCGACACGAAGATTGGCCCTCGTCCAGCCCAGATTTGAATCCGTTAGATTACAAGATATGGCAACACTTGGAGGAAAAGGCGTGCTCAAAGCCTCATCCTAATTTGGAGTCACTCAAGACATCCTTGATTAAGGCAGCCGCCGATATTGACATGGACCTGGTTCGTGCTGCGATAGACGACTGGCCGCGCAGATTGAAGGCCTGTATTCAAAATCACGGAGGTCATTTTGAATAAACTTTAGTGTCATAAGAATCTATGTTTTGTTAAGATCATTTTGGTATATAAATGGTTACATAATGAATAAACTTGTCACATGTTTAATATAAAATAATTGAATTATTTTATATTAAACATGTGACAGAATTTATGACCTGACTAGGTATAATGTGAAGTATTTTCAGTAACAATGATAATGTAAAATTTGTTACCATAAGGGAAGCATGGTAACATTCCACATGTAAGGGGATTTATAGTTTATATTAAAAAATTAAAACAATTTTATAATATAGGCTCTTCAAAATCTGTCACTTTTCTTATTTAGTGTGACAACTAATTTGTGTTGCTTTAAATTACCTATTTTTGATAAATAATGAAATTCATATAATACGTTGAAGACGGGTGGATGAGTTCCTTACTTTGAACAAAACCCGCTTTATAGTTACTAAGAAAAACATAGATAGACTAACGCAGCGACAATTTTTGTTTTATATGAAGTATAAAGCTTTTTTTTTATATAGAAATAGGGTGACAAACGAGCACATAGTCCACCTGATGGCAAGTGTGCTGAGGTCCATATAAATCTACATCTATCCTCGTTTGCGAATCAAAATGCAGATGCGTTGTCAGCCTTGAAGACTAAGATGGAATGCCTCTTTTCCAGTAAAAAGGGTCTCCGCTTCTCTACACTCACCATACGAAACACAGCTGCATTAAGCTGCTATTTTATTCTATGACAGCGTGGTGCTGCCCCGGTCGAGCCGATCCATTCGTGCTACAATTATACTATTAATATAGCTGCAGCATGGCTCTACCATGTAATATTGTTTGTGTCTAAGACATAAGTATTAAATTACACATTTATTTATTCTATGACATTGGCAACATACAACGCACGCACCCTGAGGACTGACGAGAAGATCGTGGAGCTGGAAGAAGAGATAGACAAGTTGCGCTGGCATATTATAGGATTATCCGAAGTCCGAAGAGAGGGGGAGGACACGGTAATCCTCGAATCCGGCAACTTGCTCTATCACCGGGAGGGTGAACATCTGTCCCAAGGAGGTGTCGGATTTATCGTCCACAAGTCTCTCGTTAACAACGTTGTAAAGATCGGGAGTGTGTCGACGAGGGTTGCGTACCTTATACTCAGAATCACCAAACGGTATTCGCTGAAGGTCATACAGGTTTACGCACCAACCTCGGCACACCCCGATGAGGAGGTGGAGGAAATGTATGAGGATATCTCTAGAGCCATGCATTCCTCCAAAACCCAATATACGGTGTTAATGGGAGACTTCAATGCAAAACTAGGCACAAGAGAGAACGGTGAGCTGAAAGTAGGGAAATTTGGAATAGGGCAACGGAACCCAAGGGGCCAGCAGCTGGCCGACTTCATGGAGAAAGAGGGACTCTTTATGATGAACTCTTTCTTCAAGAAGCGGCCCCACAGGAAGTGGACCTGGTTGAGCCCCGACGGTTCGACAAAAAATGAGATTGACTTCATTATGACGACCAGACGACAACTGTTCAGTGATGTCTCAGTGATCGCGAGGGTGAAAACCGGCAGCGATCACCGAATGGTTAGAGGCACACTGAACCTAAATGTTAAGTTGGAGAGGTCTCGTCTGATGAAGTCAACGCTCCGTCCCCCTCGTGCTCTAATCCAAAGTCCCGAAACCTTTCAGCTCGAGTTACGTAACCGTTTTCAGTGCCTAGAAGACTGCAATGAAGTGGACGATATGAATGACAAGCTCGTGGAAACTGTCCATGCGGTCGGAGCTAAGTTCTGCAAGACCCGCCGCAGAAGAACACAAAAACTCTCCGATCACACTCTTAATCTCATGGCTGTTAGACGGGAGATGAGGCTACATTCTTCAACAGATTTGACAGCATACAGGCAACTGAACAGACAGATCTCCAAATGCATGCGGCGGGACTTACGCAACTTCAATACAGCTCGTATTGAAGAAGCGATCGAGCGGAACCAAGGCTCCAAAGTCTTTGCCAGAGATCTGTCTGCCAGAAAGAGCCAACTGTCAAAGCTGAAGACCGAATGTGGCAGCATCGTTTCCGGGGCACCTGAGATTTTGAGTGAGATTGAGAGGTTCTATGGGCAGCTGTACACGTCATCGTTGGAGCCACACGCAAGTGTGAGTAACGATCCAAGAGCGAGTCTTATCCGACACTATTCCGAAGATATCCCGGACGTCAGTCTGAGCGAGATTAGAATGGCTCTCCAGCACCTTAAAAACGGCAAGGCCCCAGGCGAGGATGGAATTACAGCGGAGCTTCTGAAAGCGGGTGGAAGACCGGTACTTGAAGTCCTTCAGAAGCTCTTTAATTCCGTCCTCCATGGTGGCATAACACCGGAGGCGTGGAGCAGAAGTGCGGTGGTCTTGTTCTTCAAGAAAGGTGACAACGCTCTCTTGAAGAACTACAGACCGATTTCCCTTCTGAGCCGCGTCTACATGCTGTTTTCGAGAGTCATTACGAATCGTCTTGCGCGCAGACTTGACGACTTCCAGCCTCCCGAACAAGCCGGTTTCCGAAAGGGCTTTAGCACCATAGACCACATACATACCCTACGGCAAATTGTACAGAAGTCCGAAGAGTACAATTTGCCACTATGTCTGGCGTATGTGGACTATGAGAAAGCCTTTGATTCCGTCGAAATTTGGGCGGTGCTGCAGTCCCTTCAGCGGTGCCAAGTTGACTGTCGGTATATCGAAGTGCTGAAGTGTTTGTACAGTAGGGCTACGATGGCTATCCGAGTACAGAACCAGAGTACGAAACCCATCCAATTGCAGAGAGGTGTAAGACAGGGTGATGTTATATCCCCGAAACTCTTCACCGCTGCATTGGAAGACGTTTTCAAGCTTCTGGACTGGAAAGGATGCGGTATTAACATCAATGGCGAATACATCACTCACCTTCGATTTGCCGACGATATAGTCCTTATGGCAGAATCGCTGGAGGACCTAAGCACTATGCTCAATGACCTCAATAGTGTCTCCCAACGGATAGGTCTTAAGATGAACATGGACAAAACAAAGATCATGTTTAATGTCCATGTCACACCTATGCCGGTAGTTGTTGGGAGCACTAAGCTCGAAGTTGTTGACGAGTATGTTTACCTGGGACAAATAGTCCGACTAGGTAAGTCCAACTTCAACCGAGAGGTCAATCGACGGATTCAACTCGGCTGGGCAGCGTTCGGGAAGCTACGACACATCTTCTCGTCAGACATACCTCAAAACCTTAAAACGAAATTGTACAACCAGTGCGTGTTGCCAGTGATGACTTACGGAACTGAGACGTGGTCCTTCACTGCTGGCCGTATGAGGAAGCTCAAGGTCGCTCAGCGAGCTATGGAGAGGGCTATGCTCGGAGTTTCTCTGCGTGATAAACTTAGGAATGAGGATATCCGCAGTAGAACCAGAGTAACCGACATAGCCCAACGGATTAGTAAGCTGAAGTGGCAGTGGGCCGGCCATATAGCTCGAAGAACCGACAACCGATGGGGAAGAAAGGTTCTCGAGTGGCAGCCTCGTACCGGTAGGCGAAGTGTAGGGCGTCCCCCCACGAGATGGAGTGACGACCTGGTAAGACATGCAGGAAGTCGATGGATGCAGGTGGCTCAGGACCGTGCTATGTGGCATTCTTTGGGGGAGGCCTATGTTCAGCAGTGGACTTGTGAAGGGCTGTAATGATGATGATGATGATGATGATGACATTTGTTACGGATGGCGAGGGGAGTCGCCGCCCCGTCGCCCCCGCATGCTCCGCACACCCTGCACACTGCCACGAACATCACGTGATGCCAGCAACCAAAGAGCGCGCAGCGACCCCGCGTGGGAGACAACCTACTGCGAGACCCCCGCCGCGCGAATAAAAGAAGGGCATCTGGCCGCCGGAATTCAAAAGGGATTCCGCTTGCGCCGTCGCTCTGGAACAGACGTGCCCAAGTTGACCGCGCTATCGTCCCCGTACGTTAGTGCCCTCTCGATCTCGTGCCTCCGCTCTCCTACTCACGCTCGCAGGGCAGTCGCCGTTGGTGACCCTTTCACCTTTTACTTACCGTTCTTGCCCCCCAGCCTCCTGGTGGGGAGGTTTAACCACTCATTGTTATATTTTTGTTAATTGTATTCTTGTTAATTTTTATATTTTTGTTATTGCTATACTGTTATTTTGTGTATACTGTTTATTGGAAACGTCTCTTGTTCTTTTCAGAACAAGCCCTTTCATTTGAGAACAGGGACCCCCCCTTACTGTATTACGTAGAACGTCCCCCCCTCCCCAAACCCAACATGTCCACACAAGACATTATTAGGTCAATCGTCGCCGCCCTGAACCAGCTGGACGAGGCGGCTCTCGCCGCAATCCTGGCTTCCTTCCTCCCCTGTGTCCTATGTCCCCCCTGGCCCCCGTGGCATCCTGCTCGGCGGTCCCTACAGCTGCCAGACCAAATCGCCCACGTCCCCCGACTCCAACTCCATGGAGTGCTCGGGCTTCGCGTTGGTGACCTCGTCCTCCCGGAAGAGGACCGCCTCCCATAATACTTCCTCCAGTAGCTGCTCCGCGGATTCCGACGGTATGTCAGTTTGTGAAGGAGTTTTCTCCAGTCATTACTGGAGAAAACTCCTTCACGAAACTGACATCTAGGCGCGGCCGTACCCTACTAAAAAGCAGGTCCCACCCCCTGTCTTCTTAAGAGACAAGGCCAGTTTCACCCGCCTTTCCAAGATCTGCTACGACGCAGGAATATAGTATGATCAGGCCACCAACCTCGGTGAGGCTATTAAGATTCTTACCCCAGTCCACCGCCTTACCAGGCTGTTTACTTCCGAGCGTGTGTCCTACCACACGTAAGCTCTTCCGGAAGAGCGTAAAGTCAGGGCCGTGATTCGCGGTGTCCCTTTTGAACTCGCCAACGATCTTTGAGGACCTTAAGTCCCAAGGATTCCTCGTTGAGGCCGTGCACAAAATGCACAGCAACAAAGGCAAGAGATTCCCGCTTGCCCTTGTGATCCTCACAAACGTGTCGGAGGCCTCAGCCATCTTCCGGCAGGTACGCACAGTGTGCGGCCTGTCGAGAGTGAGGGTTGAACCCCCATACAGGCGCGGTTTCCCGGCGCAGTGCCACCGCTGCCAACTTTATGGTCATGCGGCGGCCAACTGCTCTGTCCCACCCAGGTGCGTTAAGTGCCTAGAACCACACAGCTCGAAAGAGTGTCCTCGGCCCCAAAATGCCGATTGCCCACCCGCGTGCGTCCTGTGCCAGCAGTCAGGCGACCCGGCGAAATATAGAGGCTGCCCTTGCGCACCTCATCTTCGTCCCAGTAGGCAAGCTCCACCGCTGGTCAATGACGGATCATTCCCGGTCCTTCGTTCAAGCATGCCCCGTCAGGGTCTTTTCCAGTCCCTTCAGGGCCCCCCTCGACCCTATCAGGGTCCCCCAAGGGCCTCTCAGGGCCCTCTTCGGCCCCCTCCGAGCTACTCACAGCCTTCGCAGCCTCCAGTCTTCCCCTGGGGCCCCAAAAAGACCGACCCACCGCGGACATTCTCCGCCCCTCAACAAGCACAGCGCTCAATGTTTGATGACCTAAAAACGGTATATTCCGCTATTCGGAATATCAACGTTAGGGAAAATGCCGTCTTAGCACGCAAATTGGGCGCTGCTCAGTCCCCGCAGGACCGTCTTCTCGCTCTTCCAGAGCATCATAACCTTTTGTGCTCATTAGTTAAGTTAATTTAAATTAACTTAACACTACAATGACAGAGCAATCTGCTCTCCCAAAATATCACGCTCGTAACAAGCCTAAGGGTTTATCGCTTGTATTTTTAACATTCGCGGTTTGCGAAATAACCTCCCAAAGCTTAAGCTCTTTCCTCGAGATCGCGTAGCCGATTTCCTCCTCCTCCAGGAAACGAATCTCAAAATTAAGGACATTAAAGGCCTTTCCATTCAAAAGTTTTCTCTTATTCGTAATGACAGACCCGACCGTCAAGGCGGTGGTACGACCATTTATTACAAGAAGACACTTCATTGATTTCCCATTTCTACTCAGCAGCTTACCAACATGGAAGCCACGGTATGCAGGCTAACTATGACTGGACATCAGTCCATCGTCATAGCCTCCTTCTACATCCCCAGTGGAACCCTCCCCCTCTCAAAGGAGTTTCCCTCAACCTCAGGGCAATCGAGACACTTGACGATCTAGGATCCGACCATAGACCGGTCTCCCTCATTCTTGGCCATCATCTACCTCCCCCAACCCCCTCCACGAAAACCTTCACTAATTGGAAGGGCTTCAAGGAGTCCCTGGCTAATGCTATGGACTCACAGGACTCCCCCATCTACCTCTCGTCGGACTTCGACAGTCCCGAAACAATCGATACCGCGGTCGATTCACTCACCACCCTTATAAAATCCTCCCTTAAGGAGAATGAAAGGGTCGTCCCGGTTGCTAATAATAATGGTCTTCCCTTACATATTAGCAACCTATTGAAAGCCAAGAGAGCTGCTTTCTGGAGAGCAGCAATCTATCCCACCCCCGAAAATAGGCGTACGGCCAATTGTCTTCAACGAGAAGTCCGTTTCCGCCTCTCCGAACTTCGAGACCCCGAAACGAGTAAGCTCATGGAGAATATCTCTCCCTCTCATACAGCGTACTATCAGATGGCAAGAGCCCTCCGCATAGACACTATCACCCACACCCCCCTCTCTCCCGTCCCGACGGTACGGTTACCTTCGAGGACGGGGAAAAGGCTGAGTGCTTTGCAGACAGCATTGCCGCACAATGCTCTCCTAGCTCTCAACCCATCGACCACTCACACATCCAGGCAGTGGAGGATGAGGTCCGCCGCCGGAATTCACCCCCCACAGACTCTGATCCTATCACTGTGTCCAATGATGAGATTTCATCTCTCATCAAAGAACTTAAGCCCAAAAAGGCTCCTGGCGCGGATGGCATCTTCAACCAAGCCTTCAAACACTTTCCTGAGCAGGTGTTAACCCTTCTAACTATTATCTTCAACGCCTGCTTCAATCTTAGTTACTTTTCCACTACGTGGAAAGAGGCAACTGTCACTGGTATTCCCAAGCCAGGAAAGCTTCTCAATCTCCCCTCCAGTCATCGTCCCATTAGTCTTCTCAAGGCCATGGGCAAACTCTTCGAAAGAGTCATCCTTACTCGCATGAGGCTCCATCTGTTTCCTACAGACGGTGACCCTCTTGTCATGCCCCATCAATTTGGTTTCCGAGCGAAACATTCTTGTCCCCAACAAGTTCACCGTATTGTGGAATATATCCTCAGCGGTTTTTATCCTCGTCGTCATAAGACCATCGCGGTCTTTTTCGACATTGCTAAAGCATTCGATAGAGTCTGGCACGAAGGACTTATCTATAAACTATATAAAATAGGTCTACCCGATCGTCTTGTACGTCTCGTGGCCTCTTACCTGAAGCATCGTACCTTTCATTTTAGACACGAAGGCACGCTCTCCTCTCAGCGCCTCACCAAAGCTGGTATCCTTCAGGGCTCAGTACTTGCTCTCCTCCTGTATATCCTGTTCACCAACGACATTGCCATCCCGTCGAAAGGTGTTCAGCTCTCCCTCTTCGCAGACGACACTGCCCTCTACTGTAAAGGTACCTCGCTACCTTTCATACGGAACAAGATCCAAAAGTCAGTTGATGACCTAGGAGCTTGGTTCCAAAAATGGCTCATCGATGTGAACCCGGAGAAGAGCGCCGCCGTTCACTTCGATTATAAACGACGCCGCCTCAAAAACACTCCACCAATACGTATGCTAGGGACCCCTGTCCCCTGGCATACGTCTGCCAAATATTTAGGCGTCACCCTTGGCACGAGGCTCACCTTCAGGCCCAATGTCAAAAGAGTAACCCGTCACGCACGTTTTTATCTGAGTAGGCTCAACTGTATGCCGGGCCAACACAGTAAAATGTCCCCCCGAAACAAGCGAACCCTTTATAAGGTCTGTATACGACCAATCATGTCTTACGCGGGTCCTATACTTGCTCACGCTGACCCCAAAGTCATTAACGAACTTCAAATATTTCAAAACCTCTTCTGTCGTCGAGCTACGAACGCACCCTGGTACGTCCGTAACGCCGACCGCCATCGGGCCTTAGAGCTCCCTACAATTCAACAATTTCTTAAAACACTCTCTGAGAACTTCTTCAAAGCCTCAGAGTCTCACTCCAATCAATTCATTCGTGAGGCAGCTACTTATGCAGCCCCACTCCCCTCTCGCTATCGAGTCCGCTGGCCGAGAAACTCTCTCTCGGACCCGTCAAATAAACTTTCAACCGACCTGAACTGCCTCCTCGCGGCTCAGGCAGAGAGGCAGCAGTCTTTTAAAATTTGCCTTAGTAGGCTCTCCCTCAGCGGCTCGTAGCCACCTGCGCCCTCTTTTCCCAAAAGAGGGTCTCGCTTCCGATTCGGCAGAAAGGCCTAATAAGCCAATGCCAGACCCAAAGGTGGAGTTTAGTGGGTACACTTAGGGTTTAGGTAGTGTAGTCACAGTGAGTCCCACATAACCACGACAGCCGGCTGTCGTGGTATGCATAAAGCATTCTCCACCTCCTCGCGTAACGGGGTAGCCCTTTTCAATTGCTTCTGGGCGCAAAAAAACGCCGGAATCCATTCGATCCCCACGCGGCAGAGAAGAGATAATAAAGAAAGAAGACATCAAGAAAATCCCTCTAGTAAAATAGTGCTCCCTACTGTATATAGTGTTAATTAATTGTACTGCCGCAATTATTGTAAATAGTTTAATAAATTGATTCTTAAGTTATCCCATCTTTCTTTGCATACAACAGTCACGGCATACAGTCCACATTAGTCTCAGTCGGTCTGTCGAAGCAATTTCAAAATCTATAGTCTACTTGCTCTCCGCCTCCCTTTCAGCATTATATTAAAATAACACATAAATAGAATGGTATAGGCCTGTGTATAAAATGTTTATCAATATATTTTGTCACACTTGTATCCTATCTCTATTATTAGTTCGGTCGACTCTCACTTGTGCTATCAGCGACAAAATGACTAAAACCAAATCACCTCATTATGTCACGGTATATATGTGTAGTCAGTCCAGCATACTTTTATAATAGAGGTCATTGGAGTATGTGTATACGATTGTGAAGCATAAATGGATCAGGGTATTTATGTGAGGTTCGAAACTTGTATTACGATATAGCAGTTATGAGAAAACGGATACAGCATCTATTCTAAAGGGTTTCAAGCGGCCAACCACCTATTTAACAGAGGTTGCCCCTGCGACGCATATGTCTCAGGTTCAAATCGTCGCCAGTGTCGCAAACCACTCCTAGAACAAGATTAAATGCATTTGACATGAAAAATTATATACTGCTATATATACTACTCTGTGTAAAAAGTATCGGGAATATGTCAATAAAAAGACCCGCGTAAAAGAGGTCGTTCTAATTTTTTTACTGCATGTTGGTAGCACTGTACTGATTTAGCGCGCAAAGTTTGAGCGGGATCTGTCATTTAATTTGTTTTAAACTACACTTTTTGTTGGTCATAGTTTTGAATTCTCGGCGATTTTTACAATGGAAAATATTGTTGAACAAAGAGTGTGCCTTAAATTTTGTGTTTCGAATGATATTTCATGTGGTGAATCACTAAAAATGTTGCGAAATACCTACGGCGAATCGTGTATATCGAAAACAAGGGCTTATGAATGGTATAAGGCTTTTAAAGAAGGCCGAGAAGTAGTAGTAGACTTGCCTCGTTCTGGTAGACCTTCAACCGCTACGACCAAAGAAAACATTGACAAAATCAAGAAGCTAGTGCTCGAAAATCGACGTATGAGTCTGAGAGAGTTGGCTAGTGAGGTGAACATATCTTTTAAGTCCGTCCACAACATTCTCATTGACATTTTAGGCATGAAACGCGTCGCCGCTCGACTAGTTCCAAAAGAGCTCAATTTTGTTCAAAGAGCGCAGCGAAAGCATGTCGCTGAAGACATGGTTTCCCGAGCTTCAAAGGATCCGACCTGTATGAAACGTATAATAACTGGCGACGAGACGTGGGTTTATGAGTACGACATGCAAACAAGCCAACAGTCTTCAGAATGGCGTCTCGAAAACGAGCCGAAACCCAAAAAACCGCGGCAAAGTCGCTCCAAAATCAAGGTGATGCTGACAGTTTTTTTTGACTACCGTGGTGTGGTTCACTCCGAATTCCTTCCAAAGGGAGAAACAGTGAATAAAGAATATTATTTAGGCGTCATGAAGCGTTTGCGTGAGAGTATCCGCCGAAAACGTCCAGATTTGTGGCAACACAACTCATGGATGCTGCACCATGATAATGCACCATCACACACAGCCATTATAGTGAAAGAGTTTTTAGCGAAAAATTCAACAAAAGTTCTCGACCAAGCACCGTATTCACCTGATATGGCTCCGTCTGACTTTTTTTTATTTCCCAAGTTAAAATTACCACTTCGAGGAAAACGTTTTGAGTCGATAGAAGCCATAACGAAAAATTCGCTGAATGAGCTAAAGGCCATACCGCAAATAGCCTATGAAAAATGTATGGAAGACTGGGTGAAGCGTTGGAGATGTATTGCAAGCGATGGGGCCTACTTTGAAGGCGATAAAATAAATTTAGATGAATAATTTGTATTTTTTGTTTTATTGACAAATTCCCGATATTTAGTACACAGAAGGTATACATGTCCGAGAAACATCTTTATGTATGAGGCCGTGGAAGAAAAAGCGGGAGAGCTCTCACTGGGCAAAGTGTTCCGCTCGAAGAGCGGACGTTTCATATCCGGAAACAGGGCCTTGCTGAAATTTCGATAGCGTGATTTAGACTTCGGTTCGTTAAGGCTTGTGACGTAACGACAGTGTCGTCACAAGTTTTGTAAAGCCAATTTTCTTGATGTTTTAATGACGATAAAATAATATTTTCAAAATATAAAGTTTAGAATCAAATTTGGAATGTAAATATTTGAGTTATAAACAGCTAATTATTATGACATATTTGACCTTATTACTAAAAGTGGAATATACTTAGTCTCAGGTTTAAACTATCCGTTAATCTGATTCACAAACGATATCCCGCGGTAATATGTGAACTAAAATGTAATGTACCTATGGAGTTTGATAGCAAATGTCAAATTTCGCGAAGCCTGTGGTGCCGCAGCTAAGTTCTTTAGTTAGAAGGACTCTTCTTAAACTATAGTTTAAACCCGAGATCAATAAACCACTTTTTGTGGTAAGACGGTTTGATTCGTTTTCTACGAAATACATCTCACCCATCTGACCCAGTGCCGTCGTCGCTGACATTGCTATGGGTGTCGAGAGAGTTGTCTGGTGCGTGCGAGCGTCCGCTGGAGAACACGCTGAGGTCGGCCGTACTCGTCACGCTCGTGTCGGCGAGGGAGCGCCGCGAGCCGAGTGCTGAGACAGAATCCTCACAACGAACGCCGCTCGCTACGCCGCTGTGCTCTGCAAAATTTGCAACCTTATCATGTTATTTTTGACAAAATATATCTTTTGCAAGGACTGTAAGGCGCTACTTTGTAATATTGCGATATTCAAAGTCCAAAATGACGACATGGAAATTTATATTAATATAACTTTTTGTCGCTTAATTGGCAGTTAAAAAAAACAATATCCATAAATCCCGGAAGAAATATATCAAAATAAAACTAACATTTTTACTTTACCAAAGTAACATAGCGTTATAGAAAAATGAAAACAAAATTGTAATAAATAGAAGACCGAAAAAACTAAAGGAAAAGTATAGATTAAATAAGTTTGAAAGGGAGTTGAATTTTATTGGAACTGACTGTTATGTAAATTAGTAAGTAGAAGTAACTGATTTACTTCTAACTTATATATACTTCCTTTCAGTTTTCAATAGACAATTTCACTCGCAATGTAGTGGTGGCAGCGAAACATAATTCACAGTGTCACGTCACACATTGGTGTCGTAAGAGGCGACAAAGGGAAATGAAAGAGATGGCCGGCAGCATAATCTTGATAACAACCCTTAATAATAAAAAAGTAGCTGCATAGCGTAACAACTATGGCAAATATCCCTCAGGAAATCCGTGGGAGTGGCCTGTGTCATTATAATGGAGTATTTTTAGGCTGAAAAAATAAAAAAGAAATCATTGGTGTCGCCGGAGATTGGACCTCGTCGGCACCCAGATTGCTCGCAATTTGTCTAACAAAGCTATAGTACAGTATTTATTAGTCTAATAAACAAAGTAACGCCTTTTCTCATAAAAATGATTTAAAATTTAAAGCTTTAAACGTAATATACTGTAGTCATACTATAGTGCAATTTAGTAGGACATTGAGTGCAACCAATTACAATGACTCGTATTAATTATTTTTGACGAATTGAGAAGCAAATACCACATGTACTTGTAAATGTATATAATATAAAATAACGTTAACCACCAAAAATACTAATAATTGATGACCAATTTGTGGTTACTTAAAATACATTCGAGGGGAGGTAAATAAGTTCGAGGAATATAGGCCAAGAACTGTAAAATTACACTCAAAGTTTTATAAGCAAAGTTCCTTCTCAATATTCCCCCTAGACATTTTCAGATCGATTTGTTAAATTTTTTACCTGTCGAAAAACATTGTTGTCTTTCTGATCAAAATAGGCAGTATAATTACTCGCAAAATTTTCTCCGTAAGATCTTTTTACTCCAATAAATCAGTAATAATCGCTGGCGGCTAAGTCTACGCTGTAAGATGGGTCACTAATCAACTGTTTTTTTAGTAATCTTAGTAATCAATCTCTAGAACCACACGACCTAAAATTTCACCGCTCTCGCTACAACGGTCCAAAAAACCCGCGGTATTACGCTATACGTCGCTGCTTTTAGTTTGAGCATTTAGACTGCCATGCATTCTGATAGTTGTTTCTTCTTTAAATGGGCACCTTCCGGTACTATTTTCCACTATACTATTAATGTCTTAATTTGTGCAGATATAAAAGTAAACTCTTCCCCTTTACGCGACTTATTGACCCTCCCTCATAATAGGCTTCCCCTTAATCAATAACATGTCAGATGACTCCGACAAGTTATTGACGCAAATGTTGTCAGAATTCATTGTAGGATTTAAGAAAAAAAAACAATTTGTTTAGTTATGCCTCTTCAATTTGACCCGTGCTTTGTATGTATTTATTTTCGTTAAAAGTAATTATATACTTAATTTCAATAACGTGTACATAACAAATGTTCAATACATGCAAATATAATCTATCGAAATGGTACTTACCTGCAATATGCATGTCGGCTACGTCAGATACGTACACTCAAACACGTTTAAAGCAAACAAATCAAACTGTGCCAACAAGCGCACATGCAACATTAATGAGCTCACTAAACAAATAATCTCTGCTCATACCTTGACAGAAACAAATTAATTTATATAATAATTGTCTTATTTATTTCTTAAATAGGTACATCATTACACTATTAACAGATCACTTTATATCAATGTTTCGTCGTATACTGCCTTCTGAATGTTTCACGTCTGACAAGATAACTTCTCGATTTGAAATCGATCTTGCGATTAGGACTCAGGGTAGGAGACTCCAAGTGGATGTCCATGGAGGCTTGGGAAGTACGGAGAGGAGCACCGCAAGCAAGAATTTTGTCTGAAGTAAAGATTTTCTTAATGAATATTAAGTCATGTAATTGTTTAATATTTAAGCAAATTTTCTTTTTAAAATTCAAATAATTTTTCCTCTTAATTGTATACAGTAAATAAGAAAATTCAATACTATAGTTTGTTTATATTTATATATTCGTTAAACAAAAACAGATCGTATTTGATTAAGTAATATTATTTAAAAATGCTATTATTTCTTAATCATGCACATGTTAATTCTACTATGTGCTTGTGCTTAATCCAATTGAATAGCGAAATGTGCTTTTAACATTGTATAAATCGTGGATATATATATAGGCGGGTATGGAAAACTACAAAGTTAAAGCTAACCATTTTAGTAAACGAACGAGTCTACGAACAATTTCTATTCTAAAACATACCTATATGTTACCGATTTCAATATGTATTTCTACTCAACAAATCTACTGGTGTTCCTCAAACCACCACGGGCGGCAATACTAAAATAAAACGAAATTATTTAAATTTTCTTTCTCGAATAATTTGAATTTGATTTATTGTAACTACCTACTGATATTAAGCTAAAGCGGATGTTTGAAAGAGTTATTTCACCGTCTAATAAAATACGAAACAATTTGAAATGCATTTAATAAGTATATAAGCCATCATCGTTTTTGTCTGTTATCCAAAAATGATGTTCAATCTTAAGTCTAACGTCTAATAAAAACAAAATAAATATTGCAATAATATGCGATACAATGAAAATACGTAATGATAGGGGTGGGCTTATGTAATTACATATTAAAACAAATTTAACTCCCTCAAGAGACGAGCAGAGATTCGTAAGCTAATTATAATTTAATGAGGTAGAGACTTATACGATAACACTTGATTATTTAAATTTTGCATTAGAACGTGTTTCTCGGATATAATGCCATTCAGACGTCATTCAGATATTGAATAGTAGAAGACGTTAATAATTTTAATAACTAAGTTATAACCAGTAACATTTGTAGGAGCTTGTCAATGATGCAAAAAGCGGTCTGTGCTTCTATTGATCCAAGGAGTGATTTTATACAAATGAATATTATTTTGAAAATTTTGTACGTTACTACCTGATGACCAAAAAGCACTCCTCCGATCAAAAGAGTCGGCGTGTTAAATGCAGATATCGCCCGTGGTGTTAATCATGACATAAACCCACCGCCGTACCACCGAAAACCATGCTCAAACAAAAAAATTTATAAAGTTTAAAACACAGGATATCAATAAAAATATGATATAAAATCTATCAAAAAAAATGGCAAGCATATTAAAAGTGCCACCTTGAGGGCAGCGGCAGTGAGAATCAAAAAATAATATTTTTTTTACTTTTATCAATTCTATGTTTGAATCACGGATGTCAACTATATTTTATATCCTTCAGCAAATCTCACACAATACAAGTGGTGCCATTAATAAGTGACCAGTGCGGTTGCAAGCACTCATTTACAACATAATATTATATACATTCTTTATACAATCCTAACATTCGTACAACATCCCGTCAAAAATTTATATCCTAGATATAATTTGCTATGAACGAGAAGTTGTGGATAAGTTATAAATTAATGTTATGCATTAGGTTAAGTAGGTTAAAATACAAATAATTTAAAGCCAAAGAGACACATTTTGGACAATATGAGAATACCACAAAAAGCTTTTTTACTTTTAAAGTTAACAAAGTAATTTAGAATAATGAAAATTTTGATTTTCATTAAATTGTCGGTTATGTTATCTCCAGCAACTACTTACACAAAATCTTCTAATTTTTTACACCAAAATTGATACAACATTGGTAAAATTACAAAGAACAACCAAACCAAACATTCACATTCATCGAAAATGAGGACCTGTATTCAATCTCGTTTCTACTCTATAAACCACCTGACATAGACATTCATGACTTAAAAAAACAGCTCGGGAATATAAGTCCAAAGTATATGAGAGAATAATAGTGTATTGCAGTACAAGAAAAAAAAATTATACGAATCCAAAGAAGACCAATTGGGTGGTGACTTAGAAGAGCAGGCCTGAGATCAATGAAGCTGGGTGTAGCTATGATAAGCCTTCATGATTTGCACGACAAAAAATCGATCGTTATGCAGAGAGAAAAAACAATTTTGCACAGTATCTAACACTGAAATGGCAAAACAAAACTCACGATAAAATCCAATTTAATAATACTAATGATTTACTATTAAATACATATATAATAAATCATAGTAGAATTCACTTGAATCGTTTTTACTTTATAACACTTCAAATTATGATCAAATTTAAGTTTTTCGTGCAAGCAGCGTTTTGTTTGTCTTCTAATTAAATATTTTAGAATAAATATAATATATTATGTCATAATTGCAGCAGAAGCTCACCAACGGTCCAGTCGGCCTTTCGCGCTATATGTTCACCACATTGCCAGTTAAGCTAACTGATCCATTGGCATAATAGGAGCTACACACGATCACTTTTAACTGTCAGTTTTGACTGACCAGTTTTAACTGAGAGTGAAAACTAACGTCCTTTGCACCCACACACATTCATTTTTAACTGTTCTCTATAAGTGATCGTGTGTAGCCCCTATTATATGTCAATTACTCTAGTTCTACTACAGATATCCTCATTACTTAATCTGTCACGCAGGGAAACTCCGAGCTCAGCCATCCATAGCGGTAGCTCAACCTTAAGCTTCCTCATACGTCCAGCAGTGTGGCACCATGTCTCAGAAGAATTATATGTTATATAGGTGGAACACTTTTCATTTGCTAAATCATGTAAGCAACAGATTATATTCAGATAATACGTTATGTCCATAATATTTTTAATGCTTGACGTGTCTTAAATAATATAACTTTGACATCAATATGTATAAAAATTAAAAGCTTTTAGGTCTTTGAACTTGAACTTCTTACCATTTCACTAAAATAAATTAACTATCGGGATCGGAAATTTAATAATTGCAATAAAAATTAAATGCAAAATTATTTTGAATTGTACAAAAATGCTTATGTTAATGATAGTTAGAAATCATAATTATTTATGTTTACTTATATCTTTGTCATAAAATTAGCAAATAACTAGAAGTAAGTTAGTCTGCTGTCAAAGCGAAAATAATTAGAAAACTGTTACAGCTTTAGTAATAAAGGTACCTAGGTCTTATATAAAAGAAGGAAATTAAAAAAAATATATTAAAATTATTTATAGAGCAGATTCTGAGAGCTTACAATAAATCACGCTGAACGCAACGAGCTACTTCTTGATTCATAAAAGATTATATTTCAAAGTGTTATTAAGAATTATGTCTCATTGTTTTGTTTCATTCACAGGCCAAAACACACTTTCTGAACACTGATTTCACTCAAATATATTTCTGGAAATAGTGGAAATATTTGCATGATGGTAAGTAAGCCAAAAGACTATTACTAAATATTCGTTGCTGAGGATTACTATGAAAATGTCGATTTGCGTGTAGTCTATATAGGCTACATGTAAATGCTATTTAGCGAAGAAATAAGTAGAAGTACCCACACAGAATAATCCCTGGACAAAAATTAACCTTGCGATATAAAGACAACAAGCTTGTAGCCTCGTTTCTTCACATAGCATATACATTAGACAGGAAAGAAATTGACCAAAATCAAACTTTTGATAAACAAAAGCAGTTGTCAAAAAAATTCCTATAGATTTTTAATTTAATCGACATAAACATAATAAAAATCCGATTTATTTTCAAATGTGGCATTTTATACATAACTCGTCGCATCACATGAAGTTATGCTACCCGCCTACGATATAATATGCTAAATTTGTGACGCAAAGCAAATCAAACCAATTAAGTTACGAAACATTTTGGTCTCGTTTATTCATGCTGAAATAATAATATTATGGAGATACATTACACAAAAGAGAAAGTAACAAATGAAAATCGTAACTATTGAAGATTGATTTAAATATCAATGAGTATTTCATCAAAAACCAAATGTTATAAGACTACAATTTATAGCTGAAACAACGCAACAATTAATTTAAGCACTGTAATGTGTATTATAAATACATTATGCTATAGAAATGTTAACTATTTGTACTTGTACATCAATCACTAAATATCTAAATTAAATGAATTTACAATGCAAAATCGACAATTTCCTAAAATTCGTTAAATTATATTTAAATGCGAAACGAGAGAGGAAAAGCGTATATTCCCGATATAATAAACATTCTCACATTACATGTTCAAACATTTATAGTATCACTTCTAGCTAGATATACTAATTTCATAGGTAATGGCAAATGGGCTGGTTCGATAAATTATTTAGACCAAAGCTTCTTAAACTTTTCACTTGCTTCCCCTGTTAGACTTGTTATGATTTTGGTTAACATATCACCTTAAAAAGTTAAGTTCAGTGGATCATAATCGTTTAAGAAACTCTCGCTTAATGCATGCAAGGTGAGGACATAACACACAAAAAATAAAAAAGGTAGAAATACGCACCGTTAAAAAAATCTACAGACCATACAGCATTATCACAATATTTCTACCTTTATTTAATAACAATCCTTCTCACGATAACCCAATCGCTCTTAAAGTGATGTAGACAATAGTCATCTTAACAAGTTGTTAAGTTCAGATCGGTAATTTAAAAAACCAAAATGATTTAAGATGCTGCGAATAATTTATCATAAAACGTACATATACCATAAGCTCCCAACGGATGTGACGCTCATCTAAACTAGTGAAAAATATAGATATCACACGGACAGCGTCACAGTTTAGAGATATCGTTAAATATAGGCCACGTCAGATTCGTACAATATTAGAGATCTTGCAATATCGTAATAAATAGCACTTAAAATAACATTTTACCAGCATCAATTTATTAGCAATTTGTTATCGTAAAAGGATATCTCATAGATGTGTGAACTGGTCTGAGTCAAGACTTTCGTCGGAGGTAGTACGCGAAGTGGGCGGAGACGCCTCCAAATTACCTGAAACTGTATCGCTCTGTGAAACGCGTAGCTCTTGCAACTCCAGTGCGGCTTTTTCACGTCTGTAATAAAAATTACAACATTAGAAAACAAAGCCCTAGACAACAATTGCAGTTGTTCACTACCACACCGCACCTTAAAATTACCGTTGCTCGGGCCTGCTTCTCCGTATTGGAAAAATTTTCCGCGCGCTGACCAATTTTTGACTTCTTATCCGGCTCCACAAACGTGCCAAGTTGTCGCTTTGGCAACTCGTTAGCAGGTGGCTGCCCAGGGTAATCGAGTTTAGCTCGTTTTAACTCTTCCATGGAACGCTCCAAATGGTAAATCACAATATCATCTTCGTAGCCGAAATCTTTGTGCAACTTTACCTGCCAATAAATATGTATTTGTTACATTTTATTATATACAATTTATTTCTGCTGCTTGAAATTAATAAGCACACTTACTTGAATATAATTTACAATCAAATCCATGTCATTAAGCTTCATTATCGCCTTTTTGTGTAATTTTAATATTGTATACGCCATTGCCGTTATCACTCTTTCACCATCAAGCAAATATATATCCCATACTCTCAAACACAGGCTAAAGGGCACTCGTTCCACGAAACATACGAAAAACCATTTAAGAGAATATAGTATTGCATCTAAACCGAACTTGTCAAAATGGTGTTTCAGTTTCGGCATAAATTTTGTGAGTATCTTATCATGATGTTCTAGGAACCTCGTTAGCTTTGGAAAACCTTCAATATACAGTCCGTGCATAGCGTACCTTTTGTCTGACAAGAGTACTACAAGTGCCCAAAAGGCATCCTCTTCATCCATATACATTAACAAAACTCCTGCCAAACCAGACATGCCTTGGCAATAACCAACTTCCGAATTGTACATGCTATATGCACATAGAACATTAAACAACGAACACTGCTTCTCAGAGTACCTCTCTCTATAGAATTGATGCTCACGAAATTGTCTATTAACATCTGAATCAATTTGTCTTACATCGGTCGACCATTGTTTGGCTAATTTAAGCATCTCTTGGTATTTACCAACTTTTTCTGATTTAATTCTATTGATATCCAACAGCTTACACCATACTTTCATGCGTAGAGATAATGGAATGCCTTTGTATATGCGCCTATGCAATTTTTCCTTGGTTGTTGGAGAATCCCAATTTGCAAGCATTTTGACCCATTTTTTTTCCCTTTCCACCTCAGTGGTGACTCTTTGCGATGCCGTTTTCTGCGGCAAGCGCTCATCGTGGATAAAACCATATCTGAAAATATTTGTTTCATAAATTAAATTATGCATATTTCAAAATAAATAAGGGAAAATCCAAAAAAATGTTAAGAATATTTATAAAATACAAAAACTCTTTTTTGTTTGGTGACATATTTGTGCAAGTGTGTAAAAATATATTAGCCATTGGATGGGGCTAGTTTAGGGAGCGCTTGAGAAACACATTTTGGGTTCAAGGGACACTCGATTAATTGAATGACATTCAGTAAAAAAAAACTTTAAAAAACCTTACATGGACACCTGTTGAAAAGGAAGCCATTTTAGAGGAAGATTCAAAAGTAATAACAAAAATCAAACATAATAAAAAAGACTTGGTTTTATTTATATAAAAGAAACATGATCTCAGTAAAATGTACAACTCTCTTGTAATTTTCAGATAAATATCAAGATACCTCTTTATATGTTAAGAAATCTTCATGTATACCTGTCTGGTAGGTTATGCCTAGGCTACGGAAATGGTTGTCTACACTAACACGGACTTAATTGCCCCTTCTCTTTGAAGGAAAGAGCTGAAATTCTCTACCTCTTCTTCAAAGTAACACCTGACTTTTTGGGAACGTACTGAATAGGAGCGCTCGGTAACACCTTACGCGCCAGCTTGAGAGGTCGTACGCCCTCAATTCATATGTCTACATTACGAATCCATCTGTTTAACGAAACCCGACGGAAGCTACTTTTGATTTTTTTAATAATTGAAACACACTTCCCAGGTTGCTGCGTAACTCAGGGGATAAACCGGCATGAAGATGCACTGACACCAACAGCAGAAGACTGAAATTTAGCACAGAGAGTGGTAACGATGGACAAAATCCATTGGGCCATTCACAGTTTCCTCCCCTACAAGGCGGCAGGACCTGACGGCGTATTCCCAGCACTTCTACAACGGGGGAGGGGGGGGGGGGGTACAGCCCTAATAGTCAGACTTGTTGCCATAATGAGAGCCTGTTTGGCTCTTAAATATGTTCCTAGGGGATGGACGGAAGTGAAAGTCACTTTCATACCCATCCAGATAAGAGTGACTATACAGACCCTAAATCCTACAGACCGGTTAGTCTCACATCCTTTCTCCTAAAGACGATGGAGAGGATGTGTGAAAGGGAATTAAGGGGGTCGGCACTAATGAATTTACCGCTACACGACAAACAACACGCCTACAGCTTAGGTAAATCGACAGAATCGGCACTTCACGAGGTAATAACAAAGATTGAAGAGGCTATCCAAAACAAAGTAATATGTCTAGGTTCCGTCATAGATATAGAAGGTGCTTTTGACGAAACAAACTTCTCCAGCATAAAAAGTGCACTCAGTAGACATAAAGTTGATTGATTGGATAGTAGACATGCTCAGTACGCGAACAATAAAGATTGCGGGTGAATCTGAATCTCAAACAATCCAGATTAAGAAAGGCTGCCCACAGGGTGGGGTTCTTTCACCTCTCCTGTGGAATATGGTAATAAATGAACTCATCAGCAAATTAAATGCAAATCATTTCTACACAGTAGGTTATGCTGATGACCTGACAATACTGGTCTCTGGAAAGACAGCAAGCATGGTGTGCGACCTGACCCAAGCGGCTCTCCGTATAGTGGATAGATGGTGCAGGGAATACGACTTAACCGTAAATCCAAATAAAACGGTTCTAATAATGTTCACACAAAAACGAATGCTGAATAACTATCATCTCCCAAGTCTTTTCAGCACAAAATTCCAGCTATCCTCCGAGGTAAAATATTTAGGACAGTAAACTCACTGGAACAAACACAAAGAAAACAAAATCAAAAAAGCTAGTATAACTTTCTGGCAATGCAGAAACATGATTGGCAAAAGATGGGGTTTGACGCCAAAAATCATACTGTGACTATACAAAACTGTAATTCAGCCCATGATCATATACAGCCTTATAGGCGTTACGGAGGCTAACCCCGCTTCATCTACACATACAACAAGAACCAACGTTAGCTGCTATTAGATTCAAGACCCTAAATCTTTCGAGTAAGAAAATAGAGTCCCTCATATAGGTATAATTGATAGAATTCACTCAAAAATTCCTATCTTACAAGCCAAGTACGATAAGATCCATAAACAATTTGTATTCGATAAGAAGTATAAGATACAATTTAATGAAACCAGCCAGCCGGAGGGATTAAGCCCAAAAGAGCTCTTCACCGGTGGTTCTAAAACAAATAAAGGTGTAGGATCTGGAACTTTTTCTGAAGTTCTCAACATCCACATATGCACACCGCGGGGTACCTACAACACAGTCGTTCAGGCGGAATGTATGGGTATCGTTCAAGTTACCATAGCAATAGATGCTAGAAAGGTTAATGACTTCTCCATAAAAATACTGACCGACATTAGGGCGGTACTACAAGCCCTGAGTTGCAGTGTGGTGATTTCATGACTAATATATGAATGCCATCAACAATTAAATGAGGTATGTAAACACAACAATGTGACTCTGCAATGGATAAAGGGATCACACAGAGGATCCAGAGGCAACAATAGAGCAGACGAACTGGCCAGAAGAGGATCGACTCTGGCTACTATAGGGCCGGAACCAATTACACCAATCCCCTTTGGTAATGTTCGTTCACTGGTACATAGACACTACACTAATCAACATGTTCAACTTTGGAAAAATCTAGTAGACTGTAGACAAGCTAGGGAGGCCTTGCCTGAAATAAGCAGTTGTTTAACTAAGGTTTTAATGAGACTGAACAAGCCGCAGATCAGGATAATAACAAGTGCTATCACAGGACACGGTAACTTTAACAAACATTTATTTACCATAGGTGTTACCGACAGTCTACTGTGCAGGACATGTATAGGGGAGGAAGAAACGGCGGCCTACGTGTTACTGAAGTGTCCGGAAGTCGATGTATACAGGGCTAAACATCTCGGCACGCCGGGATCACTCCCCGAAGTTGTTTGCAACATCAAAGGACTGTTGAACTTCTTCGGGAAGATTTCATGGCTCCAATAAATACATTATTCCTGCCCAAACGCAAAATACGCGCTTAGACATGGAGTTGCGGAAAACAGCCCGTTCTATTAAATTCAATTCAATTCAAATACATTACGAATGTTCTCACATGCAGACTTAACTAATTCCAGTCTTCAAAACAAGCTAAAGATTAAATCACTAAACCTGTCGAACACATATAGGTACGACATGGTTATATCAATGCTTTATCTCCGAATCTCTATAAAATTGCATTGGAAGACTTCTAACTACTTGGGCTGGACGACAATGTATCAACATCATTTACATCACTTACCTTCGATTTGCTGATTATATAATCATAATGGAGGAACTCAGCGGTAATCGAAATCGCTCACTACACGCAATGATTTCAATAGAGTAACAGCCTTCCAACGGATACGTTTAAAAATAAACAAGGACTAAAAAATGGTCATGTGTAACGTTCATGGTAAAACAAAGTATCAACATACTCTTTAGTCTATAACACACCTATGCCAGTATTTGTTGAGAGGCTACGCTCACAGTTGTTAATGATTACGTATGACAAATTGTAATTTCAACTTCGACCAAGCTTAAGATCGCTCATTGAGTTATGAAGAGATCAATGATTGGTGTTTGTTCGTGTGATAGAATCTGTAACGATGATATCTGCATCAGAACCAGAGTAACCGAAGTGATGAGTAAGCTGAAGTGGAAATGTCTCGGTCTTATAGCTCAATAAACTAAAAACCAATGGGGAAGAAAAGTTTTAGAGTGGCAGCGTACCGGGAAGCACAGTTTACGATAGAGTATTTTTCACCTCTCACAATTTGGTAAGACGTGTACCTGATTTTCTTACAAGACATAAAACGATCAATATTATACAGGACACCTGGAATAAATATAATTTACAATTGAAACAATTGTGTAATCTATAACCATTTGAATGTAATTTTTAAATAATAAACTCGTCGTTGCTGAAATATACCTAACCCTTTCTAATGGATATTGAACATATGAAAGAAAACATGAGCTAACAGAGAGCTAGCAGCAAACTGTCCTACATGTAAATAAGTATTAGACGATATCTTGGATTACATACTATTGCATAAAAAAAATTATGTAAAATATTTAATGTGGTAGAGCCATACTGCAGCTATATTAGTAGTATAGTTATAGCATGAATGGGTCGGCTCGACCGGGGAAAGACCACACTCTCACAGAATACCAGTGTAAAATAGCATCTTAACACTGCTGTGTTTCGTATGGTGAGTGTAGAGAACCGGAAACTCTTTTTACTGGAAAAGAGGTATTCCATCTTAATCCTCACGGGTGATAACGCATCTGCATTTTGATTCTTTATTGAGGATAGATGTGGATGTCTATGGGACACAGCAACCACTTACCATCAGGTGGACTGTGTGCTCGTTTGTCACCCTATCCTATAAAAAAAAATGTAAAATATACTGGAGCAATAACTTTATTGGTAAAAAACTTCGATTGCCAAGTTAATTTATTTATTTGAAACATAAAAGATTTATGATATAAGATTTTGTTAGGTTAGCTAATTACGTAATAATTTAAGACAGAAGGACCGACTTGGTATTACATAGATCTCACAACTTTTTATGGTAGAAGAACTGAGTTGCGAGGCTTGGCTTTTTTTAGAAGTTATGTTATTGATGGCATCTCATTTCTTTTTGTAGATATTTATATCTAGGTCACTGAGGTCACTGATTCATTCACTGCAAATGTAACTTTGCAATCCTATATATTTATATGGGATTACAAAGTTATTTATGCAGTTGGTGTATCACGAAAACTGGACAGAAATTGCTAAACTATTTTAATTTTTCCTTGATTTATATACTAAACAATAATTGTATTCCAAATTTGAAGCTTCTATGTCTGCCAGAAGTGCCTTAGAGTTTTGATGATCGGTCAGTCAGTGAGTGACAAAATTAAGGAACTTTGACTAGTTATAATTCTTAAACTACTGGTTCAAATTTAATGAAATTTGAAATATACCGAGTTTATACAATACCTACATGGTTAGTGAAAATTCAGGTTTCTAGTTTTATCCACAATGAAGTTATAGGGTTTCGAAAATGGCCTGAACAGCTTCAAGAAAAGGATGGTACGGCCGTGCCGCTTTTTTTGCTCGACTTGGTGGGGGCACTGCCGTGCCCCCAGATGTGGTTGGGTTTATTATTAGTATTATGTCATCTAATACAGTCAACCGGACATTAACTCAGACATTCGATATAATATGTAGGGAAACGACCGTATAATTCCGAGCGTGCGGTTAGTACTGAACTTAGCAAGTTCCTACTGCACGTTCGCTCTCTCGGATTGTGACGTCACGTCACAGAGAAGGAGCGGGTAAAAATTAAAAAATATTGCGAAACTTCAAATCTTTATAACTTTCGTATTTCTGCAGCAATTTCGATGAAACAAAAACTATTGTTATTTTCATAAACATAGCTTTAAAGCTATATAGGTTTTATTGTCGAATTAGAACATGTTGGTGTGACCTATTCCTCTACTGTTGCAGTTGTTTATGAGCTGCCGCTCATAAACAGCTCACTTGATGGTAAGTGACTACTGCCGTAGTACAAACAATTTTTTTCAATTCAATTTTAATGTATCACTGGAGTATACCGACCGCCTTCAGTTGTTAGGGTTTGAAATATCCTCAAATTTGAACTTTGGGCGGTTCATTGAGTCCAAGGCCAAAGCAGCTGCAAGGAAGCTGGGAGTTCTTGCAAAGGTGCGGCGATACTTCACGCCGGGACAGCTGCTTACTTTATATAAAGCGCAAGTCCGGTCGTGCATGGAGTATTGCTGCCATATATGGGCTGGTGCTGCAAAATGCCACCTAGGAGCTTTGGACTCAATGGAAAGGCGTGCTATGAGGCTTATTGGTGACGCGAATTTGGTTAAAACCAATCTTACCAGCCTCGAACACAGACGTAAAGTAGCCAGCCTTTCGGTTTTCTACAGGATGCATTTCGGAGAGTGTGCGCAGGAATTACATAACTTAATTCCACCCTCTCGCTTCCACCATCGGACAACCAGACGTTCGGCCAGTCTCCACCCTTTCGTTGTTGACTTACCACACATTCGAACCAAACGGTTCGCCACGTCGTTCTTCATGCGTACAGCAAAGGAGTGGAATAAGTTGCCAGCATCTGTCTTTCCATCCGATTACAGTGTGGGTGTCTTCAAGGCAAGAGTAAATAAGCTTTTTTTTAAGTCAGTGCGATTCACCATCTTAGGCTACATCACCACTTACCATCAGGTGGGATCGTAGATAAGCGCTGGCTTAGTAGAATAAAAAAAAAAAATATTCCACGTCTGAATGTAATGTAGTCCTTGTGCAATTTATGTTTGCAAACTGCCTCCACAATACATGAGAAAATTTTAGTGTTTTTTTATAAGTTTTTCTAAAATAAGTGATAAAAGTAAATTGGAAATTATTTTTTTATTTTTTAGTGCTTGAAGTCATTTTTCCTAATTATTGAAGTATAATTGTATGATTCTCATGACTTTTGCATAACCTAGTTGTATTGTTTTTAATAATAAAGAATAATTTAGTTGGATATGCTCAAAATAATATTTATTATCACTACATAGTATAAAACAAAGTCTCTTCTCGCCTTCTGTATGCTTAGATCTTTTAAATTACACAACAGATTTTCAATACACAGAATGATTGAAGAGAAAGGTTTATATGAATAATACATGCATATTATATATTATATTATAATTCTTCAGTCTGTGTGTATGTCAGTGAACTTCTCTTAACCAGCTAGACCGATTTTAATGAAATTTTTCAGATTGCTACTTTCAAATACAATTATGTCATAATATTTCTTTATTTATTGTATTTTCTCTTTGACATAGAAAATACAACTTCCTGTGTTATAAATCTGGAGCATATTTTTTTTAATTACCTATCTATGCTGACTCAAGTCTTGGGATTAACACATTGACTGTAATTTTTAAAAATGATATAATTTTCCGACATCCATGCACGCAAAGGCTTAGGTAAAAACTAGTTTGATAATATGATGCCCAATTACCATAACAATAAGCACAGCAGCAAACAAACACAAATTAAAAAATTAAATGCAGCCACATTGTATTTTACTTTAAATTTTTTTCTAATAAGTAAAACAGTGTAATAAACATTATACGTAAACATATTATATTATAACAAAAATTTGAATTACAAAAACTGTTGGTATGCAGGAAATGCTTGTAATACATTTATGATGTCATAAAAAAATTGCAATGTTAATTGCTTAAACGAAAAGACCATCAGAACCTTGTTGCTTCAAAGATAATTTATAAAAGTCAACTTGGTAGTGTAATAAAATAAAAATATTCAATCATGAAGAGTTTAAATTATTAACAGCAGTTTTTATTTAAATCTAACTACTACTGTTATTATTATGTATAATGGTATTATAATTGTTAAATTCTTTTGTACAGTATAAAATCATATGAAGCATTTTCTATCTGCAGAATACTTTGCAAAACTAGTCTTAAAGAAAAACTGTAAAAAATATCTAATACCTCAGTAAGGCATAGTCTATGAACAGTGGCATAGAAAAGGATGGAAAAAAAAAGGAAAAGGCAGCTGACTTTAGGGGTGGCATATTGGGAAAGTCAGCTCCAAGCTTAACTTTTAAATGATGTCAGTAAAAATCTCAAATAATCTGAAAATGTATTCTTACTTTTGATTGTAATTTAATGAAAAATGTAGCATTGGAAGTACTGAAAATGGTAATTATCTGCCCACACACACTTGCCAGTTATAGAGATAAAGTATATAAAAATACATCTTATTTTTTTATATATTTTTACATAGTTTTAAGCTACAAAGGCTGTAAAATACTTTTGCCAATTTCATATTTTGTTAGGTACTAGCTGTTCCCCACTACTTCGCCCAAGTGGAGTTATTTTTCGCAGAACACTAAAATAAAAGCAGCCCAAGTTACTCCTTATAATATCAGCTATCTGCCAGTGTGTATAAATATTGACAAATATTGACATTAATATTTATACAATACTAACGTCACTCAATTTTTTTGCCTTCCTGGAATCCCTCCACTAACACTTAAACTTTATGGCATGGTATTAAATTTCAAATTGACTTTTAAGTATTATTACAAATATTTTGTATGGGAATATAGAAAACTGTTGTTTTTAGACTTTTCCAGGTATTTTTTAAAATTTTTCTCTCCATAAGAACCATCTTCGTACTTCAAGGAATATTATAAAAAAAGAATTAGCGAAATCGGTTCAGCTGCTCTGGAGATTTGTGCTTAGCAACACATTCAGCGATTCATTTTTATATTATAGAATTGCAAAAATGATGGATAGTATGAGGGTCAACTCTTTTGGCTCTGGAAATCAGGGGCAGCAGCAACCCACACTATGACTCACAATGATTTTTAGCAAAACAGGTTGTTCCATAAGTCTTTAATCTTGCACAATAACATGTAAATGTAATGAATCTAAACCAGTTGATGCAGTTATCCCACTGTATGGATAACAACAGATGGTCAAAATTAGTTGAAGAGAATTAATACTTGAATACCCAAGAATAATATGAGGTGATGATCACACCACTACGGCTCCACATTTAACTTTGTTAGAAAAAATATGGAAATTAAATTGTTAGAAAAAAACTACAATGGACTCCTGTATGATGTTGCTCTTCTATGGCAAATCTATAAGCTGGTTGGACAATCTAATTATAAGTTATGAGAAGTGAGACTTTTACTGTTATGTTACATGTAAAAAATTATGATAATCAAAAATTAAATGGCTATCTGAAGGCTAAACTAGTCTAAGCAAATAATATAAAATAACATAAAAAGAAAAACCAACCTACTAAACTAATATTATACAAGCTACCAAAGAGCTACTATCAAGACTGAAATGAATAATAATTTGAAATTAATGTGAAAATGAAAATAAAATATTATATTGTTTATCAGTCGGTTAACATACAAAATCAGAGGACACCCATACTGAGTACTGAACTATAGGCACTGAATTTATTTACATAATATCTATTAAAATAAAAAATAGAGACATCCCACCTATAACACAATAGATAAGTTAGCAGAGAAAACAAGTAAGATGAAACTGTGCTTGACAAAATAGGCATGAGAGCGATTTTTATTACAAAAACATTACTTGTATATTTGAAATAATTATAATATATAACTAGACAAAATGCTGATTTGATAAAAAAGCAATAAAATTGGTTATTGCCAAATTGGGGACCCCATTTTTAGAAGTCAGTGAAACAATCTTTAATTTAAATAGGGTCGGCTTTAGTAATCTGCGGCACGATTTATGTGATCATTTTAGCTTTAGGTGACAGGCAATGATGCTATTGATTACCATCTAGCTGCTTTTTATGCCGGAAATCTTTAGTTTTCGAGATATCGATAATTATAGTTTTGAGGTTATATCCATTTTAAAATGATACGAAAACGAAATAACTATATAATTATTAGAGAGTTTGTCACTGTGGGGAGGTCAAGAGGGCTTACCTCAAGCACCTCCATGCAATTTCAGTTGCAGGAGCTGCATTGAAATATTTAAAATTATTTTCAAAAATATTCATAAATCACTAATTAATACCTTTTTTTTTTTTGCGGATGGAAAATCATCAAATGACGCCTTTCGCTCTGGGTGGAGTGGAAGGGAGTGTCAGACTTTTACTGACTAAAAACCATCCGTGTTCCTTCAGTGCCCTTACGTTCCAGAGCCGCGGTATCTGTTTCGAACAGCCCGCAGCCCCGGCAGGCGTCGGCCCTTGCGGGCCCCTTCACGCTGCTGACAGCTCTTTGAGGCGCGCGTGGAACAAAACGCGCCGTCGACACGGCCTGTCGTCGTTAGACGGACGGACGGCGAGCTACCCATTGCTCGCCGTCCACAGGCCCGCGCCTACGGTGGCCGGGGGCCACTACGTAGCTCCCGACGCCCGGGGCGACTAATTAATACCTAAAACTGAAATTTTAACATTGACAGTCACAGATAAACTCGACCAAAGAGAATATAATCACTCCGTTTTACGTTTATTTTCGACTTCGCGACTTCCGTCATTCCGTTGCTTCCGAGTTTACATAAATGTGCTCCTTATTGTTATTATATGGCTCGTGTTTTTCGAGACCCCTCTGGACACCGATTGCTTGCTATTTTACGACGTTTTTGGAAATGGTGGAAGTAATAAAATATGTTTATTTATTAAAGTAATTATAAAAGTTAGCATTTTGGTGTTCTATTTGGTGCTAGAGGGAACGAAGCGAGCTCAGGACTTGGGGCACACCGACTCGGACAGGTTAGGTTAGAAGGGGATGGCGGGATTGAGTGAGCGAGCGAAGTGAGCAAACAGACCCCTCCATCCCCTTCGTGGTTATTTTTTATAAACCATCCAGAAATAGGAGCCGTCGACCGATTCGAAAAAGCCATCAAAAGATTTCGACGACCGAACTTCTCTCACCTGCGCCACGTTGAGTAGCGTTAAGCTACTCTCCCCATACTCTCTACCCCCACAAATCAAGTTTATATTGTCAAAAACATTAAGAAAACATAATCTCAAAATGAGATTTTTAAAAATTTATAAAAAATAACTAAGCACATCCGGCAGAAAATGGAAGTGGAGGGTGACTCTACAACTCGCCTCCCCCCTCCCTCGCCCACTCGGCGACCATATAATCATGCCACAGATTACTAAAGAAATACCTTTAAATAATATAAACATCACACCTGCAAGTTGTCAACTAGCATAACCTTATAATCAATTGCCAAGCTCAAAATATTAAAATTCGCACAGTGAAATAAAAATTCAAAACAAAGTTTTATCAAATTAATTAGATACATATGTAAACATCAAGCATATGTGTATTTTTCTTATGTTACTACTATAAATAGTAAATAGAAAGTTTATTGATTTTACAAACTAAGTAACACGTTTTGCTTACAAATTAGATAAATAGGTTTTCACTAAAGTTACTTTAAATTTGGATGAAAAACATCACCAACAGTAGCATTGCATGTTTCAACATACTATTTAGTTTAAATAGTTTTAATACAAAAAATTTCGCCCTGCTTTTATAAGTTTAAAATAAACAAAACATATTATTAAAAGTCCACAGCCAGCTTTAACTTAACATGTATTAAGTAAAAATCTATCAAGTGTCTATGCGTGCTGTAATTTAACATGGAGCTATTTGATATCAAAAACATTACTGATAACGAAGATACCTGTCAGTTTTGTGATACTCTTCAAATTCTGGATCTTCCCAAGGGTCTATTTGGCCGACAAGATTTTCTCGACCCCGCTCATATCTCTGAAAGATACGCTCCCGCTCCTCGGAAGCCCGTGCCAACAGTGCCTCCTCATTCATAACACAGCTTGCTTGTGCCACATTCCGGAAGACCTACTCGACCCACAATCCTTTTGACTGACGCACAAGAACACCGTCTTTACCCTCTTAATCACTGACAAAATAAACTACATCTCCGATTCTGCATTAAATTAAGGATTACTAAAACTCTTTTTATTAAATAAGTAAATTCGATGTTAATTGCAAATATCTTAGGACGCTATAACAATTTGACCACACCAAACCACAGACCATAATACAATTTGACACACCACACCAAGGACAGGGATACTAACAGCAAATAACATGAAAGACTAAAGAACACATTTGGGAAAAGATTAAAGTTTCTAAATTAATTCCACGTGAACTTGTTTCTTTTAAATAAAACATGACCCACAAAAAATACGACACGACACCGACAGAAACAGTCGTTTCTTTCTTGATCGTTCCATTGAGTTAGAGTATACCATAGATAAATAAATATGTAGCAAGGAGATAAATAATCCCTTTGAGCATAGATAATAGAGGAGCTGCCCAGAGCGTAGTCTATGTTTTATTGGTTACATATATGAAGTTACAGTGCTAACAATAAATTCTTTCAAGAACATACTTTATTAAGGTTTTTTCTTGATTTATTCTGTCGTATTATGTGAAAAAAATTTGCGTTATGCATTGCATTATTTCGGTGTGATGGGTCTGAGCAGTAAGCATAAATGATTAACTAAATTATACTTAAGTCACCTTTTATAACAACCATGGTGTTGTTTAATTTGTAATATTATTTGCCACTTCATAGATCTAAATAATTATTTTCTGTTTTATCATTTTTAGTTTGCCAAAGAAGAAAGTAGTTTAATAACGTAATATTTATATAAATATGTATGTATATATATATATATATATATATATATATATATATATATATATATATATATATATATATATATCTTTATATATAAAAAAATACGTGTCACGTTGTTTGTCCGCGATAGACTCCTAAACTACTGAACCGATTTCAATGAAATTTTTGGTCAATGTGCAGTTTGGTCCAACTTAAAAGATAGGATAGCTTACATCTCAATTTATAGTCGCAATACAGTATTATTTTATTGAAAATTATTTGTCTATTATTTGACAGTCACAATTATCTGTTAGCTTCAAACGATTCTGTCAGATGACGATATCTGTTGACTGGATTGAGTAAATATTTAATAGATGGCGCTATGTTAAAAATACAAACGTTTAATATAAGCTACAATCGGCTACAATTTAGTAGTATAACCACCACGTGTTGCTGTAATTATTCAACAGATAGAACCGATTTCAAAAAAATTTGCAGACTGTGTGCAGTTTGGTCCAACTTGAGAGATAGGATAGTTTTTATCCCGATAAATGACCCTCAATTTTTTTAATGCTAATTTCAGGAGCTTTTTGGGAAAGCAAATGGTCGTTCGGAAAGGGCAGAACAACGTCTGCCTGGTCAGCTAGTATATATATATATTCTTTATATATAAAAAGTACGTGTCACGTTGTTTGTCCGCGATGGACTCCTAAACTACTGAACTGATTTCAATGAAATTTTCGGTCAATGTGCAGTTTGGTCCAACTTAAAAGATAGGATAGCTTACATCTCAATTTATAGTCGCAATACAATATTATTTTATTGAAAATTATTTGTCTATTATTTGACAGTCACAATTATCTGTTAGCTCCAAACGATTCTGTCAGATGACGATATCTGTTGACTGGATTGAGTAAATATTCAATAGGTGGCACTATGTTAAAAATACAAATGTTTAATATAAGCTACAATTTAGTAGTATAACCACCACGTGTTGCTGTAAGTATTCAACAGATAGAACCGATTTCAATAAAATTTTGCAGACTGTGTGCAGTTTGGTCCAACTTGAGAGATAGGATAGTTTTTATCACGATAAGTGACCCTCAATTTTTTTATTGCTCATTTCAGGAGTTTTTTTGGGAAAACAAATGGTCGTTCGGAAAGGGTAGAACAACGTCTGCCTGGTCAGCTAGTATATATATATATTCTTTTTTTTTTGTTTAAACTGATTTCTATTGCTAATAAAAATTTAAATTTATTTATTTTCCTACTCCATCCATCCATCTATTACATTCTAAAAGTTCATCAACGTAATATATATATACACACACACACACACACATATATATAACATCACTAAAAATGGGCGGAGCTTACAGCGTCTGCCATTTATTGTTTCAATTTGACACAATTTTTTTGTAGGCTTGCCATCTCCTCTATTTTCTATGCTCAAAGAATAATCCAAGGAGGTTGTAAAATAGAGGGAGTGCGCACTTCATACTAGTGGCGGCGTAGCGTGGGTTGACACCCAGAGCGGTTTTCTCCAATCTTTAATAATTTATCAGAAAATTGACGATCATCCGGGTTATCTCCAGTTCTCACTCGCATGTTTATAGTCAAATGTACCGATTGTATATCACGCCACAAATAAGAGCTTTTTAGGCAAGCTCTAACCTCATCAGCTCGGGTTCCCCGTGGTATTACCAGTAAGGTTTGTCGGAAATCACCACAAAATAAAACCGTGATACCGCCCATTGGTCGATCATTTTGTCTTATATCCCTTAAAGTTCTGTCTACCGCTTCTACTCTTTTTCGGTGGGCCATCGTACATTCATCCCATATGATTAAATTACACTCACGTAATACCTTAGCTTTGTCGCTATTTCTTGAAATACTACAGGTTGGACTTTCCGTGCGACCTAAATCAATTGGTATTTTAAGCATAGTGTGAGCAGTTTTACCTCCTGGTAGCAATGTTGCAGCTATACCTGATGAAGCCACGGCAAGAGCAATTTTACGCTGATTTCGAACATAAGCTAATATTAATTTAGTCAAAAAGGTTTTGCCAGTTCCTCCAGGTGCATCTAAAAACCATATTGTTCCCAAATTATTCTGAACACTCTCGCACACGCGATCATAGACTGAACGTTGTTCTGCAGTCATCATTGGGACACCGTTTTCTAATGATGCCAGCAGTTCCATTGAGTTGTAACCAATCTCTGCAGAATATTCCCTATTGGTAACCTCTCCGACTGAGGTTGGTGTTGGCAAACCATATTCACAGAGTGATTTACCGCCTCCTGCTGTTAAGTCTTCCTGAAGAGCTAATAAGCACAGATGTATGTTGCGCCTTCATCATTGTGAGATATATTCCGAAGAAAGTCTTCTGCAAATTTTTCTTTATATTTTTCCCATAATTGTACAGCATCTGACAAATTACAAAATGTGAGTAATGTTACAAATAAATGGCGTAACTGTCGTGGATTATCACTAACACAAGATTCTGCTGAAGCGTCATCCCAATGTTGATCATTTTCAAGCAAACGACGCGCTTGACAAGCTGCATGATAAGTTGGATAAACAACATCGTCTACTTTTCTCAAATCTATAAACGATGTTGGTCCTTGCACTGTATGTAATAATAATCGCAAATAGAAACATACACTCTACCAAGAACATGTTCTTTGAAAATACCTGACTCGCCGTCTACAGGCCTGCCACGGCGTCTACGATTAAAGACACCTCGTTGCTTATCGTAGGTATAATACGATGGAACTTCCTCATACAAAAGAGATTTTGCAAAATCATCAGTTTGGCAAAGTCGAAAGAATGTTAAGAAGTTTTTTTGTCTAGGGTTCTCTAATCGTTCTGTAACATTTTCGGCGTTGAAATATATACGTTGACCGCCTTCAAGATGAACATCCAGATGAGTCACAGGCGGATATCTTTCGTGAATGTTGAAACTTAAGATACGCCACACAGCTTCTGAAGAGTTGATATATCTGCCTAACTGAAATCTAGTAACTTCATCATGTTCATTTCTCAACGCAAATTTAGCTTGGTCACTGCCCTTGTTAATATACTTACAAATATATTTTATTGACTCTACACTATTACACATTTCAACATTTATGTGAGCTTGAAATGCTCTAGACATCACAGGCGAATACGGAACGACCCACCTATTATCTAAAGTAACCTGTTGTCCAGACACTCGCTATTACACATTTCAACATTTATGTGAGCTTGAAATGCTCTAGACATCACAGGCGAATACGGAATGACCCACCTATTATCTAAAGTAACCTGTTGTCCAGACACTCGCTTTTCAACAGTAAAACCACCATTGCCTCTTGAACGGCGACGATATAATGGGTATCCATCATGTCCTGTTACAGTTTCATCCACTAATGCTTTTGGATATCTTTTAGTGCAACGACCGTCTTGCATGCAAGGAGCATTCCCGTTAAATGCACCACGTGGACCATGTATCATATGAGTTTTAACAATGTCGTATAACACGGGATCTGCAATCGGATCTGGGATTTCAGCACTGATTGAACTGTCTACATCATTAGGTCGAAACTTATCTTTCAACCAAAGCAGGATATGTGCGTGAGGTAAGCCGCGTTTTTGCCACTCAACACTATACATTTACCCCAATACATCTCCGAAAATGTTATCTTTGGTAAGTAGATCTATCATTGATTTTAATTTTAAATGAAAAACTCTTGCGATAATATCATGGCGGTCATGCGGTGCTTGAACCTCAATAAGCTCCCGAGTGATTTCATCCCACTTGGGATTGGTAGTTACAGTAATAAATAAGTCAGGACGTCCATATTTTCTTACGTAACAAAAAGCATCTTGAGTACGTTCGTGCATGTAGCGTGGACCACCAGTAAAAGAAGAGGGTAAAATAACTAAACGGCCCATATTCACCGTATCATTATCCTGCTACATGGCGTCGCGAAGGTGCACGTATTCTTCAGCGCGCAGCTGCCTTTGATTAGATCGTATATAAACTAATCTTTCGGTTTCAATTTTTGCGTACATGTCAACAATAAACTGATTGATTATTCAATCAGTTTATTGTTGACATGTACGAAAACCACGAAACGTTGAAAGTATGAAATCTATTCCGTCTCACTTGCAAGTGGTAACAATAAAATTGAAGACATGACATCTTTTATTATAATTAGGTGCGCCTGTACGCAGTAATCAGTTTGGTATAGAACGAAATTATAAACATTTTCCCCTCGAGAGTATATCAAAGGATATATTGCAAACTGTCGTAAGCCCTGTGGGTTTTGGTAAATACGTTGCAAACGATTGTCTCTGGAACGGATAACGATATTACGCCTACCACATTCCTGGTCGACCAATACTACAGCAACTTCATTCGTGGATGGAACGTTCTAACGCCCAGGGTGTTCCTGAGTTGGACGCCTATCGGCATTTATAACAATTTTATAATTGTTATCACCATGTTGAGAAAGAGCTTCTAATGCCGATTTAAAACTGCATACATACGAATTAACCTGATGCAACATGTTCTGAAGTTGTGAAATAAGTTCGGTATTTAAATTCGGGAACTATTGATTTCTTATATTCGACTGTTCGTTGTAGTCGGATACAAAATATATTTGAAGAAACTAAGGTTGGTCTTCAGGCAAAAGGAATCCTATCAAATGGTAAACCTGACCTTGTATCTTAAAAGTAGGCATGAAAGGACCTTCTGAGATTTGTTGAGCACCAAAGGATGTCATTTGAAACGCACTATTATAAGTGCGAATATTGTCTAAGAATAAGAATTGTTTAGATTGCACATGTTCCCCTAAAAGTAGTGACTTCAAAGGTTACGGTGGATCTTCGAACGAAGGCAAATTTATTTTACCTCCAGAACAACAGAAACCAGCCGACTCCTTACTCCACTTTGAAGCATTACAAAAAGAACATACTACGTTCATATCGCCTATTACAGAAGATGATCTGTAATCAATTGTGAAGTTATAAGCAAACCCACTTTTATAAAATAACAACCAAAGAAATCTAAAAATAAATTATTAAACGTAAGTCTACTCTTACGTTTAATCAAATAAATAAAAGTAGCGCTGATAAGCACGGTTTGTTAAAATCAATTATTGTCTGTCAATAAGGTCGAACACTCTCAACGTCTATTCGCATCAACAGCCAAATATTGTATGAAGCTCGCACTTTTTTTTTGCGCCCGAAGCTATTGGAAAAGGGCTACCACAGAGGGAGGCGGAAAATGCATTATGCATACCACGACAGCCGGTCTGTCCTGGTTATGCGGGACTCACTGCCTACCGGGGGACCTAAGTGATACCCGCTAAAAACCGCCTTTAGGGACTGGCAACCAGCTGTTTAAAGCTTCTTATGCCGTATCGGAAAAGACCCTCTTTTGGGAAAAGAGGTCGCAGGCGGCTACGAGCTGCTGAGGGAGTGCCTACGAAGGCAAATTAATTGAAACAGAAACAGAAACTTTTTTATTCAGTATAGATTATAAATAATACTTATTGAAAGTCACTCTTTTGTTTGATTACCACTGGTTCGGAAAAAACCTCTGTCCTGGGAAGAACCAGCAAGAAACCCAGCGGGACTTTTTTTTTATAAATAACAGCTTACAATCACGATGTTACACAAATTAACAACATAAAAAATTAGAAATAGCTTGGTAGCGATCACCTCATTTCCAGGGATTATTATCATCCATAAATTCCTTAATATTATAATAACCCTTTTTATACAAACTTAGTTTAATAAAGTTTTTGAAGTTTGAGCAGGTCAAATTTTGTATATTTTCTGGAATTTTGTTGTAAAAGCGTATACATCGCCCCAAGAATGAATTACTGACTCGATGGAGTCGAGTAACTGGTACTACTAGCTTGTGTCTGTTCCTAGTATTTACAGAATGAATATCACTTATTTTTTTAAAACTACTTTTATTTTTGTGTACGTACATTACATTTTCATAAATGTATTGAGAGCATATGCTGCAGAACTAAGTCTGCTTGCTAGTTTTGATATATGGGGGCTCCATTGAAGCTTCGCGTCTAGTGTGATTCCAAGAAAAATGGTGGTATCTACAAGACTCAGTTTCTCCCCATTTAAAATTACATTAGTATTTAAATGTTTGACATTTGGAGTCATGAATTTCATACATTTTGTTTTAGTACCATTTAAATGCAAATTATTAACTTTGAACCAATTTACTAATTTAGATATAGCATTATTTACTTCGTCATATTTTAGTAATTATCGACTTAATTTGAAAATTAAAGAAGTGTCATCTGCAAATAATACTATATCATGGTTATCTCCTACTATGTAAGGTAAGTCATTAATGTATTCAAGAAACAGAAAGGGGCCTAGAATTGAGCCTTGAGGCACGCCCATTTGTACCATCGACCCGGAAGAGCTCATATTGTTAATGACAACTTTTTGCGTTATCTTACTTAAATATGAAATAATTAATTTAAGAGCATCACTTCTTACACCGTAGTTTTGAAGTTTCCTGATTAATGTTTCATGGTGAACACAATCGAAGGCCTTGGATAGGTTACAAAATATACCCAAAGCATCCTGTGAATTCTCCCATGAATTAAAGATATATTTAATCAGCTCAACATCGGCATCAGTTGTCGAGCGACACCGTGTGAAACCAAATTGATTTTTATGAAGCAAATTATTTATATTAAAAAAATTTAACATTTGATCAAGAACAATTTTTTCAAAAATCTTACTAAGTGTTGGTAGTACAGAAATAGGTCTAAAATTGGCGGGGTCTAATGTACTACCAGATTTAAATAAAGGTATTACTTTACTATGCTTCATTAAATCAGGAAACACACCGGATTCGATACTAGTATTAAAAATAATAGCTAAATGAGGCGCGATTGTATCTATTATAGACGCAATAACTTTAACGGAAATCCCCCACAGATCCACAGTTTTCTTAACATCAATAGTTTTAAAATATTTTACAATATCTTTTGATGACACTTTATGAAATGTAAAATTCTTTGTACACGCATTTACATTTTGTTTAAGTAATGATTCGGCGACGGCAGGAGAAGAATTCAGTGACTTAGTGGTCAAGATAGGAATATCAGTAAAATATTTCTCAAAAACCTGCTACGTCCTGATCTGATACAGTTAATTTGTTGTTAACACTTAACTGGTAATTTAAATTGCGAGAGTTGATCTTACCAGTTTCGCTATTAATTATACTCCATGTCATTTTAATTTTATTGGAAGCCGTTTTAATTTTGTTGCTCAAATGCAAAGACTTGGCTATGGAGCACACTCTTTTAAATATTTTTGAATATTTTTTTACAAATTCCCTAAATTCGACGCTATGATTATATGATCTTTCATGGTAAATATCATATAACTTATGCCTGCTCTTATGGACTCCTACTGTCGCCCATTCATTGAATGACTTCCGACTGTTCAAGGAGAATGTTTTAGAAGTAAAAGTATTATTAAATTCATTGCAAATAAGCTTAAATAATGTTCCATACAAAAAATTTGGATCATTTTGGTATGAAAGTGATGGAAGTTTTTTCACTATGTTACTTCTAAATTTCTCCAAGCGACGTGCATTTACTGGAACAGACACAACTTTCTCATCTACTTGCTTTTTGTGAACATAAGGTAACGAAACTACTTGTCCACAGTGATCAGAACTTAATTTTTGAATTATACATTTATGCAACGGCTTCACATTTGTAAAAATGTTATCTATACATGTTGCACTAGATTGAGAAATACGCGTTGGCTCTATAAATAAATTAAAAAGACCATATGATTTAAACAATGATCTAAATTTAATATTGATGGAGGAAGCTTCTAGGAGATTGATATTAAAGTCTCCACATATTACAACAGATTTATTCTGTTTATTAAGCTTAGCAAAAACTTCCTCCATAATGTTTTCAAAAGTATCTTATGTACAACATGGGGGTCTGTAGACGCTCACAACAATGAGGTGCTCAAACTCAACACATGCCATTTCTACAGTTCGCTCAACAGAGAGGCTCACAATATCTTTACGTTCTTTAAATGATAGTAGTTTACTAGCTAATATTAAGGAGCCACCTCTTAAAACCGTATCTCTATTGAAAGAACTGACCACCTGGTGATTACTGAAGTTAAACATTAAATTATCAAAACACATCAAAGCATCAAAACACACCCTAAAACATTCTGGACTTTCGTCAAAGCCATTCGGGGTGGGTCAGGATACCCTAAGAAAATGTCTTTAAAAGATACAGAGTACACCGATGGTATAGACATATGCAATGCTTTCAACTCATTCTTCAAGAGTGTATTTGGTGTTCCTAGTAATAACTACATATATCCACATACGGAATCGTTGTGTACTGACACCGTTTCTAATGTACAGACAAACGCTGCAATAATTGAAAAAATGTTGAAAACATTGGACACGAACAAAGGTGCCGGTAGTGATGGGTTACCTTCTTTTTTTTGGTCACGATGCGCTAAATCACTTGCTCTCCCCTTGACTATTATATTTAATCGCTCTCTGCGTGAAGGGATATTTCCACATCAATGGAAGTGTGCACACATAGTCCCTGTACACAAGAAGGGATCACGTACAGAAATAAATAATTATAGAGGCATTTCTATTTTGAACACCGCGGCTAAAATCCTTGAACGAGTAGTATATAACGTAATTTACTCCACGCTTTCACGTGCCTTCCCTGAGCAGCAACATGGTTTTTTACAAAGGCGATCCACCACTACGAACCTGGCAAGTTTTTCTTCTTTTGTCCTTGAAAATATGGATCAAGGTGGGCAGGTTGATGTGATCTACACTGATTTTGAAAAAGCTTTCGATCGTGTGGATCACATGATCCTGCTCAACAAATTACAAATATTAGGGATTCACGGTGACTTGCTCCGGTGGACTGAATCATATCTCACAAACCGCTCACAAGCAGTCGTGATAGGTGGTTTCCGTTCGAGCTACATAAACATACCAACAGGTGTTCCTCAGGGCTCTCACTTAGGTCCACTTTTTTACAATGCCTACCTATATGACATTGGTTCGTGCATTGTACACACAAATTACCTCATGTATGCAGATGATAAGAAGATTTTTTGTAAAATTAACACCATACATGACTGCCTATTGATACAAAAGGACCTGGACCGTTTATTTGAATATTACAAAATAAATAATATAACTGTTAATGCAAGAAAGTGCGAATGTATTAGTTTTATACGGAAATCTAAGCCAATTCTAAATAAATATCACTTTGACGGATTAGAAATCAGCCGAAAAGTAAGTGTTAGGGATTTAGGCGTAAATTTTGATCATAAAATGATACTATCCGAACACATTGATTACGTTATCAGTAAAGCCTATAAAAATCTTGGTTTTGTTCTTCGCATCTGTAAACCATTCTCGAATATTAATGCAATTAAAATGGTTTATTTTGCGTATGTCAGAAGTGTTTTGGAATATGCTAGTTCGATATGGTCTCCACAGTACAATGTCTACAAAAGCCGCCTTGAGCGTATTCAAAAAATATTTGTTAATCACCTTAACTTTCGCTGTCGGAATAAAATCGATACTTACACAGACAGTTGCACTGAGCACGGTCTCTTATCTTTGGAACACAGGCGCATTTTGCTTGACATGGCTTTGTTATATGATATAATAAACAGTAATATTGACTGTCCATATCTTGTCTCAAGAATCACCTTTCGTACTCCAAAATTCCGCACCCGCAATACTACATTGTTACAGACTCCCTGGCATCATTCAAACTACTGTCGAAACAATGTTCTTTCGCGGCTTGCTCGTACATATAATGAACAATTTGGACACATTGACCTCTTTGCGAAATCTAAACTTACGTTTAAAGATTACATCAAGAAAACTTTTAAGAAATAGAGCAGTTGAAGTTAAAATCACATACAATCATATATTCTCTCATCTATTTTTTCTATATGTATTTTTGAGGCTACTAATATAAATATAAGTACTTAAGTTATTTCATTTAATATATATTATAATTAATTATTTGTATTATGTTTATATATTTAAGCATTTAATATGTATATATACATAAGTAAAATATATATATATATAAAGGTAATGTAATATATCATTCTACCTGACTATCTCTCCTGATCTGTAAACTTATGACCACCTTCATTACATTGAATTGCTTATAATTTTGCTTATAATTTATCTATTAGATTGTTCTTCTTTCCTTTTCTTCTAACAACAATACACCTACCATCAAGCAATATGAGGGAAACCTGTTATTGGCCATACTTTTAGTTTATTACATTAATGTTAATATTTTCTATATACGCTGTTGGTTTTCTAAATAAATAAATAAATAAATAAATAAATGAGCTTTTAACCAATGTTCAGTAATACATAAAATATGAATATTGTTGCTATTTAAGAACAACTCAATTTCTAGCTCTTTGCCTATCATGCCTTGTATATTTTGATGCACCAGGTGTAAACAATTTTCGTTATATTTCTGTGGAGTCATACAATTAAAGATTTGTAAGCCACATTCTAAATTATTTAAGTTATTATAACTGCTAGAGATTACCTCTATTGTCTCATTTTCTAATTTAAATTACTTGGAACTGATTCCAAATTGCATATTAAGTCATTACACTGCTCAAAAGAAGCAGATGTCTGTGTAGCCAAGTCCTTGGCTGAGTTAATATATAAATAATAAGATAGCACATTTGCTATCTGTCTTAAATTATATTTTGATAGGTAATACCTATCTTTAGTCAAAAATTTCTTAATTATATTATTTATATCTATTAAATTAATTCTATCATTATAATTGTAACAATTAAATGTCAAGTTTAAATTATTATTACATGAAAAGTTATTCATTATAAATAATTATGAATAATTTAATTAGAGTTGGCCTGAGCCGCCATGAGGCAGTTCAGGTCGTTTGACAGTTTATTAGGCGGGTCCGAGAGAGAGTTTCTCGGCCTGCGGACGCGATAGCGAGTGGGGAGTGGGGCTGCATAAGTAGCTGCCTCACGAATAAGAGAGTCAGACTCAGAGAGTTTTTTAAGAAATTGTTGAATTGTAGGGAGCTCTAGATCCCGATGAAGGTCGGCATTACGGACGTACCAAGGTGCGTTCGCAGCTTGACGACAGAAAAGGTTTTGAACTACTTGGAGTTCATTAATAATTTTAGGGTTAGCGTGGGCAAAAATGGGGCCCGCGTAGGACATGACTGGTCGTATACAGACCTTATAAAGGGTACGCTTGTTTCTGAGGGACATTTTACTGTGCCGGCCCAACATACTGTTGAGCCTATTCAGGTAAAAACGTGCGTGACGGGTTACTCTTTTGACGTGGGGCCTGAAAGTTAGCCCTGTATCTAGAGTGACACCTAAATATTTGGCAGACGTTTGCTAGGGGACAGGGGTCCCTAGCATACGTATTGGTGGAGTTTTTTGAGACGGCGTCGTTTATAATCGAAGTGAACGGCGGAGCTCTTCTTCGGGTTCACATCGATGCGCCATTTTTTGAACCAAGCTCCTAGGTCATCAACTGACTTTTGGACCTTGTTCCGTATGAAAGGTAGCGAGATACCTTTACAGTAGAGAGCAGTGTCGTCTGCGAAGAGGGAGAGCTGAACATCTTTCGGCGGGATGGGAATGTCGTTGGTGAACAGGATGTACAGCAGAGGAGCAAGTACTGAGCCCTGAGGGACACCAGCTTTGATGGGGCGCTGTGAAGATAGCGTGCCTTCGTGTCTAAAACGAAAGGTACAATGATTTAGATAAGAGGCCACGAGACGTACTAGACGATCGGGGAGACCTATTTTGTATAGTTTGTAGATAAGGCCTGTATGCCAGACTCTATTAAAGGCTTTGGCGATGTCGAAAAAGACCGCGATAGTCTTATGACGACGGGGGTAAAAATCGCTGAGGATATATTCCACAATACGGTGAACTTGTTGGGGGCAGGAGTGTTTCGTTCGGAAACCGAATTGATGGGGAATGATGAGAGGGTCACCGTCTGTGGGAAACAGATGGCGCCTCATGCGATTTTGGATGACTCTTTCAAAGAGCTTGCCCATGGCTTTGAGGAGGCTAATGGGGCGATGACTGGAGGGGAGGTTGAGAGGCTTGCCTGGCTTGGGAATACCAATCACAGTTGCCTCTTTCTCTTTCCACGTAGTGGGAAAGTAACTAAGGTTGAAGCAGGCGTTGAAGATAATAGATAAAAGGGTTAACACCTGCTCAGGAAAGTGTTTAAGGGCTTGGTTGGAGATGCCATCCGCGCCCGGAGCCTTTTTAGGTTTAAGTCCTTTAATGAGGGATGAAATCTCATCATTGGACACAGAGATAGGTTCGGAGGCTGTAGGGGGTGAGTTCCGGCGGCGGACCTCATCCTTCACTGCCTGGACGTGTGAAGGGTCGACGGGTTGAGAGCTAAGAGAGCATTGAGCGGCAATGCTGTCTGCAAAGCACTCAGCCTTTTCCTCGTTCTCGAAGGCAACCGTACCGTCGGGACGGGAGAGAGGGGGAGTGTGGGTGATAGCGTCTATGCGGAGGGCTCTTGCCATCTGATAGTACGCTGTATGAGAGGGAGAGATATTATCCATGAGCTTACTCTTTTCGAGGTCTCGAAATTCAGAGAGGCGGAAACGGAGTTCTCGTTGAAGACGATTGGCCGTGCGCCTATATTCGGGCGTGGGATATTTTGCTGCTCTCCGGAAAGCAGCTTTCTTGGCTTTTAATAGGTTGCTAATATGTAGGGGAAGCCCACTATTATCAGCAACCGGGACTACCCTTTCATTCTCCTTAAGGGAGGTTTTAATTAGGGTGGAGAGTGAATCGACCGCGGTGTCGATTTTTTCGGGACTGTCTAAGTCCGACGATAGGGAGATGGGAGAGTTCTGTGAGTCCAGAGTTTTCGCTAGGGGCTCCTTGAAGCCCTTCCAATTTGTGAAGGTTTTAGTAGAGGGTGTTGAGAGTGGTGGCTGATGGCCAAGAATGAGAGAGACCGGTCGGTGGTCGGATCCTAGATCGTCTAGTGTCTCGATTGCCCTGAGGTTGAGAGAAACTCCTTTGAGTAACGCAAAATCTAGTACATCGGGGGCGTAGTCGGTGTTATCGGTAAAGTGAGTAACACCTAGAGGACTGTGGACGGTAATATCAAGAGACTGCGTGATATCGAGCAGTAACTTGCCACTAGGGGTGGTAGTACGGCATGTCCATTCGGTATGCTTGGAGTTAAAATCTCCAAACATAATGACTGGATTACCTAGAGATAAAATAGCCTCAAAATCTCTTTTGAGGGGAAGGGTTCCCGCGGGGATGTAACAGGAGGCTATGAGAATGGACTGATGTACAGTCATAGCTAGCCTGCATACCGTGGCTTCCATATTGGTAAGCTGCGGAGTAGAAATGGGAGAGCAGTTTAGTGTCTTCTTGTAATAAATGGATATTTTTTATATAATTTTAAGGAGAACATTTCCGTTATACATGATTTCTGTGTAGCTTTAACTATTAAGGCTGCACACGCGACGGAAGCTTAAAAAATGGAGTAATTTCTCCCGTTTCCCCAACATTTACCTTCACTCTCTGCTCCTATTGATTGTAGCGTGATGAAAAGTATACTATAACCTGCCCAGGAGTATGAAGAATGATTGTACCAAGTTTTGTTAAAATCCGTCGAGTAGTTTTTGTTTCTATAACGAACAGACAGACAGACAGACAGACTGACAAAAATTTTACTGTTTGCATTTTTGGCATCAGTATCGATCACTAATCACCCCCTGATAGTTATATTGGAAATATATTTCATGTACAGAATTGACCTCTTTACAGATTTATTATAAGTATAGATAAAAAAGTTTGGAAAGGAGATCTAATCATCCGAAAACTTTTAACCACTATTTCCGTCTGAAATAATAATAATAAAAAACATGAACCTAAGTATATAATTTATAAACGTAATTATTCAATTCTAAACCAATATATATTGTGCCTCAAACAGACTGTACAATATTTTACAGCAAGAAAAACACCGGTATATGCATTGAGTTATATATAAATCAATGGGTTTTTTGGACCTATCAAAAGCATTTGGTATGATATCGTACCTATAATAAACTGTTGAAAAAGCTACAACGTGACACTGGTTTACCCCAAGAGATTATATCTCTATTGAAATATTGGTACAATAATCAGAAAAATTGTGTGCGATGGGCTAAAACACTTTCCATAGAGTACTTTTTAGAGTGTGGGGTAAGACAGGGTGGGTTGACCTCTCCTCGTCTCTTCAACCTATATATGAATCAATTGATCGAAGAGCTTAGTAGCACCAAAGTCGGATGTCATATTGACGGTGTATGCATCAATAATAGAAGCTATGCAGACGACATGGTCTTGCTAAGCCCATCAATCGGTGCATTGAAGAGACTGATAAAGATATGTGAGTCTTACGCCGCGGCCCACGGGCTCAAGTACAACACACAGAAAAGTGAAATAATGGTTTTCAAATCAGGCAGCAAGTGCTACTCACTACCAAATATCACACTCTGTAGTAGTAGTCTGAATAGAGTTGAGAAATTTAAGTACTTGGGCCACTGGGTCACTGAAAACCTAACTGAGCGCAGGTCGTTGGCTGTCCGATGTAATATGTTGGCTCGCAGGTTTGCACGCTGTACAAAACAGGTTAAGGTTATGCTTTTCAAAGCATATTGTCAGTCCTTCTATACATGCAGCCTGTGGGTTAACTATACACGAAGGGCATACAATGATCTGCGCGTCCAATACAATAATGCGTTGAGAATTTGGATTTGGAGAATTGGAAGTTGAATTTGGGGTTGCCTCGGTATTGCAGCTCTCTGGCATGTTTGCAGAGGCTCATGTTGATGGGTTTGAAACCATAACGCGCAAAAGATGTGCCTCCGTGCTGAACCGGATGCGAACGAGCACCAACATCATTCTCAGTGTACTAGCGGACAGATGGGATTCACCAATGTTAGGGCGTTGGATAAATCTGCATACTGTAAATTAGACACGCCACAACCTAGAGTAGTATTTTAATTTTATTTAATGTTTATATTTATTAATTTTAATTTTCTTTAAAGTTATAGTTATTTAGATATTTTTTTTGGCCTAACTGGCCGGGCCGGTTTAAAGCTTTAAAGAAGTTTCTCTATGTACGTGACGAGCCACCAGTGTTCACGCACATACGCGTATAGCTTGTAGTAGTTTAATACTCAATACTCAATATTTATTTGCATTCAATAATGTACAAATTAATAAATTAAGTTATCACAATATGGACCTGTTGGGTATAGCAAATTAGAAAATTAGAACAGAGGAGGACGTAAAGATGTTTTATAATTCATTATTATTATTATATCATTCATTATTAAATGATATAATTTATTATTGTTAGTCCATAATTATTCATATTAATCATTCATTCATTTATTATGACCACGTCCAAATGGTTACAGATTCTTTGTTACAGCAGATCCCATCCGCAGAGATTGTAATCCTTGGCGATTTTAACGCCCACCCGCCGAATGACTCGGATCAAGTTCAACCGATAATGCGGGGTGATCTGTTTATGACTTTGCTTTGGTATATGGTCTTACACAGCTGATTACTTCGCCTACGCGGATTCCAGACGTGGAGGATCATGCACCTTCGCTGTTGGACCTTCTGCTGACATCTCATCCGGACGGATATCCGGTTTCCGTCGACGCTTTAGGCTCGTCGGACCATTGCCTTGTCCGGAGTGTGGTGCTACTCACATTAACGTCGCGGTTGTATTCTGCAACCTGCCGCAGTATTGGGCATTATAGGTCGGCCTATTGGGATAGGATGCGGTTTTGTTTTGCATCCTACCCTTGGGGGCGGGTGTGCTTCTCGCCGGAAGATCCCAGTGTTGTTGCTAATTCTGTGGCTGATTTGGTACTTCAGGGTATGGATCTTTCTATTCCATCCTCCGCGTTGCCCGTCGGACGCATTCTTGGCCAATCCTGTAAAATAGCATCACGGTATAAGCAGGAATGCTGCCGGGCCTGGGCCTGACACAGCAACGTCTCGGGATGTAAACACCAACGCTCTTAAAAAAAGTATAATTCCATCTTCAAAAGAGTCATTGTCATGGCAAGGTCTGAGCACATCGGCAGAATTGGCGAGAAGCTAGTTCACCTTCGTTCGGGAGCCCGTGCATTCTGGTCTCTTGCCAAGGCTGTCCAAGGGAACTTCTGTCAGCCATCTCTTCCATCTCTGCATAGAGAGGACAACTTACTGGTCCATGCCATAAAGGAGAAAGCCCCTCTGTCTTTGCGTCCAACTAGACTCTAGATGAAGGGCGAATACACCGCCGACCATCCTGCCGTGTGAGTGCTCCATGCCGGATGTGCGATTTACACAGCGCTCGGTTGTCGTGAAGCGACAATTAAAAAAAAAAGAACCTAACCTAAGAACAACAAAACAACAAAAGTAGAACGAGAAAAGAATATATTTAAAATTTTAAAAAGATATTTACAATTTTATATAAAAAAATGAAGTATGATGATGGTGATGGGTGACGTGAAATTACAATTAGATAGAAAATAAAGATAGAAAAATATTGAAGCGGAGCCTGAAGGTCAAAGTGGCACACGCTGCGCTTGGAGTAGGAGTAGGAACACGCTGAGCTTGGAGTTTCTTGGCGGTGGTAGCACGCAGCGCCTGGTCTAGGCACACGCAGCTTCTGGAGTTGGCACACGTAGCGCTTGGAGTAGGTGCTCTCAGCGCCTGGAGTAAACAGTCGCAGCGCCTAAAGGTAGCACGGGCACTAGTAGGTGGAGGTGCAGGCGACGACTCCAGATGAAGGAAGGCTTGCAGGATCCCGGAGTAGTGCGGCCCCGCACTTGGAGTAGGTTAGGCGACGACTTCGGGTGAAGACAGAGGCTTACAGGATCCCGGAGCAGTGCGGCCCCGTGCTTGGAGTAGGCTACGCCGACGACTTCAGGTGTAGATAGAGGCTTGCAGGATCCCGGGGCAGTGATGACCCAGAGCAAAAGAGTATTTATGTGGAAATATTGAAATAAAAACATCAGACCAGTAACGAATTTGAATAAAAATTGCCATGACAACTAAATAAATAACGATGTCAAAAACTAACAATTTTTGGTTTCAGGCTTATAATTAAAAAACGACAAAATTTAAGTAAGAAATGAGATATTATTGCTATAGAAAAAAAGTAGCGCAACAGCGCGCACGAAACCCGAAATTGCAGAGTTACGGAGGAACTAAATAAAAGATCGAAAAAGGTAAGACTCCATCGACACCGATTTAAAAAGTGCTGATAGCGTGAAAATACGAAGTGTAAATGATTTGTTATTGTGTAAAAACGTTACAGGATCCTATGGAAATAAAGGTGATGCAAAATATGAATGTAGAAAATCAAAAACAGAATGGAAAAATAAATTTAAAATAGTGTAAAATGATATGTAAGTACCATAACACTACACGGTTCGCAAAGCACTCTTCTCTCTGGACGTCAGCAAGACGAGTGGGCCTGATGGAGTCCCTCCCATCTTTACCGGTACTCCTACTCCCAAAGCGTAGTCCCGAAATCATGGAAGACAGCATTGGTTCCCCCGATCCCTAAAAAACGTGACCGCTCAGACCCGTCCATCTACAGGCCTATCGCCATCACCACCTTGTTCTCCAAAATAATAGAGTCTATTATAGAATGCCAGCTAATGAGGTACCTTTAGGATCACCAGCTGATTAGTGACCGCAAATACAGTTTTCGTCAAGTTCAATCAGCTGGTAATCTTCTGGTCTACCTGACTAATAGATGGGCGGAGGCAGTAGAGTCCAAGGGTGAGGCATTTGCCGTTAGTTTGGATATAGTGAAGGCCTTCGATCGGGTTTGGCACAAAGCGCTTCTTTCGAAGCTCCCTTCCTATGGGCTTCACGAGAAATTGTGCAATTGGATCACCAGTTTCCTTGCTGATTGGAGCATCAAGGTCGTAGTAGACGGTATATGCTCTTATTACAAGCCTACTAACGCTGGTGTTCCACAAGGCTGCGTGCTATCACCAACACTGCTTCTTTTGCATATCAATAATATGTTGCAAGCTGATAACATTCATTACTATGCAGACCACAGCATTGGTGATACTTTATACACCGGCCGTGCCAATATTTCTCGAGAAAGCGTCGCCGAGTACCGAGAACAACTTGTGTCTGTACTCGAGTCTTTGCTGAACAAAGTCTTGGATTGGGGGCGACCAAATCTAGTCCAGTTCAATCCCCAGAAGACACATGTTTACGCGTTTACCGCTAAAAAGAACCCCTTTGTTGCAGCAAGGGAAGTGCCTTGAAACTTTTCAGTTTTAAGGCACTTCCCTTGCTGCATCAGCTAGCATCAGAATCCTCGGCGTCAACATATCGAATAGTATGCAGTTTCGTGGTCACTTGGAAAGGAAGACCAAATTGGCCTCTAAAAAGCTTGGTGTACTCAGCAGAGTGAGACAGTATTTCATGCCGGCACATCGCTTGCAACAAATTTCGGCCTCACATGGAATACTGTTATCATCTCTGGGCCGGGTACCCCAGTGCCAGCTCTATCCACTTGACCGCATCCAGCACAGAGCAGTTTGAATCCTCAACGACCGAGTTCTTTCTGATCGGCTCGATACACTGGCACTGCGTAGGGATGTTGCATCCCTTTGCAATTTCTATCGAATCTACCACGGGGAGTGCTCTGAAGAATTGTTCGGATTAATTCCAACCGCCAAATTTCACGAACGCACATCGCGTCAAAATTCACGATACCATCCTCGCCATCTGGTTGCTTGGCGGTCCACAACAGTGCGTTTTACTAGGAGTTTTCTTCCTCTTACAACTTCCCGTTCTTCTCTGTCTGTGTTTACTACCGGCGATTTTTCCGGACCAATACGACTTAGAGACCTTCAAGAAAAGAGCTTACATCTTTCTAAAAGGCAGGCAACGCATCTGCACTTCCCCTGGTGTTGCGATTGTTCATGGGCAGCGGTAGTCACTTACCATCAGGTGAGCCGCATGCTCGTTAACCCTCTCTTCTACAAAAAAAAGAATAGCAATCTGACTTTACAGGCAATCTCCGTCAGTCAGTTAGTGGCCTCAAGTCATGCCAATTATGCAAAATTAGATCTCACTAAAACACAAACTTTACTATTTCCGCTAAAACTACAGCAGAAGCTACAGTTCATTGAATAGAGTGATCGTCCTCTATTATTATAAATCGAGATTTTGTCGTACCTCAACTTTGAATGGTTTATTGTGACTTTGAAGTACTGTTGTCACTCATGGAAGTGGGAAGAGTTAAATACCAACTAATAGCTATGAGTTCAATGGAGAAACCTGTGATCGGGTTGTGATTGTTATGATTCGGTATCTACCATACTACTGAGCCTCGAGCACAAGCCTAAGGAAGCCAATCGCTTAGTTCTATTGGTTTTGGAAAGTGTTCGCCGAAGTTCCCCATCATTTCTTTGTGGAATATTATGATTTTTTTACTAGGTGAACTAATTTTGATGATCCTTTTTTTTAATTTAAATCAGGTGCATATCATGTAGTCCCATATAAATTTTATCAAGATCTGACAAGTAGTTTTTGAGTTATTCCTTAATAATGCGTATTTAGTTGACTTCGACTACATTGATGATCTTCTAATTTTATTTATATTGAAGTCGGTTGTACAAAATTTTCTCCCTCGCACAACTTCCTTGTAGAATCGATTACCACCAGCAATTTTTCCGGACCGATACGACTTAGGGACCTTCAAGAAAAGAGCCTACTCCTTTTTAAAAGGCCGGCAACGCATCTGCGATTCCCCTGGTGTTGCAGTTGTTCATGGGCGGCGGTAGTCACTTACCATCAGGTGAGCCGCATGCTCGTTTGCCCCCTCTCCTATAAAAAAAATGTTTAATTTAACCACATATTAATATTTTTTTTCACTATAAATCACTACTCATGAGCTATAAATTTTGATAACTAACTACAATTAAGATAAGTTCTAACAAATAGTCAAGTTTTCATTCATGAATGAAAAACTTGCATTTCTTGACGGAGTATTCTTTTAGTTTGAATGCAAATAATCCATAAATTAAATAATTTTTATAAATATTTACTGGAAGATTCTGCAAGGGAACTGGTACTCTATTATTCAATCCATTCTCTGTCCCATAAGCCACATATGGTACATTGCCTAGCACTTCTTATTAGTTTGTGTACATTGCTATTGTCTTAATAATGTGTCTCTTGTCGGACAGTGATTGTGTTAATGACACATTTTTTCTCGATTGAATGGATGGTCGAAATATATGGTTCAAAACCGAACAACAAACAACCCTAACTTCTACGAGGGCGACACTGAAAGTTTTTAGAAATGGCCACTTGTAATCGATGTAATAAAAAAATAAGTTCAAATTTTGAAAATGGAACTCATTGCCAATATTATTGTGTATATATTTTATTAATTTGTCCGACATAGCCCAAGGGATTAGTAAGCTGAAGTGGCAGTGGGCCGGCCATATAGCTCCAAGAACCGACAACCGATGGGGAAAAAAGGTTCTCGAGCGGCAGCCTCGTACCGGTAGGCGAAGTGTATGGCGACCCCCCACTAGATGGAGTCACGACCTGGTGAGACATGCAGGAAGTCGATGGATGCAGGTGGCTCAGGACCGTGCTTTGTGGCATTCCTTGGAGGAGGCCTATGTTCAGCAGTGGACCTGTGAAGGGCTGTAATGACGATGATGATGAAGTTACAGCTAGGAACAATTGGTATGGGATGAAGTAAAATGTAGTTTTTACATTTTTCTGTGTAATTTTTCCAATTTCTCTTTATAAGAATCTTCCCCAGACTTCAACGAATACAGGAAAAAATAAAGTATAGTTCGACTTTTATATTTGTATTTTAGTATTTAGTATTTTATAATTGTATTCAGTAACTTGACAGTTCAAAGACAATTTTTAATAGTATTTATCGTGTTTTTAAGACATGTTAATTCAATTTCATTCATTCTTACACCAACTCACTATCTTTTTTTGGCAAATTTTGACAGTTGAACTGTCAAGTTACAGAATAAAATACCTATTAAAAGTCGAACTATAGTTTGAATTTAGCAACACATTTAGTCATTCATTTTTATTTATATAACAGATATAGAGTCTTCTTCTACCTAGCGTTTATCCCGGTTGCCCATCGCGCCCAGCGCGGGAGAACCCAGGGTCCGCTTTCCTACACTTCCTCCTCCACTTCGCCCGGTCTTCGGCGTCCCTCGCAAATAGCCCATTGGCGCGCATGTCATCCTGCGCGACATCAAGCCAGCGTTTCTTGGGCCGTCCTCTAGGAATAGTAGTGGTGCCAGGTAGGGTCATGTCCAGGCATTTGTTTCCCACGTAGCTTGCCGGTCGTCGTAAGACGTGGCCGTACCAGCGGAGGCGGCTTTCCTGCAGCTTGTCAGCGATGTCACGGACATGGAGGCTGCCGCGTGTGTATGTATTCCGTACACGGTCCTTCCGCGTGATGCCACACATCCACCGCAGTATGTTCATCTCCGTGACATGCAACAACATCCAACAACACGCTTCGCTGCCGTACGTAAGGACAGGCCTTATGATGGTCTTATAGACCTGTCCCTTCAGCTTGACCGGCATTTTGCGGTCACAAATGACACCCGTCACCTCGCGCCATTTCGCCCAAGCCGTTGATATACGAGCCTTGATGTCGCGATCTATGTTCACGGACGCATCAAGCACAGATCCAAGGTACCTGAAGTTGTCCGTGCGCTCGACGGTGTCGTCGCCTATACGGAGAGACGTCAGATCTGTGCTGTTGCAGGCCATATACTCCGTCTTCACCACGTTTAGCTTCAAGCCGCCGTTCTCAAGCGCCTCCCTCCATGCATGCACGCGTCTGGTGATCCGTCTTTTGTCCCTATCTACCAGTGCGATATCATCAGCGTACATAAGCAGCCAAGGCTGCGGTAGTTTCTGTACGCTGGCTGACAGTTCGTCTAATATCACACTGAAGAGATAGGGGCTTAAGACAGAGCCCTGGTGCACGCCTACGGTTATGGGGAAGGGGGTGGTATCACCAACAACGATCCTGACTATGGAATCGGAGTTGCGGTACATGTCACGTACGATTTCCACGTAGGTCTCTGGTACCAACTTCGACCGCAACGCCCACCAGATCATCTCCCTGGGAACACAGTCAAAGGTCTTCTGCGGGTCTAGGAATAAAAAATGCAGAGGCATATACTTTTCCCTATGCTTCTCCATGAGGATCCTTAGGGCGAATATAGGGTCCATGGTACCGCGTCCTGGTTGGAAACCGTACTGGGAGTCCGACACTGTACACTCCTGTCGGATCCTGGTGTCAATAATGCGCTCGAAGAGCTTCATGGTGTATGACATCACCTTTATACCGCGGTAATTACCGCAATCCTGAACGGACCCTTTACCCTTGTGGAGCGGCGTTATTATACTAAACCGCCACTAATCGGGCATTATTCGGTCGCTCAGGATTCTATTAAAAAGGTTAGTAAGAATGCACACACCACGAGCCCCCAGCGCTTTCCACGCTTCAACTGGCACCTTGTCCGGTCCGACAGCTTTCCGATTCTTCATGTGACGAAGAGATGCGAAGACCTCGTCAGGTGTAATCGGTGGCACGAGTCCATGGTTCAGGATTTGTTCGGGAGGGTGCACTTCCCGGTGTTGAGTATTCAGCAAAACGTGGAAATAAGAGCGCCATCTCTACTTCACCGCACGATCATCGCACAGGAGCACGCCATTAGGGCCGTTGACGCTGCAGCAGCGAGTAATATCTTGCGCTGCTTTGGCCCTAGAGCGCGCCAGTTTATATATGAGCTTGTGCCCCTCAGGAGTGTCCAACTTCGCATATAATGGTTGCAAGTGGTCACGCCTGGCTCTGGCTACAGCTTTCTTGGCAGCTCTTTTCGCTGTTTTGTAAGATGCGCGATCTTCAAGGGATTTGGTCGCTTGCCACGTCTTGAAGAGCGCTTTCTTCTCCCGTAATGAACTCTGGACTGTGGCGTCCCACCACCAGTTTTCCTTGTCGATTTTGCGGCCCCCTTTCGCCACGCCGAGAACTTGCTTTGCCGTCTTTGTGATCGCTGTCTGAATGGTTTTCCAGCACTCTTGGACGGACTTACCTGTTGTGTCGAGACTAATATTCCCAGCGGCAGAGTCAAACTCTGAGTATCTGGTTTGATCCAGCAGCCACCACTTGATTTGACGGCGGCAACGTTCGGCGTGTCTGCGACGGGGTTTTACGCAGAGGTCCATGACAAGAAGTTGGTGTTGGGCAGTGAGACACTCACCGGGTATGACCTTACAGTTAGCCACGCGACTGATATGACTTCTCCTGGTCAGTAGATAGTCGATTTGAGTGGCGTTCCGACCGCTCCTATAGGTAATCAGGTGCTCGGCTTTCTTTTTGAAGAACGTGTTCACCACGGCCAGATCAACTGCAGTGCAGGTTCTGAGAATGGTTTCCCCTTCGGCGTTTCTTTGGCCGTAACCATAGCCGCCGTAGACACGCTCATACTCCCCCTCCACCTCGCCCACATGACCATTCAGGTCGCCACCCAAAACGATATCGTGGGACAACGCGTAGTACATCTCCGAGCCGATGCCAAAACAGTGTCCTATCCGCGTCGCTGCAGCCGACCTGTGGGGCGTAGGCACTTATTAAGTGGGTCACGACCCCCTCAATAAGCAACCTTACTACCATAAGTCGGTCGCATATGTGTCTAACTTCCAAGACGCTATCGTGGAAATGCTCGGCGAGCACCACTGCCACACCGTTCTCCCACCAGAAGAGCCTGTATAGATCAGCTTGTAGCCGTGCCCAATATTCCGGCTCCGGTTGGCCTTCCACCGTGTCTTCTGCAGGAATGCCACTGCCACTTTACGCCTGGCTAGTATGGCCGCAAATTCTGCGGAGCGTCCCGTAAGCGTGCCAATGTTCCAGTTCGCAAAGCGAATCTTCGTAGTTGGTGCTAACGTCTTTAGCCGGACTCGCATGGGGCTCGGTAGCCCTCGCATACTTTTCGCAGGGTTAAGGCGAACCCATGCGCGTCGTTATGCGGCGACGCCCTAGTCCTAAACGTATGTCTTTTTCTTTTTCTTTCCATTTTTTGAGTGGCTTAGTGCCAATTACCGGGGCGACTGCCGTCTGACCCCCGAACCCCTAGGAGGAATTCCAGAGGAGTGGCATCGCCAGAGCCCTTCCCGTTGTCCAGCAGGTGCGCCACGTGCAGGCCAGGTTGGCTTGGGCTCCAAGATCTTGGCGGAGCCCCTTACACCCTATATATAACAGATATAGATTAGAACTTTGTAAACCCATTTTATGCTGCATGATTGTCAACGGTCCGCTTGAGCTCTTGTCCCACTGATCGGGTAAAAGGTTTTGGTATGACAACACTTGCTTATTTGTGACGTTATTCTCCCCTATCTCATGCGGACACGCCAAGCTGGAGTACCAGTATTTATAGAACACCTGCTGACTCTTGGCTCAATGGGTAATGAGTGACACGTGTGCTATATAGCTTGCTTATTTACATTCTAAGCTATTTTTATTTTAATATGACTAGAAAAATATACCTAGTGATTATTTACCACATAGTACCTTTGTATAAACCGATTACTTACTATTTGTCCGACGCATAGTGTTTTGGTATAGTGCTGCCAACATTGTGAATTTACCTCCCTTCTAGTAGAGAAATATTGCTTTTACTCGTAATAACTGGTGGTTTATTTCTAGTGGTTCAGTGAATTCAGTTTAAATTAATAAAAAGATGATCATGCAACCATTAAGCCACTTTTACGTTTCGAAATATATTTCTTCTTCTTATCAGGAGTATTTACTTTTACTGTATGTTTACAATATTGATTCGTCAGACATGACGTGACGTCAGACATGACGTCCATTCCGGTGGCTACACTATTCGCTAAGATTCCTCGTACAATACAGTGGATAATCTGGTACGTAGGTGTTCGGTCAGGGAGGAGGTGGCCTCGGTTCCCTAAAAAAAAAATTCTATTCAGAACGGTTCGGGGTCTACGCCATATTTTATGAAATTCTGAAAATTCGTACTTCTGCTCACATTTGTGGTCATCAAGTCCGCAGTTTAATGGCTAGATCGGATATTTTTCTTTTAATGTGTTCCCTAATAATGGTGTTTCTAAATTACCCTTAAAAGTTTTCAACTACTATGGGTAGTATTTTACAGGACTGCACTAAACGTAAGTTTAAATTTTTTACTTTATTTAACTGCTAAGTTTGAGCACCTGTGGTGAAAAAAAAACGTACAGAATCTGTGTAGCTAACCATTTAAAAAGTTTGCCTATATCATAAGGATTCTAAAACATTAGCATTCTATGTACTTAATGTCATTACTTACTGAGCTATAGACGTTAATGTGTAAAAGTAGGCATTTCATTACAAAATTACAAAATTATTGGCAGATAGTTTTTTTTTAACATTGCATGTCTTTATTAGGTAAGTACATTTGTCGCCCTTGAAAATTTTACTTTACTACCTGCTCGCCTTGTTTGAACCAATTCTAAGCTGTGTGAGCGAGACAAACGGTGCTTAGGATTAGTGTGAGTAAAAATGATCGACAAATACTCCATTGTATGAATTCGTGTTTGGTTATTGTATAATATGGTTAGTAGAGATGCGCAAAACAGTGCGTTTTAAAGTGATGTAATATGACATTACATTTCGTACCGAGGAATGTTACGTTATACCACGACTCCAAACATGACACGAAATGACGTGCCACAGGATGGCTATTGTAATGAAATGCTCGCGTTGTAGAAGATATGTTTGCGTTGCAGTGGCGTAGCGTGCCTTCGAGGGGCCCTGTATCAAAATTTGTTGGGGGGCCCCAATGAAGAGTAAAGATTTCATAAAAGGAACAAAAACGCTTGCATTGAATTCAAATTATTATATATTGATTTTAAGTTATTCATCATCATCGTTACAGCCCTTCATAAGTCCAAGGAATGAAAAAACGAATAAAGGAATAAAAAACATATACATAAAAATGGTCTTCAGTTCTCTATGTACACATAAATTATCGTCAATTATCACGACAACGGCAAAAGAGTACTTTTGCCGAACTAGTGGAATTAGTAAATTCCACTAGTTCATCATCATCATCATCATCATAACAGCCCTTCATAAGTCCATTAAAGAGCATAGGCCTCACCCAAGGAATGCCACAAAGCACGGTCCTGAACCACCTGCATCCATCGACTTCCTGCATGTCTTACCAGGTCGTCACTCCATATAGTGGGGGGACGCCCTACACTTCATCCGCCGGTACGAGGCCGCCACTCGAGAACCTTTTTCCCTATCGGTTGCCGGTTCTTCGAGCTATATGTCCGGCCCATGGCCACTTCAGCTTACTAATTCGTTGGGCCATGTCGGTGACTCTGGTTCTACTGCGCATATCCTCATTTCTAAGTTTATCACGCAGAGAAACTCCGAGCATAGCCCTCTCCATAGCTCGCTGAGCAACCTTGAGCTTCCTCATCCGGCCAGCAGTGAAGGACCACGTCTCAGTTCCGTATGTCATCACTGGCAACACGCACTGGTTGCACAATTTCGTTTTCAAGTTTTGAGGTATACCTGACTAGAAGATGTGCCGTTATTTCCCGAACGCTACCCAGTCGAGTCGAATCCCTCGATTGACCTCTCGGTCGAAGTTGGACTTACTTAGTCGGACTATTTGTCCCAGGTAAACATAAACGTCAACAACTTCGAGCTTAGAGCTACCAACAACTACCGACATAGGTGTGACATGGACATTAAACATGATCTTTGTTTTGTCCATGTTCATCTTAAGACCTATCCGTTGGGAAAAACTATTGAGGTCATTAAGCATAGTGCTTAGGTCCTCCAGCGATTCTGCCATAAGGACTATATCGTCGGCAAATCGAAGGTGAGTGATGTACTCGCCATTGATGTTAACACCGTATCCTTACCAGTCCAGAAGCTTGAAAACGTCTTCCAATGCAGCGGTGAAGAGTATCGGGGATATAACGTCACCCTGTCTTGCACCTCTCTGCAATTGGATAGGTTTCGTACTCTGGTTCTGTACTCGGATAGCCATCGTAGCCCTACTGTACAAGCACTTCAGCACTTCGATATACCGACAGTCAACTTGGCATCGCTGAAGGGACTGCAGCACCGCCCGAATTTCGACGTAATTTTGATTGAAAGTCTTTGGGCTTTCTCATAGTCCACATACGCCAGAAATAGTGGTAAATTGTACTCCTCGGACTTCTGTACAATTTGCCGAAGGGTATGTATGTGGTATATGGTGCTAAAGCCTTTTTGGAAACCGGCTTGTTCGGGAGTAATGACTCTCGAAAACAGCATGTAGACGCGGCTCAAAAGGGAACTCGGTCTGTAGTTCTTCAAGAGAGCGTTGTCACCTTTCCGGAGTAGTGCCACCATGGAGGACGGAATTAAAGAGCTTCTGAAGGACATCAAGTATCGGTTTTCCACCCGCTTTCAGAAGCTCCACTGTAATTCCATCCAGCCTGGGATCTTGCCGTTTTTAAGATGCTGGAGAGCCATTCTAATCTCGCTCAGACTGACGTCCGAGATATCATCGGAATAGTGTCGGATAAGACTCGCTCTTGGATCGTTACTCACACTTACGTGTGGCTCCAACGATGATGTGTACAGCTGCCAATAGAACCTCTCAATCTCACTCAAAACCTCAGGTGTCCCGGAAACGACGCTGCCATACTCGGTCTTCAGCTTCGACAGTTGGCTCTTTCTGGCAGACAGATCTCTTGCAAAGACTTGGGAGCCCTGGTTCTGCTCGATCTTTTCTTTAATACGAGCAGAATTAAAGTTGCACAAGTCCCGCCGCATGCATTTGGAGATCTGTATGTTCAGTTGCCTGTACGCTGTCAAATCTACTGAAGACTGCAGCTATATACCCCGTCTAAAAGCCATTGAGATTAGAGTGTGATCGGAGACTTTTTGTTTCTTCTGCGGCGGGTCTTGCAAAACTTAGCTCAGACCGCATGGACAGTTTCCACGAGCTTGTCATTCATATCGTCCATTGTATTGCAATCTTCTAGGCACTGAAAACGGTTTCGTAGCTCGAGCTGAAAGGTTTCTGGACTTTGGATTAGAGCACGAGAAGGACGGAGCGTTGACTTCATTAGACGTGACTTCTCCAACTTAACGTTTAGGTTCAGTGTGCCTCTCACCATTCGGTGATCGCTGCCGGTTTTCACCCTCGCGATCACTGAGACATCACTGAATAGTTGTCGTCTGGTCGTCATAATAAAGTTAATCTCATTTTTTGTCGAACCGTCGTGGCTCGACCAGGTCCACTTCCTGTGGGGCCGCTTCTGGAAGAAAGAGTTCATCATAAAGAGTCCTTCTTTCTCCATGAAGTTCGCCAGCTGCTGGCCCTTTGGGTTCCGTTGCCCTATTCCGAATTTCCCTACTTTCAGCTCACCGTTCTCTCTTGTGCCTAGTTTTGCGTTGAAGTCTCCCATTAACACCGTATAGTGGGTTTTGGAGGAATGCATTGTTCTAGAGATATCCTCATACATTTCTTCCACCTCCTCATCGGCGTGTACCGAGGTTGATGCGTAAACCTGTATAACCTTCAGCGATTACCGTTCGGTGATTCTGAGTATAAGGTCCGCAACCCTCGTCGACACACTCCCAATCTTTACAACGTTGTTAACGAGAGACTTGTGGACGATAAATCCGACACCTCCTTGGGACAGATGGTCGCCCTCCTGGTGATAGAACAAATTGCCGGATTCGAGGATTACCGTGACCTCCCCCTCTCTTCAGACTTCGGATAATCCTATGACATTCCAGTGCAACTTGTCTATCTCTTCTTCTAGCTCCAGGACCTTCTCGTCAGTCCTCAGGGTGCGTGCGTTATAAGTTGCCATGTCGAGTCGTCGTAGGTGGCAACAGAACCTCCACCGGAGACTCTTAGCACCCCCTGCCTCGCTGTTACCATGGTCGCCACCTTAGCCAGGAATAGCGGGGCTGCCGGGGACTGGGGGCCATCTCTTCGTTACTTTCATGGGGGTATATTGCCATAGTTGCCACGCTTGGCGAGCGGGTTGGCAAGCGCAGTTTTTTTATTGTTGTTTTGCTGTTATCAGAAAGATGCTGCTGCCCATCCTCTGCCTCAGTTTCCGTCTGTCGCCTTTTACGACACCCACGGGAAGATATGGGGTTGTGAGTATTCTTACCCGCCACTACACGGGCTTATGAGTTATTACTTACAATAAATACTCCTAGGAACTAAGCTAGCCAAACAATTTAATTTTCGTGCCTTTTGTTCGGCGAACATAGCTGAAGACGATTTCAGTTTTACTAAATTCTTTACTTCTTTAGAGAATAGTGATAGCCTTTCCTGTCCCATTAGAAGTCCTTGGAGTTTTTGCTTACACACGTTGGGGGCCCCTGTAGCCCGGGGGCCCCGTATCATTGATACGGCTGATACGGCGGTAGCTACGCCCCTGTTGCGTTGTGATGAGACAATTACCAAACGCAATGCCCTCGCTACTCGCTGCGCCGAAATGTACACTTAGTCTTGTTATCATAAAGTCGATTTTTCTTCACATTTCATCCTAATCTATTGAACTATTCAAACAAAATGGCATTCCGGGCTTATGGACTGGCAATAAAAATAGAGTGCAATATTGATTATTGGCCAATACTATGAATATTGGCGTTTTTAAAAATTGATTTTATTTACAGTGATTGTTTATTTTTTATTTGTTTTACATTATGTTTTTTTTTTAATATCTAACAGTTTTGTTTTTATTTACAATGGTATTAGCATTTTTAACTACAACTAATAAATAATAATTGTAATAGTTTTTTTTGTCTTCAGACATTCAAGAAAGTGATAGAGATATCACGAGATGTAACGGCATTGTAAAAACATAGAATAGAGTAGCGTTTGAATATTTGGTAAATTTTAAACATAACTAGGCGGTCCGCGGTGTCAGTAGAACTTTAACCTTATTACATGAATTAAACGGTTCTAATTCTAAATAATAGTTCACTTATTTCTTATTCAGCCGACCGGCGCATGCTTCTTCTCACTTTCACATACAGCGAAAATTAACGAGATAATATGGACACCGAAGAAAGCGCTGCGCGTCATGTTTGAGTGTCATGTGCCATGTTTGATTTGGTTGAGTCATGTGTAATGCTACAGTACGCGGTCGGGTTATATGACGCGTAATGCAACAATCGCATTACTTACACAAGTCTAATGGTTAGTGCGTATCTCGACCTTCTCGACATCGCATGTGCTCTATTATTTCTGACTTTTGGATACAAAACTCTATTTCGCATCAATCAAAATCTAATCAAAATACACAAGTCAAGAGTAGAAGAAGCAGAAATAAGAATTTTCAGAATTTTATAAATCATGGCGTAGACCCCGAAGTTCGGGATAGAATTTTTTTTAGGGAACCGACGCCACCTTCCCCCTGCTCGAACACGTACGTACCAGATTATCCACCATTACTGGGACAACCTGTATATTATAGTAGAAGCTTCCTAAATTCAGTGTCGTCTCTTTTCACGAGTTCATACGTCACTATGCCGAAACCACAGTATCTATACGCAAAAGTTTCGGGATTCTTGGCTTCAAACCCACAATTAAAGGATTAGCTCCAATTGATTGAAAGTAGTAGGGGTTAAATAGCGAAATGCAAATTTTGTGGTACAATTGCAACGTGTAGTGGCGGATTAGAACAACCACTACCCCATCCCAAGCAGCACACAAGCGTTATGAATATCAATATACCAGCCCATATAGAACTTAGAGTTCTATTAGAAGCGTATAAGAGTGTCGAAAAGAGATTGTATACTTATAAGAGTGGCTTATGAGTTATTGTACAGCTCAAGCTGTATAAAGTCTGTATTATGGAATCTAATTAAGCTTAGGGTTCTTAATCAGATTATGAAAACTCTACTATACAGCTTTAAGTATTTTGTTACACTTCAATCTGATTTTATCATTAAAATTGTATAGAAGCTGTTTTTTGCATGCTGTTACTTGTTTATTACAGCTTTAAGTGTTGTAATAGTATCATTCAAATATTATTTCTGTGCAATGGTGTATGTGAACTCCCTTCTAAAACTTATTCTTATGTCGTAATTTTACACTCCTGTAAATACAGTAGTTTTTTAACTTCTGTCTATGAGACTGATATAAAACTAAAAAAATTAATAACAGCTATAGTACAGATAAAGTCTGTATAAGTGATAGAATATCGCCATTTTAAATGCGTAATTGCGTGTTTAATACATCGTGCTATAGTGTACGAATTAATTTGTTATCAATATGTGTAAAAAAAGTAAAAGATTTGGTCCAGTTAGAAAAAGGATTAAAAGGGAATATTTAAATATTACAAATTATCAACGAAATAATAGTGATACTGAAGAATATAGAAATACTTTAATAAATCAGACAAGCTAACGTCAAGCGTTAATCCCATCGACGGCTAACAAAGAGGGTTCCGTAAGAAAAACATTAAGCAGTTAACACTGTTTCATGTTTTTCTTACGGATCATCATCCCAGTTATGTCAAATATAACTTAGTTTTCGACACCTGATTATGATGATTTATCATGCAGCAGCACAAGTAGTTCTAATAATAATAACTGCGAATTTTCAAAAAATCTATTTATTTTTCTAGCAAATTTAAGAATTTGGCCACAGAAAGAAATATATCTTAAGTAGCTTTAAATGATTTAGCTACAACTGCAAATTGTAGATTTCATTAGCTAGAAATATTAGCATCTAATTGCTTTTTTGGCCATCTTAAAACGCCTTTTGATTTCCACAAACTTGGTACAATGAAAATGCAATTTTTCCCTTTCCCTATGGTTTCCAAAATTTTAAACGGCATATCTTCCTCAAAAGTAAAATAAAACCAGTATAAGATACACAACACAGTCAAATTACTTCACAAAATTTAAATTATGTATCAAATAAAATAGCTAACTCTTTTGGTTTTGCCGTACCTACGTGACGTAAGAGTATGAATAGAAAACGACATGCGTATGCGCTTGCCAGTTTTTTTTTATAGGAGAGGGGGCAAACGAGCATGCGGCTCACCTGATGGTAAGTGACTACCGCCACCCATGAACAACTGCAACATCCAGTGCCGGCCTGAGGCAAGTTTTAAGATGGAGCGAGACCCAATTATGGCGCCCCCCTTGCTTGCCCCTAATATATACCAGTTGTACGTGCACATGCAAGCATCAAACTGGGAAGATCTCGACAACATCTTAAGCCTATGTCTAATTTGTCGATTGAAAACAGCCATGCTCGTGGTATTTTAGGCACTGCACTCCTTACGGTATCTATAGGAACCGTTGATGTAGAATGTAAAAACAAAATTTAAAAGGAATTAAGGTACATTTATTTAAATAAATTATAATAACTATAGACAATAAAACAAAATTAAGTCAACATTCATTAACGAGATCAATAAGTATAATCAACTTTAGCACTGGTACCTATACGTTATGTTATGTTTACTAATTAATGTAACACTGCTTATTAAAAACAAACTCTTCAGGTTTAGCCTACTGGCCCCTAATAATAATATAATTAACCCACTGAATGTCCGAAAAATTAAACCAATAGCATAACAATAGCAATTAGGACACTTGTATGTCCTTAGAATACTCAATGAGTTAATTAAAAATAAACTATTTAAATGGAGAACAAATTTTAATTAAATCGCTGCGTACGCACTTTTGCATTTACAAATTTTTATATGACCTCTCATACGATGCCTGAGCTATATCATTTTCAATTGACAGTAAGGCTAGATCAGAAAGCTTATCTTCTGCGAAAGTCGCCCTCAGCTATGTTTTACTTAGCTTAAGCTTGCTAAAACTGCGTTCATCTTTGGCCACCGTAATCGGAATAGTTACAAAAATCCGAAGAGCTGTCCAAATCACAAGTATTTAACTATGAAATTGCCGTTCTGCAGTACTGGCCATTTAAAATCAAAATAATTTTTGTTTGGCTAAGAATTCTAATTTCAAAGTACTTTAATTTTAAAAACATGGAATCGTTTTTTTTTTCAAAATTAGTCATTTGTTTATTGATAACCGTTATTTTTTTATCTTTTTCGTCATCATGTATACGTTAAAAATTCGAGTAATAATGGAAAATCGTGGCAGCAACGCGGCACAAGCGGCACGCAATATCAACTACGTTTACGGAGCGAATACTACAAACTAACGCACCGCCTGTTATTGGTTTGCCCGCTTCCGTTCTGGAAATTTCAACCTGAAAAATAAACTCTGTGATAGTCCAAAAACTTTGGTCGAATTAAAGGACAATGACGAATTAAAGGCGATTCTGGAAGCTGATGATACTCAATGTACGGTTGAATTAGCAACAGCTTTCCACGTTAGCATCAAAACAATATTGGTCCATTCAAATTGGCAAGGTAAAAAAGCTTAACATATGGGCGCCCCACGAACTTAATGATCGGCAGCGCGAAGTACGCATCGAGACGTGCTTTGCACAACTTAACAGGCACACAAACGAAGGAATTTTGAACCACATTGTTGTACGCAACGAAAAATGGATTCTGTTTGACAATCGTAAATACTCAGCAAGTTGGTTGGATCCTGATTCAGCACCTAAATAATGCCCTAAGTGAAAACTTACCCCTAGAAAAGTGATGGTCACTGTTTGTTGGTCTATCATCACAGCTTCTTACCAAACAGGATGAGCATTACTGCAGATGTGTACTGTGAGAAACTGAACACAATGATGGAGAAGCTCACACGTCTCCAACCAGCTTTGGCCCCCCCCTGCTCCTGTATCGCAAAGCGCGACCTCATACTGCACAACAGACGGTCACCAAGTTACAAGAGCTGGGTTGGAAGCTCCCGTCCTCCGCCCTACTCACCAGACCTTGCGCCTACAGACTTCTATAATATAAAATTCAATACCCAAGAGGCAGTACAAAATACTTTTGAAGAATTTGTACCCTCTAGTTGATTTTTTCAACACGGGCATCAATAAACTGCTACTGCATTAGCAAAGATGCATCGATTGCATGGGTGATTACTTTGATTAATAGAAATAAAAAATATAGAAAAATACTTACGTTAACTTATTTCATAAAAAAACGGCAATTTCATAGGTAAAGACCTAATATTAGGTAACGTATCTTGCCAATTATTTATTACTAAGAATCAAAGGACTGCTTTCGGGTGACCTTTATCGATATGTAAAAATGTTTTCAAACACATAATTTTTCTTGAAAGCTCCAATCCCGAAATATCGCGACTAAGATCATGCGATCATTTTTCCTCCAACTTTGAGCATACTTTCTTAAGATTTTCATCGGTATTATTCAAATCATAGAGGAAACTCTCTATTCTATTCTATTCTATAAACGTAAAGTCTCATTAATTGTAAAAATTATTGTAAAGCATGTCTCTATTTAAGCTTATGGCGATGTCTTACATTGGATTGATAACATTTATTCTGAATAACATTTCTAGATCCGGAATATATTTATATTTTTTTTTCTTTATACATTCAGCGTCAAAAATATCCGAATTTGGGATCTTTCAAACCTTTAAAAACTTATAATTCCGAAAATGTTAACTTTATCGTAAAAAGTCATGGGACTTTATTATTTGTATTTTATCAAAGAATACAAAAAAATGTCCACTTTAAAAATAACAATTCCTTGCAATTGAAAAAAAATCGGTTTAAACAATATGGCACCGAGTTGCCCCATGGCAACATGCATTTATATCATCAGCATGACAACTTGAAGAGAATCGCATTAAAAAATTGAAGTGGAATAGTTTTGGTACTCATGCGCCGATTCCTCCTGGGCTATAAGAACATTTTCTTCTTTTTGTGTTCGCGGATACTTTCAAACTCCGAGTTTATTTCAGCTTTTTCAGCTGTATCTTTAGCTGCAATGAGAGCTTTTGTTAATCCTTCGTCTCTAGGTATATTCTTTTTTGTGCATCAGTTTTGTAGCAAGATTAACGTGGAATAAAACGTCGTACCAAATGACTAAAAGCAGTAAAAACTCGAACTTCTTAAAATTGGCTGCAAGTGATTTAGCTTCCAAACTTGCCACGGGATCAGTTGTGTCGATACTCTTCTTCCAAGGCACTTTTTACTTCGGCGTACTGATACCGCACTTCTTGCAAGCTGTTGACTCTACTTTCGCATCTTGTTTGACACACCTTCTTTAAAGTTAAGCTCTTCACATGTTTTGCAATAACTTGCCATCTTTTTGTTGAGTTTGTAAAAAATACAAATAAGCGCTGAAGAATGCCGCGCTCGTCTCAACAAATAAGGTCATACGCACATATACCAACTAACCACACGTTCGAAACCAAAATATTGAAAAGCGAGGAAATTTCCACCAATAAATTCAGGCACATGAGCAAAGAAACGGAACAGAGACTAAACTTCTAAGGAGCGTGCAAAATTGTTACCTAAATAAGCTAAAAGATTGTATTTTTCTATTATGTAGGTAGCTATGCTATTATAAAAAAAAACTAAGGCGCCTCCTGGGACTTGGCGCCTGGAGCGGCCGCACTGTTCACCCTATGGTAGGGCCGGCTCTGGCAACACCTTACCTATCAACAAAACACAATAACAAAATAAACAGCATGCTCGTACTGGTATCGTACTGCTGAGCGAGACAAAATATTCTGTCATAAAATGTGCTATTGTTTGGCAAAGAAAGAGATAACTTTAATTATTTACTCCACTTTTTAACATTAGAAAGAAAAGATGTATAGGTAATCTTTATTTGCTAAAAATATTTTTGGTTTGGTTTGTGAATTTAACTGAATCAAAGGGGTAGTAATTTATTGCCAATAAATACAATCAGTTCAATTAAATCGATGGTTTTAGGTTGGTACAAAAATGAAAAAATATTTTTTCAATTTATTAACTTTGTCTGTGTGGCTTTATATAGTCTCTGTCTCATTGAGTTATACAAAACTAGAGAAGCAAACCACATTGCCGCGCGTCGAAAAAAGTGTAACCACTATCCAAACGCGACGACGTAGCTTTGAAATCATTAAAATTTTAATGTAAACATATATCTGTCTCACTTACACAAGTCGCGGAAAACAATATCGTCCCTAAAATTAGATAAAGATAGACACACAAACATGCAGTGGCGGGTTGGTGTTGCATACTTTATGAAATTTTACCCAAAATGAGCAATATAAAGGAGTTTTTTTTTAATATTGCAGTAAATTGTTTTTATTTTAAATTTGTATATTTTCTTATTAGATGAACAGAAGTAAGCATAACTAATGAAATAAAAGATGTTTTTTATATATTATTTTTATTGTACTAATAAATCAAACAAAAAATAAAGCAAATAAAAAAAACAATTTAATGACATTAGCTACAAAAACTTTGGTTATCAATAAATTTCGTTGATTTTCTTGTTTATAAAATTTCCATACTACTTAACAACTTTAAAAAGTTTTTATATTTTTTTTGCAACAATAGTGAGGATAGTTAATGGATTCAGGCGTGACTCTGCGGAAGTCTATTTGTAAGATAATATAAATGGTTTTAATCTGTAATACTAATCCGCTTAAATATTCTCCAAACTCCGCTATGAAGCATCAGTTTGTTATATAATTGCCTTTTGGATTCTTTTTTGTGTGTTTGAGTGTATAATTTACTTTCGTGGTACAATCTTCTTTTTAAGTACTTATAAATAATGGCATTAATCAATAAAAGGAAATGATCAACTTGTATTGAAGATAAATGATCTCCCGGGTGTATTGCAAATTCTTTTAATAATTTATTTCCTTGAAGCTCTTTTAATTTTTTTGTAGCTAATGTCATAAGACCAAATTTAGTAGACAAAGACTTAGTTTCGGAAAGTTTGCAATGCAAATTTATTAATATAAAATAAAATAATAAAATATAATTAATAGACCATTCATGAATAAACTAAAATAAGAATAATTAATTGTTTTGTATAAAGGTTGAAACATAGTTTTTATTTTTAAACAAACAATTTTACTTGTTTATTTTAAAACAAAATTAACTTATTCCATAAATTATATTCCCATTAATGTGGAAAAATCACAAAGGTGGAAAAGTGGCAACATTGAAGCTAAATTGCAATATTCGATATTTTATTTTATTTTTTAGTGTTTTAAACGTTAATATGAATATATAAATTAAAACTTACGTGTGAAAAGTGATTCCGCTTGATTTATTATGTTTTTGTGACCTTGAATCGCATTCTTTCACTACGCATTTACCCATTTTTTGTCGTGAATCGTTCGGCTTAACTCGGACGGCGTCACATTGAACACTGAACCGACGTTCGCTGGGCATATGGCTGTGGCCATATGTGAAGTGGCAACGCTTTGGCGTGGCAATTACTTATCTAGTGTAACATATAAATCAATGCTCTGTCTTAAAAGAATTGAAAGAAGTAAGCACTTTTTTGTCCTTGTCCATAAAATAAAACAACAAAATTATTAAAACACGCTTACATCTTATTTTAATATTTTTATTTAAATGAGATAAAGTGAAGAAGGGATAAAAGTGTTGTTTATAAGACAAAGGTTTTTCATCTTTTATTCATATCTCTAATGACAATTATCTGTGATGTTTTAAAAACTACTATACAGCGTTAGTAATCAAAATATTCTATTATACAGCTGATTAAAAACTAATGGCTGTATGATAGAATCCATAACATACATAGTACAGCTACTAAGACTAAGACCCTCGAAATATCCTTTAGGCTGTTTAGCAAATTGTCGCCATTTTAGGACCTATAAAAACAAAATTTAAATTGTAAATTTAGGAATATGAGACATTAGTTTTAGCCTAAACCATTATTTTTAGTTTGACTAATGATCACTGTGCCCCAATATGCATTCATATTCACTAATTTAATTATTTTCTTATTCTAACCTATAAAATCAATATTTACTTACCATATTTAGTAACTTTGTCCTTATATTATCTCGTTATTTTGCTGGCGCGGTAATTTTTTGATATAAATCATATACAAGTCTACCGTAAATCTAATTTTACACTTTCTATTCACCGGTTATCACCGTCAAAACTCAACTCCAATCCAAGTAATATTAATATGTAATATAATCTTTCACTCACTAAATGTCGCCATCATTCAATAAAGTATATAAATAAATCTATTAAGTGATGATTGTCATAAATTCATTTGTGATACCGTTCAAACACCAATTTAGAACGTTTATCTTTAAAAGATACTTATAAGATAGTATTTGTAGTGTAATAGTTTCCTTGTACACCAAATAACAGCTATAATACAGTTATTATACAGCCCCTTTTGTGTTGTACAGCTACTGTACAGCGCTACTAAAGCATAAAGCTGTATAATTTGTGCCAATTTTTTACTTATAAGATCTGTATAAGCGCTTATACAGCCTTTGTACAGCCAGTAAATGCAGCCTCTAGTATAAAAAAGAACTCCAATACAGCTTGTATACAGCTTGCATTCTGCTTGGGATATCTTCCCGTGAGTGTCGTAAAAGGCGACAAGGGGAAACTGAGACAGAAGATGGGCAAGAGCATCTTTCTGATAACAGCAAAAGCAATAAAAAACTGCGGTTGCCAACCCACTTGCCAAGCGTGGCTACTATGGTAATACACCCCCCATGACCAATGACAATAATAAACGACCCCAGTCCCCGGCGGCCCCGCTATTCCTGGCTACGGTAGTGACCATGGTAACGGCGGTGCATGGGGTGCTAAGAATCTCCAGTGGACAGGGCCTTAAGGTTAGAATTCTTAATTACAAAATCTCATTTTATAGTTGAGTAAGACCTTGTCCACACTGCGATATTTCACCGCGTGACTTTTATTCTGGCGTATAATATTCCGTGACAGAGATACGATTTTTGTCAGATCGATGCAGTTCCCCGCTGAAACGCACGTCTAAAAATGAACAACAGAATTTTTTTAATTTACCTGATACTACGACGGCAACGTGATAGTGGTATCAAAAGATGTCATGAACATTGGAGTCACTAATTTAGGGCCTTGAGACCTATGCAAGTGTTTTTCTACATAAAACATCAAAGGCTGCGAAAATACAGTAAAAGTTTATCAGTTATTACAGAATGATTATAAAATCATTCAATAATTTACTACGACTTGTTGGATGAGCTATTACCTATCAAAATACGAACTGGACAAAAATAATTATAACTGGAGAGAGACGCAAAATGCGCGAATTTTACTACGCAGTGCGGACATACCGATACTTACCTACTTTGTACTCCACAAAATATTCGCGCGGAAATTAATCGCAGCGCTTCGCGTTAGGCATGGGTCATTGACGGTTTTTTAGTTAATGTAATTTAACTGTTATCATTAATGGTCAACAGGTTTAAAAAGCTGTTAAATAAATAACAGGTTTTAAATCTTCAATTGTTAGCGTTAATCGTCAATTTAATATTTCAACGTTTTCGATCATACACAATTTTGATGTAGATTAAGTTGAAGATTATTAATTTTATAAGAATTCAGATTCTTTTTATTTTTATTCAACTGGAACGACCTTTCTTTCGTACTTTTTCCAGGCTTAGGACTGGCTGCGACTAACTACGTGCTTAAAAGATCATCTGATTGTATATACATTATTCATATTTTTTTCTTTTTTTATAGTTAATATTATATGGCTTAGTTTACATTTTCATCAAAATATTACAAGGGATTTATATAAAAAGTTGGAAAAATAAATACTTTGGAAAGTAATAAAGATTTAGTGAAATTGTTTTTTATTATTTAGTGTCACTACACTAAATAATAAAAAACAACAAAACTTAATCGAACAAATAATGTTTATGAGCATTAATAAAATATAACTAATAACCATGTCTACTTAATAAAAGAATCAATAAAAAATTGAAGGCAGAAAATATAAATTACTAAACATTTATATTTAAGAGTAAATCTAAATACCTAATAATCATTGCAAATAAAAAACATTTTATCGTGAATTATAATATAATATAAATATTGAATTAATAAATTTTGAAATACGCTTAGCTTAACAAGACTTTTAACACTAGAGAGTCCTGTGCCTATTAAAGTATGAAGAAATGTTCACTCAATTAAAATTTCCGGCGTAAAATTTAACTAATAAAATTAACATCAACCGATTTAAAATAAAAGTAAGTAATATTTTTAACTGTTAATTTTATCTGTTAAAAAAATTAACAAATAACTTTTAACAATTAAAATAAATTTAACCATTAACGCCATGTCTAAGTAGGAGACTAAATTCAGAGAAAGGAATAGAATAATATTGAAATAATGAATTGAGTTTGTTGACGTAAATTGACAGCTAATATTTTCAACCTGTTTTTTTTTAATGAATAACAGTTGACACATTAATGAATGAAAACCTGTTATAAAAAATAGTTTATTGATTCAACGCCCACTTCTACTTCGCGTTCAATCTGCATCCATGGACGTATAAATAAGTCTTATTTATACGTCCATGTTTGCATCAAATCACATTTTTTTCCCGCGCCATTGTTTTACCGCTAGTGCGGCTGCTCCTATATGATTCTATGTGTTACAAAAATTTGAGAAAAAAATCGCGCGGTGAAATATCGCAGTGCGGACAGGGCCTTAGTAATTACTTGATAACAAGTAATTACTTCTTTATAAATACGGGTGTAAGTCTATGATATGCTCTATGTAGTTGAACGCAGTTGAAGTTGAACGTTGCAAAGGTGTTTTATCTATGAAAGGTACAAAGTCCGTGACACTTTTGAGTTGAGCTTAGCAAATATTTGAAAGAGAATCCTTACTGAATAAGAAAATGAACCCTTTAACTATGGTAAGTATCTTCGTGGAAGTCATCCATAAATTTATTATTATGTGTAATATATTATTTTCAAAATACCTATTTATATTTCTTATAACTTGAAAAACTTAAGATTTACTCCATACTCCTACATAGACTTTAATTAATAAATGTATTTGCAAGACGCCCTATTTTTATTTTATTTGGTCGTTATGCAGAATTTAAATTAGGTTTTATTCATTAAAAATACGTAGTGTTAATATTTATAATTAGTTCGACAATGAGTTTCAAAGTCCACCAATAAAGAAGCGGTTCAACCACAATAGTACAAAACCCACAATTTATTTGTAGATTTAAACTTTTTTGAGATGTTAGTTTTGTTAGTAGTAGTATTAGACTAACAAAAATAAGATCTCATAAAATTTTAAACCTAAAAGATTATTTTGCATAATCATTTAAGTTTTCAAGACACTAATTTTCTATCGACTTCATAAAGGAGATATTACACAATTCGACTGTATGTTTTTTTATGTGTGTTACTTCATAACTTTTTATTGGGTGAACAGATTTCGATGATTTCTTTTTATACTTGAAAGCTGGTGCTTCACATGTCCCATATAAATTTGATCAAGGTCTGAGCAATAGTTTTTGAGTTATTGTTAATAATTTATATTGAAGTCGGTTGTACAAAATTTTTAATTTTAAATTATTTTAATTTTAAGCACTACATGATATTAAAGACTTTTTAGATTTGAGATTTCAAATTGAAGCTCCACAAATATGGAGTTTATATTTAAATTTTTACAATTTAAAAACAATCTATTAATGTTTTATGTCATTATGATACATTAGTCAAATTCTACTAATTATTTAAGCCATTAATAGTTTCTTTTGTTAACAAATATTCATTAAAATTAAACCCAAAAATGATGCAACAACAATTTCTAGGACCAATACAAGTGTTTAATTGTATTAAAGTTCAATGATACATTTCATATTCAAAGGCTGATTGTTATACCTTTATATATTATATAAAGGTATAATGTTATATTATACTGATACCTTTCACAATTACAGTCTTAAAAACTGTCATAAAACTAAATTGGCAAACTTGAATTCCACATAGATTTGTTGCTACTTGTAATACATGTAGAGTTTTACCCCAGTCTTTTTATAAATCTGAAAAAGTAGGTTCACAAATACACTCTACTAGGAAAGTTCAAAAAATCTTTAACATTTGTCCCTACATTCTTCCTTAGTAGTGTTTGTAATGCAGCATAACTAACTTTATATTACAATCAAGAGTTTGGTGGTTCGAATCAGCTCACTGATTAATCTCAATTGATATATTTTATAAATTATTTATGATGTCCAAGAAAGCAAGCAGTTCAAAAATCACAAAAAATTATTACAATCACCACAAAATACAAAATCTTGCTAAAGGTCTGAAATGCAAGAATCTGGTTAATCCAAGTACAGTGTTGTATTCGATATGTAAAAATATATATGATTTTGACTGCATTGGACTCTCAAAAAAGTTATATCGATTAATGGATACATATTCTTGAAAGAAATGGAAGTGTAAAATATGTGACTCTAAATCAAAGATCTACGTTAAACAAAATTCAGATACTTATTTTGTTCTGTTGTGGTGTTTTGTTTGTTAACGGATTTTGGCTGCCGACTTAAAGTGTCCCTGTTTGTGATTCCAGTTTATGTATAATCAATTAAAATCATGAGACAATAGCAATAGCAATCCTTTTTGGGTTTTTAGAATAATATATACCAAACAGTGGTAATCCGAAAAGTTGCAAAAATGTCCATGAAAGGTAATATGAACTTTGCAACATGGAACATACTGATGAATGAGAGTACATTATATGTGATATTCACTTGTTAGTGAGTTTACAGCCAGTCCCTTTTTCAACTTGCATACAGATTGAATGTTTGCGAGAAACAACTTTACTTTAGAAGGTTATACTATTATACTCCATGCAAATGATCATTACAATCTGAAACAAACTTAATTTGCCAAAGAGAATTCTTCTGGAAAACGCATGAGTGCTCATTAAAATTATCTTGAAAGTTGATTTTTTTCCTTGCAATATGAACTAATTGTATTCACAAATCAACACTAGTTCATGGCAGTCACTGCAACAGTAACAAAATGTGAATATTCTCTCTGCATCCTATATCCATCAGTTCACTTGTACCACCACTACACTGTAGGGGTGTAACGTAATGCCACTTTAGACCAACTGAGAGCTTCTCCACTGTGTTCTCCTCAATCAAACAACTTTCACTTCCTGTACTTTTGGATGCTAAATGATCTTATTTCAATGAATATAATAATAATATAATGAAATGCTCTGCATACACATATTCGTTTTGTTCACAAACAAAGTTTTCGTAAATCATCAAGGAATTCGCATAAAGCAGATTTATCACTGTTGGTTGCAGTTATAAAATTTAAAAGACACAGATATTTTGCTACTTTATCTTGCTGGTTCACTAGGTAAAAGCATAAATAACTATCAATGATTATTAGTTGCATTCAATGTTATAATAAAAATGATTTTATTCTGTTGTATTCATTATAAAAGTGTCATGGTGTTAGGGCTCCGTTCAGTGTTAGGACTGCCTAAGTCCATCTGGAAGTAAAGCCGACCAACAAGCACAATCCATGTGATGGTAAGTTAATGGTGTTGCTCATAGACATCTATATCTATCCTCGATCTTGAATGAAAATGTGGAATGTGAGGACTAATGACAATGAGTATACCAGCTGCAACATGTAGAAAACATTTTAGTGTAAAATAATGAAATAAAATCAAAAGGATGAATGTTTTGTTAATATATAATATAATAATTTAATATTAATTACTTTATTTTGATAATTGTATGATGATTGCCGTGTAGTGGCGGTTAAGAATATCCACTACCCCATATCCTCCCGTGGGTGTCGTAAAAGGCGACAAAGGGAAACAGGCAGGAGATGGGCAGCAGCATCTTCCTGGTAACGGCATAAATACAATAAAAAAACTGCGGTTGCCAACCCGCTCGCCAAGCGTGGCAACTATGGCAATATACCCCCCCATGAGCAATGACAATAATAAACGGCCCCCAGTCCCCGGCGGCCCCGCTATTCCTGGCTACGGTGGCGACCATGGTAACGGCGGGGCAGAGGGTGCTAAGAATCTCCGGTGGAGGTTCGGTTGCCACCTTAGACGACTCGACCTGGCAACGTACAACGCACGCACCCTGAGGACTGACGAGAAGATCGTGGAGCTGGAAGAAGAGATAGACAAGTTGCGCTGGCATATTATAGGATTATCCGAAGTCCGAAGAGAGGGGGAGGACACGGTAATCCTCGAATCCGGCAACTTGCTCTATCACCGGGAGGGCGACCATCTGTCCCAAGGAGGTGTCGGATTTATTGTCCACAAGTCTCTCGTTAACAACGTTGTAAAGATCGGGAGTGTGTCGACGAGGGTTGCGTACCTTATACTCAGAATCACCAAACGGTATTCGCTGAAGGTCATACAGGTTTACGCACCAACCTCGGCACACCCCGATGAGGAGGTGGAGGAAATGTATGAGGATATCTCTAGAGCCATGCATTCCTCCAAAACCCAATATACGGTGTTAATGGGAGACTTCAATGCAAAACTAGGCACAAGAGAGAACGGTGAGCTGAAAGTAGGGAAATTTGGAATAGGGCAACGGAACCCAAGGGGCCAGCAGCTGGCCGACTTCATGGAGAAAGAGGGACTCTTTATGATGAACTCTTTCTTCAAGAAGCGGCCCCACAGGAAGTGGACCTGTTCGAGCCCCGACGGTTCGACAAAAAATGAGATTGACTTCATTATGACGACCAGACGACAACTGTTCAGTGATGTCTCAGTGATCGCGAGGGTGAAAACCGGCAGCGATCACCGAATGGTTAGAGGCACACTGAACCTAAATGTTAAGTTGGAGAGGTCTCGTCTGATGAAGTCAACGCTCCGTCCCCCTCGTGCTCTAATCCAAAGTCCCGAAACCTTTCAGCTCGAGTTACAAAACCGATTTCAGTGCCTAGAAGACTGCAATGAAGTGGACGATATGAATGACAAGCTAGTGGAAACTGTCCATGCGGTCGGAGCTAAGTTCTGCAAGACCCACCGCAGAAGAACACAAAAACTCTCCGATCACACTCTTAATCTCATGGCTGTTAGACGGGAGATGAGGCTACATTCTTCAACAGATTTGACAGCATACAGGCAACTGAACAGACAGATCTCCAAATGCATGCGGCGGGACTTACGCAACTTCAATACAGCTCGTGTTGAAGAAGCGATCGAGCGGAACCAAGGCTCCAAAGTCTTTGCCAGAGATCTGTCTGCCAGAAAGAGCCAACTGTCAAAGCTGAAGACCGAATGTGGCAGCATCGTTTCCGGGGCACCTGAGATTTTGAGTGAGATTGAGAGGTTCTATGGGCAGCTGTACACGTCATCGTTGGAGCCACACGCAAGTGTGAGTAACGATCCAAGAGCGAGTCTTATTCGACACTATTCCGAAGATATCCCGGACGTCAGTCTGAGCGAGATTAGAATGGCTCTCCAGCACCTTAAAAACGGCAAGGCCCCAGGCGAGGATGGAATTACAGCGGAGCTTCTGAAAGCGGGTGGAAGACCGGTACTTGAAGTCCTTCAGAAGCTCTTTAATTCCGTCCTCCATGGTGGCATTACACCGGAGGCGTGGAGCAGAAGTGCGGTGGTCTTGTTCTTCAAGAAAGGTGACAACGCTCTCTTGAAGAACTACAGACCGATTTCCCTTCTGAGCCGCGTCTACGTGCTGTTTTCGAGAGTCATTACGAATCGTCTCGCGCGCAGACTTGACGACTTCCAGCCTCCCGAACAAGCCGGTTTCCGAAAGGGCTTTAGCACCATAGACCACATACAAATTGTACAGAAGTCCGAAGAGTACAATTTGCCACTATGTCTGGCGTATGTGGACTATGAGAAAGCCTTTGATTCCGTCGAAATTTGGGCGGTGCTGCAGTCCCTTCAGCGGTGCCAAGTTGACTGTCGGTATATCGAAGTGCTGAAGTGTTTGTACAGTAGAGCTACGATGGCTATCCGAGTACAGAACCAGAGTACGAAACCTATCCAATTGCAGAGAGGTGTAAGACAGGGTGACGTTATATCCCCGAAACTCTTCACCGCTGCATTGGAAGACGTTTTCAAGCTTCTGGACTGGAAAGGATACGGAATTAACATCAATGGCGAGTACATCACTCACCTTCGATTTGCCGACGATATAGTCCTCATGGCAGAATCGCTGGAGGAGCTAAGCACTATGCTCAATGACCTCAATAGTGTCTCCCAACGGATAGGTCTTAAGATGAACATGGACAAAACAAAGATTATGTTTAATGTCCATGTCACACCTATGCCGGTAGTTGTTGGGAGCACTAAGCTCGAAGTTGTTGACGAGTATGTTTACCTGGGACAAATAGTCCGACTAGGTAAGTCCAACTTCGACCGAGAGGTCAATCGACGGATTCAACTCGGCTGGGCAGCGTTCGGGAAGCTACGACACATCTTCTCGTCAGAAATACCTCAAAACCTTAAAACAAAATTGTACAACCAGTGCGTGTTGCCAGTGATGACTTACGGAACTGAGACGTGGTCCTTCACTGCTGGCCGTATGAGGAAGCTCAAGGTCGCTCAGCGAGCTATGGAGAGGGCTATGCTCGGAGTTTCTCTGCGTGATAAACTTAGGAATAAGGATATCCGCAGTAGAACCAGAGTAACCGACATAGCCCAACGGGTTAGTAAGCTGAAGTGGCAGTGGGCCGGCCATATAGCTCGAAGAACCGACAACCGATGGGGAAGAAAGGTTCTCGAGTGGCAGCCTCGTACCGGTAGGCGAAGTGTAGGGCGTCCCCCCACAAGATGGAGTGACGACCTGGTAAGACATGCAGGAAGTCGATGGATGCAGGTGGCTCGGGACCGTGCTTTGTGGCATTCCTTGGGGGAGGCCTATGTTCAGCAGTGGACTTGTGAAGGGCTGTAATGATGATGATGATGATGAAGGAAATAGATTGTATTTGAAATAAAAGAAAGTGTAAACCTGCCCTTTTAAATATTAAATGTAAGTGCAGCCAGTATGATTGTCTCAATCGTTTTCAGTTTGTTCGTGCTACTCGTCCCATATATAGGAAGCTGTCCACATCTGCTCCTGTTGCATCAGCAAAACCAATCCCAACTACTGGATTTTGTTTTGGTATGTTTTTTTTATTTTCATTTTATATTAAAATTTAAATTACAGTTATCCTTTGTAAAAGTGTAATTATTGAAATCAGGAGGATAATGACAGGTTTCCAATAATTGAGAGCTTAGGGATATTATTTAATTTATGGATTAACAACGGAACTAGTGCCGCGTTAGCTCAGGAAATAAGTGCCTCCATAGTACGCGAAAAAAAAATTCAATCCTCGCACCTGGCATAGCAGTACTTGGTGGTAAAGAAAAATATGAGCAAACCTACATTTTAAAATTTATAAAGTAAATAAATGAGATCGTCAAAATGCAGAGCGGAGCGCGATGGATTTTCCCCAGTTCCAAAAACATAGTCTGAAATATAAAGATGCCCGTAGCAGTGGGACGTTTATAGCATTTTTATTGAAGTTTTTGCCCTTGTAATAGATAGGTGCTATTTAAAAAAATCATTGATTTATATCCTAGTTATGTCGATATCGAGCTAAAGTTTGTAGGTCTTAATGTAGATAATGATTTTAATAATTATTATAATCACTTATCATTAGATAATTGACGCCGTCATTAGTAAATTACTTATGTCATTATTTCAACTGACATGACTGTCAACTGACATTTTTTTCAGGAATTGACATTGCATACATTAGACTGGGTCCAAATTTGATCACATTGGCGTATTATGTCTTTGTCGCGTGGCACGGACCTGCAACATGATCGCTGGTTTGGACGCAAATTTATACACGATCATGTTATTATACCGTATCTGATTCCATTCCGCACTAAATCTCTTAGCCGATATACACATTGTGACCAGTAGTATGGATGTATTTCGATATTATCATACGACGATGCGATATGACAAGTTCTTTGCTGCGTACCATGACTTGTTGTTTTTTTTTAAAGGGGATACTATATGCAATTACACATTCTTGAAAAGTTTGGTCATGGTGAAGATGAGGATCGGACACAAAATTCGTAGTATAAAGAATGTCATGCCAATTCGATATGGTTAAGTCACTTTTTTTGACACGATACAGCTAGGTTATACGACGACATAGCCGAATTGGGCATCCATACTTAAGATACAAGTTATCGATATGATACACCAACACAATCAAATGTGGACCTAGCCTTACGTTACATCAAGTTACGTGATTTTTTGAGAGCAGTAAATGACTTTCCGCAATTCTACCTAATTTTGTATATTTATAGATAATATTACTTATCTACATTCAAGTGTTTTATTTTAAATTTGTTTCATGGTATTTAAAATTAATAAAGTATATTTTCTCTTCAGAACTAAATGAAGAGCAAAGGGCGCTACAGGAGCTCGCCCGAAAATTTACAAAGGAAGAAATAATCCCTGTGGCGGCGCAATATGACAAGACCGGCGAGTATCCTTGGCCGATTGTTAAGAAGGCCTGGGAGTTGGGGCTAATGAATGGACATATCCCTGAGCATTGTGGTAATAAGTTTACTAAGCCAGAAATTTTAAAACTACTAATCTTATTATTATCTGATTCCCACTAAGATGTAGTGTAGTGACGACCTGGACTTCCTGAATTTCCAGGTCGTCACTCCATTTAGTGGGGGTTGGCCCACACTCCACTCACCAGTACGGGGCTGCCACAATAGAACCTTTCTTCCGTATCAGTAGTTGGTTCGTCGATCTATATGGCCGGCCCACTGTTACTTACTGATATATTGGTCTATGTCGGTTACTCTAGTTGAGTTTTATACGTAGGTTTTTTAACTTTTATAAGCTATTGCTTGACTACCATCTCACATGATGGTAAGTGGCCATGCAACCGAAATGCTTAAGTGCACTGACGTAGCTTAACAAAAGCCTATTCACTGTTGTTTTGAAGACACTCGCATTGTAGTCGGATGGAAATACAGATACTGGTAAATTTCCTGTGCTGTATGCATTAGGAATGACGAAGCAAACCGTTTGGTTTGAATACGTATGTCAACAACCTGAACATATCAATTAAAGTAGTTTGATAGCATGAAACTATCATTGCAGTTTGCAATTGTATAAATATGTACTCAGATAATTTGAAGATGTTTGCAAGCTGTCGCTATGCTAAGCTTTTGTTTTTCATTGACTGCCTCGTTGGCCTAATGATCTCAAACGCGATTGCTGATCACAAGGTCCCGAGTTCGAATCCCGGGTCGGGCCAAAACTAGTTATTAGGTTTTTCTTTCAAGAAGTTATCAGTAGCAAGAGGTGTCTCGTAAAGTACGTAAAGCCGTTGCTCTCTTCAATCGTGTCAAATTACCGTAGTCAAATCGGACTATGAGAGTGAGGGAATAGAGATTGCACCTGTGCTTGTGCATACACTCGTGCACTATAATCCTGTCCTGCGCCGATGGCTAGTCTCCGTAGAGACTGACCGCCGTGACAGAAATTCGGTCTGTAGGACATTATTATTTTTCATTGTGTATTTGATCTTAGTGTAGACTAGAGTATGCTTCAAAAAAAGGACCCAATAAAATATCATGAAATAAAGGAAAGTATATTTTGCAATGTTCATTATAATTCAATACCGAAGTCTCGTTTAATTCAGTTTTCATACACGCAAATTAAAATTACATAAGAAGTAAATGTACTCAACGTTACTCAAATACCGCTGTATTTTTGCTGTAGATTCTTACTGTACTTCCGCAGAAATTTTTTTTGAGACAAATGTTAACGCATGGTTAGCGCTCACAGTTCAAAATACGCGAGCAACCCGGTTTCGATCCCCGCCGGCACCAATGAAAGTGTTAATTGCAATTTTGTGTTGATTTACCACATGCTCGCCGGTGAAGGAAAACATTGTGAGGAAACCTGCATGTCTGAGAAAAGAAAAAAAAATTCGAAGACATGTGAAGTTCGCCATCACGTATTGGGGCAGCGCTGCGGTTATTTCTTTGTACTAAAACCCTCTCAGAAATGAGGATAGGCCTGTGCCCAGCAGTGGGACGTATATAGGCTGTAACTATGACTTTTAACAACTTTGCTACACACGTAATTACTATTAGTTTGCAAGTATTTGAAAATTAAAGTGGCAATAATTAGAGTAAAAAATTGCTTCGATTCGAATTTATGGAGCATTGGGAATGTCAAATTTCGAATTTTTTTATATAGTACTAAGCGACCGCTAGCTGTTTATTAAGAGCTATTGGTATTTCCATGAAAGCGATCTTACAAGCATTTATTCGAGCTGAGAATAATCTTTAAAACTTTATTCTTTGTTTTTTCATATGAGTACGTGTTTTCTAAAATTCCAAAATATTTATAAAAAAAAAAACAATTTATGAACATTTTTACCTTAACGAACTGTGGCCGCGATTTCATAAGCGCAAAAAAGTATCATCTGTGTATCCTACAATTTATATGCAAAAGAAATTCTGTAATGTATTAGGCTATTAATTATAAAACTTTCTTAATATTGTTATAATAACGTACATACGCACTGGAGCAGCGGTGCGTGGCGGACACATTGCGTCATAATCTTTCAGTAATGAGAGAGGGTGACTGCTTTGCAGTGAAAGTGAAAAATATAAATATAATAATACTTATTAATATACATAGTATGTTATGTGTAGGTTCAACTAAAAGCATAGGCTGTCTTAAAAAATTGAGTTGACGGATGAAGAGGCTTTGCATTTGCCAATAACATATATCTAAAGTATAGGACGTGTTGATAGTTATAGCGTAACATAAGCTGACTGGAAACTTTTTTTTAAATCTGCTGTTGAACGCAACCAACCTCAAACAAGAAAACAATATTATTGGTTACAAATAAAAATCACTTGAAAAACTGAATGACTGTCAATGAGAACTGCCTATCATCTTTTATTTATTCCGTTTCGTTCCTTTACGGCATATTAAAGTCCACTGCTAAACATAGGACTTTCCGCCATAGATTGCCTCAGAGAGAGGATATTTGCCATAGTTGCCACGCTTGACAAGCGGTTTGGCAACCGCAGTTTTATTTTTAGTCGTTGTTAGGAAGACGCCGTTGCCCATCTCCTGATTTGTTTCCCTCTGTCACCTCTTACGACACCCACTGGATGATATAGGGTAGTGGATATTCTTACACCGTCACTACACGGTAAGTATGATCTTTGTTATAATTTGAATATATTTTTAAATAGGATAAGTATATAACATTTATACCCACAGTTTTACAATAGTACATCTTATTATTTAAAATAATCGTTTTAGTTTTTCACGAGACTTACATAAAAATTGTAACATCTTTTAGTCTATTTAAATGAAACAAAACTAAGAACTAAAGAACTAAATTTAGCAGAAGCTTATTCCGATATATCCGTGAAAACCACATATAAATTGGTTTGGGCGTTGTAAAGATTAGTCAAAGTGTAGGGAGTAGACAAACACACAAAGGAACACCAACAACTATTTACGAGTTTTATGTCTATTTAATAAACATATACTTCCTGTTGTATATTATTAGACGATATTCTTCCAGTTTTATTTTATTGGCATATAATCAATTTAATTAATAAACAAGATAAACAAAAAGCTAAGATAATTTAAAAATGAAATATACCATGATTTTGTTTATTATTGCGATAATAACAAAGTTCAGAATATTTTTAAACATTTTTTTATAGGTAAGATGCTAATACCATACCTAGCTGTTTCTTGTTTTATCTATATGTTTAATCACACAGTAATAAAAGCATATAATAAGGTAGTCAATTTGAACTTTCCTCTGGAAATAAGAATTTTCTTGGTGTTAGGTGTATTCCTCAGGATACTGCATAATGAGTTGTAATTGCAGGAGGTTCCGCTCTAGGCGTAGTTGAATCGTGCCTCATTGTAGAAGAATGCGCGTATGGGTGTGCTGGCATTAAAGCCACTCTTTTGACATCTAACATAGGCGTAAGTCTTAAAAAAATCTAGTCGTTCTCTATAAAGCTTACTTGCTGTTAGCGCTTTGACCCGAATTATATGTGTAATTTGTACCAATACCATAATTTTCAGTATGTACTACAAAACAGTTTAAATTCTATTACATGCATTTAAAAGTAATTTTGTAATTTAAGGCTGTATTCTGAAACTATCTCTATCCCGAAATGACGTTTTTCCATATAGATATACAAAGAATACGCTTAGAAATGCTAAGCGTATTCTTTGTATATCTATATGGAAATAGTGCTGACTCGCTATGATCAATACGTTAAAATTAAAAATTTTATACAACCGCCTTCAATATAATATATTAAGAATAACTCAAAAACTATTGGTCAGACTTAGATCAAATTTATATGGGTCCACCTGTGAAGCTCCAGCTTTCAAATAAAAAAATAATCATCGAAATTGGTTCACCCAGAAAAAAGTTATGAGGAAACACACATACATACATATCTTTGAAGTCTGTAGAAAATCAGTTATTGGCGTGACAGTATTATGCATACGCTGCAATATTTTTGTTTTACTGTGTTATGATGGTTAAAAAAAAGAAAGTACATATTATGTTTATTTTTTTATAAAATTGAAGTGGCAAACAAACTTACAGTGCACTTGATGGTAAGTGGTTACTGTTGGTCCATGGGCGCTTGCGTCAAATGGAGAAGGCTACAGCTACTATGAGTAGTCATCTCTTAGGACTAAGCTGGCGTTATAATGGCTCTCAACACCCTTTAAAACAGAACACATCAGTCTAGTTTGCCACTAGAAATAGTTATTTAAAAAAAATATTGACCTTTTTTCTTTTATGTTATCATGAGAGAGTCTTTAAATGAGAATTCATTTTTATTTAAATACAACCTGTATTTAAATAAAAATGAAAGTGTAAAGAAGACAATTTCTTTTTGAATGGAGAATGGGCCCACCACAAATTGTGGCGTAACTTAATGAAATGCATGTCGATTTATTCCTTATAATCTATAGATTACAATAGTAATATTAGTTTTCCCGTATCTAACGGGAATAATGATAAATTAGCAATTAAAATCTGAAATATCACAATAACCTAAAAACAAACTAAAAGCGATTATCTAGTAGTTTTCACCGGTATTATAGTGCACTGGTCAATAATTAATAGTATGAAACAAAGTTGTAGGTTTCAACATTTTAGGTACTTTAAGATTGATGGAAAATCCTTTTAGTAGTCCTTTTTTCGTTACACGCATTTGTATTTTCATATTACATTAGCCAGAATACGAATATCAAAACAACATTATTTTTTCCATATTTCATGATTCCGTTAGATTTTCATATTTTTAGGCCGTTTACTTGTATTGTTATTTTTTTTTGTAATAACATTAAGTTACGTTAAAATTTCTAGTGGGCCCAAAAACGATTGTCTCCTTTACTTAAAAATATAGGATACACTAGTTCTTGTTTTTTGAACATGTCCAATAGATCAATACTTTTGATTGTGTTTTAATGAAAAACACAAAAGCTACAGACTGGATATATAGATTGATTTTTATGATACGCGGTGTTTGCAGGGGGCCTAGATTTAGGAGTGTTCCAGGGATGTATCGTATGTGAGGCGTTGGCATTCGGATGTTCAGGGATCATGGGCGCAATTTTCGTCACTGGCATTGGAGTGAGCAACATAATTACATGTTGATGTTATGATTTATCAAATACAGCTAACTACAAGCACGATAACAAGAATTATTTGATCTTCTCTACCTCCTGGTCTGATGAAGGCTTATGATCGCATGGATATGCCTAGTAATTTTATTATTGTACCTCTTTTTTGGACAAAAATATATGTACTACTAATACTAATATAAATGAATTAAAACTAAATATATTAATAACATATTTATTTTACAAGGTTAAGGGCGTTACAAATTTATTAATACTTGCAACAAGTATAAAGCACGTGTTTATAATTAATTTTTTATTTTACTTTCCTTTTTTTCTATTTTTTTTTCTATATTAAAGTTTCCTATACACAGTGAAAAATATTAATGTCATCACCCAAAAAAAAAAAACAGCCAATATAGGTCAGCCAGACTAGCCAAAATATTTCTCAAAATATTTTTTATTATTTTATTATTACTTTAATAATAAAAAAATATTAACAAACTGGGAAACAGCGATGTGAAAATAGTATGAAATTACATCTGTATCCAGGCATCATAATTAGTTAAAAACTTGTACTGTAAGAAAAAGATATTACAGGGGGTGTGGGAAACTTTGGTGTATTCGAAGAGTGCTTGGCTGCCGAGGAGTTCGCCTTTGGCTGTACGGGCATAACGACTGCCATAGGAGGGACAGGTCTTGGAGTGAGTCGATAAACAATATTCGTTTCAATTCAAATCAGCGGCGTAGCAAGCGGTTGGGCATGGGGCCATAGCCACGAGCGGGGTAGGTCTAAGGACGCGGTATTTTAATACCTATTATAATCGCAAGTTTATTTATTACTAGTAGTAAACTTTAAAAAACGTAAAAACCGACTGCAAAGGGCTTTCAATTTATCGGTACACTATTTATTGTTTTAATCGTTACCAAATAACAGACATAATGGGCATAGAATCCTTTTATTCAAGGACTTTATTTACTTACTTTTATACGCAGCAGAGCCGCGCTGCATCTATGATAGGTTTGTAGCGCGAATGGGTCTGCTCGAACGGGGTGGCACCACGCTCTCACAGAATAGCAGTCTAATGCTGCTGTGTTTCGTATGGTGAGCGTAGAGAACCGGAGACCGTAAACGAGGCTTTCTATCTTAATCCTCAGAGGATCTAGGTTAATTAATCAAGGATAATGTAGATGGCTATAGGCAACAGTACCCACTTACCATCAGGTGGACTGTGTGCTCGTTTGACTCCCCTATCCTATAAAAAAAGAACAAGAGGTTGCAGGGGGTTATTTATTTTCGACTCGGCAACCCATGCTACGCCGCTGATTCAAATGTAGGTACTTAAGGTGGGCGACCTAAATGTTTTGTGTAAATATGTATTTATTTCAATCGTCTTTTTTGTATGTGTTCATTATCAAATATTCAATGTTATTTTGTACGTAATGGGTAAATGACAGAAATTTGTAAACTTCAATACCAGCTTAATATAACCTTAAAGGCACTAACAGATATAACAAAAAGCACATTCTTATATACATGGACATAACAGTTAATAAATTAACATTTCTATATACATAAATAGTTTAACTAACTTGGGTAACATATCTGATATTTGTCCTAAGTAGAATGTTTGCAGTACTCACAAATCGCCAAATTAAACACTTAAATCTATAGATTCCACAAACTTTATGGACCATAAATAAATGATAAAAACAGAATAACCACGAATAGGCTCCGAGGCGCAGTGGCTTGGCTTTGAGTTACGTCGCTAATGGCCGCGGGTTCGAATCCCGCATGGAACAAGTATTTGTTTGACCTACAAATATTTGTTCTGGGTCTGGATGTTTGTCCTTGTGAAATCTTCGTATGTAAAGTGCCCCCACGATACAGGAAAAAATCCTAGTGGAGGAAAATACCTGGAGGTAACGTTTTTTAAATAAAAAAGGCTTCCCATAAATTGAAAATTGCTTAGCTTTCGTACCTGCAATCGCATAGCTGACTTTATATGCCGGCTGATTATATAAACAAAAAACCACCCGACCCTCCACGCCACGCTTTATTGATCGCTAGTGTGTATGAAGTCATAAGATTAACGAAAGTAGAAATAATAATAGATTTTTTGTAATTCTCCATACACACTAATATCAAAGAACAACAACATTAAAGAGAGCCACATAATTAAGGCTATAGGATTATGACACGACTAACGAAACTGGAATTTTGATATAGGTAAATTCACGCCTTTATCTTGAATTTGCTTGTTCAAAAACACGATTGTATAATTTTGACTCTATCAAATTATTTGCGAAAGCACCTCTAAAAATCACTATAGTTGAAATTACAACGAAATTACTTAACACTTACTGTCGCGTTTTCAGACACAATAGTAAGACAATAGCATTGACCTATATATAGTGCACGGGACAGCGAAAGGGTTAATCTATTTGCTTGGGAATCCCTCAAACATTCATAACATCAATATTCGTATTTTGCTTGCTCATTATTTTGATTGCTTATATTAATATATTTTTTAAAGGTTTTAAAATTTTAATGAAATTTCTAAGCAGTCTTAATCGTCGCGGTCGCTATGCAATTTTAGACCATATGGTGGTGTTTTTTTTAACTTTTTACAGTTATTACAGATCCTAGTTATGTAATAACTAGGATCAGTCCGGCGATTTCTTAAGACATGCTTACGTTTTGAAGACTGCATGTTCGCTTTTTCCTTACAGTATAATAGTAAAGATACTGTGACATATGAGGGCATGCGGACATATTAAACGATTGGTATGACATTATCATCATAATTACAGCCCATCACAAATCTACTGGTGAACACGGGCCTCCTCCACGGAATGCTACAAAACACCTAGACCCTGATCCACCTGCAGCCATCGACTTCCTGCATCTCCTACCAGGTCGTTACACCATCTAGCGGGGAGCCGACCCACACTTCGCTTACTGATACGAGGCTGCCACCCAAGAACCTTTTTGTTCCCCGTGGTTTGTCGATTCTTCCAGCTATATTACTCTGGTTCTACTGCGGATATCCTCATTACGAAGTCTTATCACTCAGAGAACATACACATAGCTCGCTGAGCAACATTGAGTTGTCTCTTACGGTCAGTAGTCAAGAATCTCATCTCAGATCCGTTTGTCATCACTAGCAACACGCAGTGGTAGTACACTCTAGTTTTCTATATTTGAGGTAATCGTGACGAAAAAAACCTTCGTAATCTTCCCAAAACTGATGATCTGAGTTGTATCCATCGATTAACCTCTCGGTCGTATTTGGATAATTTGCTCTAGGTTACCTGTTAACAATTTCAAGCGTAGTGCTCCCAGCAACTAACGCCATAGCTGTGACATGGACTAGTGTCATGTGTCTTCTAATTGTAAAACTACTTGCATCCTTCCCAATTTTTTTTTACAAAATCACAAGAAATCCAAGGAAGACCTGCAACTTAACTTAGTCACATAATTTCTAAAGCAATTGGACTACTAATTTGTACATTTAACACTTTTACTAAACGTCAAACATTGTAGTTTAGTATTTATTTCTTTATAGTATTTACGCGTAAATACATGCATATTAAAAAAAAAAATTTATTCAATATTGATTATTACATAATACTTATTGAAAGTCATTTTTTATTTACCACTGGTTCGGGAAACACCCCAGTCCTGGGAAAAACCAGTAAGAAACCCAGCGGGACTTTTTTTTTCAAGCATATTTCACCTAACAATAACTTGGTTTATACAATTTTTAAATAATTTTTCATAGAACCAGCATGGTGGCGAGATCACCTTATTCCCAGGGGTTATTTTCATTCACGTATTCCTTGATATTATGATAACCCCTTTTTTTACAGTTTTTCTTTAATAAAACTTTTAAACTTGTTTATTGACAAACTTTGAATATGTTCTAGGATTTTGTTGTAAAAGCGTATACATTGGCCTATAAATGACTTCTGATTCGGTGGCGTCTAGTAACTGGCTTTACAAGCTTATGTTTGTCCCTAGTGTTTAAAGTATGCACATCCTTATTAAGTGGCGAAGCTTGCGAAGTCACTTATTGATTTCACGATGTCTGTCCGTCTGTCCGTCCGTCTGTCCGTCTGTCCCACGATTATCTCGAGAACGGTTTCGAATTTTCAAATTCTGTTTTCAGCAATCGATTACTGATCACCCAGGCATCTGCACCTCCTATTTAGAAACTGATTGCTCAACGGCAACCGTTAGAAACCGCTACAAAGCTGATTGCTTCGCCACTTTGCTATGCTGTTAGCTTGCTAGGTTTATTCTTATTAAAGCTATTTATGTTTTTATGCACATACATTACATTCTCATATATATATTGCGATGCCATAGTCAATATGTTTATTTCTTTAAATTTTTCTCTGAGGGACTCTTTACAATTTAGGTTATATCTCGCCCGTACGGCTCTCTTTTGCAAAAGAAATATAGCTTCAATATCAGTCGCATTACCTCATAGCAAAATTCCATAAGACATTACGCTATGAAAGTAACTAAAATACACTAATCTAGCTGTCTCGATATCTGTGAGACTTCTAATCTTTCTTACAGCATATGCTGCAGAACTAAGTCTGCTTGCTAATTTGATATACGGGGGCCCCATTGAAGTTTCGCGTCAATAGTAATACCAAGAAAAACAGTGGTATCCACAAGACTCAACTCCTCCCCATTTAACAGCACGTTGGTATTCGAATGTTTTACATTAGGTATTGTTTAATACACTTTGTCTTATTGCCGTTTAAGAGCATATTGTTGGCGTTATACCAATGTACCAATTTCGATAGAGCATTATTTACATCGTCATAATTAATTAACTGCCGTTTGAGTTTGAAAATTAAAGATTTTATTTATATAGCGTTTTCTTTTTGGCCTAAGTACCATATCTCCATTTGTTTCATTATTAAAGTGCCATCAACAACATTAGACGTTTATAAATTTATTCAAAACCTTGTAAAAAAGTGGTCAAAATACAATTTAATCAGCCTTTTTTAGTTTTATCAATGTGTATAGATAACATTATTGTAAGAGAAAAATATTTATTATCTTAAAACATAATAGCTTATCGATATCTTAGACAAGATATCTTGGAGCATTGTTGTGATAAAAAAGTAAAAAATTATTTGCATTTGAATTATAAATGTTTTGCCATTTTTATATGATTTGTTTTTTTCGTAAATATTTGACGTTTATGGAAGAGAAAATGTCTAAAGGATAACTTATCGAATCTATTTATTTTATATTCGAGAATATTAACTTAACTCACGCCCGATGCCGCTGTTCACCTTACAATGTGCTAGGAAATCGTTACCGGGTTTTTAGATTTAAAAAAAAAATCATGTACATTTTTCTTAATTTTTTTTATGTTACATTGTGTACCAAGGATTTTTCTTCATAATTCTATGTTGGTGTTTTTAGTAAACTGTTCATATAAAATATACTCTTTGGTGATTTAAATCCAATATTTACTCTCAATTTCCTTCCTTTTTGATTTTGCGTATTAATAAACTGATGTTTCTTCCATTGAAGTAATATGTACTTACGTACTAGAACAGCTATTTCAAACAAAACATGTGCGCTACTCTCAAGTCGTTGCGCATCAGTCTTACCGCGCATGCGCGGTTTTTTATCATAATAGATTATGCGTAGGTAGAATTATAAGTAGGTATTTAATTATTGTTTATTTAGAGTACATAATATATTGTTAATTAATTTATTAAAACGAGTTCAATTTTTAATAATTTGTGAATTATTTTGCATGATATGCAGTAAATTATTATGATAATATATATTATTATTACAATAGCATTTTAATTAAAATTTTATATAAATATTTTATAAGGTAACTATATAAATTGGAAGGAATCGAAGCTAATGAAATATATTTATTTAAATCTAGAACTGGGTCCCCAAAAGCCCTAACCTAAGTTTGCGTGAGGCATAGACACAGAGCTGATACTAGTTATATTATGCCTTATGAATTACTGTGAGAAAACATAGTAAAACTTTAAAAACTTCTACCATTTCTGTTTACACATGAATTATATGTATATACACTTATTTGTTGTTTTTTGCTGAAAATTAATTTCAATTAATAAGATGTATAAATGTTATTGTAAAAATATATATTAGGTATTTAATTAAGTGCCTTTAAACAATACCAGTTTTGTTTATTTTTGAATTCATCGTACTATATTTATCCTCTTCTTTAAAATGCAAGGAACAAATGTATGTATGATTTGTTGGTAACCACATCTCTACGATTATTTTGGAGGAATTTAATCCACTTTTCTCGGTTTTCGTGGCTTGGACGTGGAAACCTAAAAATAAAATAAAAGAATAATCAGCAAATATAAACGTAAGAAAGAGCAATGGCAGAAAAATAGTTGAGAAAAATTATAGCGTCTAGAAATGAGTTATATATAAAATAAGGTTTATAATCTTTCTATGATTTTTCAAATAAAAATATATTTTAATTAAAGCCACAGAAAAAAGCAAACATTTTTGGGAATATCAAATGACTTAAATCATTTTACTCTATTCAAATGTTGCCATTTAGTATATTCATACTTTTTTCGTATACACTTTGTAACACTACCAACACAACACACAAAATATTTTTATATTAAGTTATTATAAGTAATAACTGTACTATCAGTAATAATAACAATAAAAGTGATATGGCTGAGAATAAGTCTCTTACAAAGAATTTCCTACAATAATACATTATCTCAATCATAGTACCATGTAACAATTCAATTTAATGTTATGCCAACACTAGCTAAAATAAAAAGTCACTGTTTTTTTTACTGGCTTTACGGCTCTGGGTTCTAGCCCTTCTGAGAATGTCACTATGATACAAAAGCCCTGGAGCCATGCCAGAAATATACATTCATGGTATGCAAATATATAATAGAGATACAGTAATCTAAAAACTCTCATTTATGTATTATTTATTAAGCTAACATCAAACAACCACAGGAAGCATGACTCTTTCCAAGTGACATAGGACATAACCTGAAAAGGTTCAAATGTAAATATCTTTTTTTTGACGCCTTCTCAGTACAAAATTCTTTGACAGAGTTATTAAGGGACTGACGCTTAACATTTTAAGATATTTTTGGTATATAGACGCTACCATTTCTTCTCAACTAATTTTATGTATGAAAGTCTGCCATTGCTCTTTAACCTAATTATAAATACTTAGATATATTTATTTCTACAAAAAAAAATTGTGCATAATATGATCGTGCTACACTTGCTCACAGAAATGTCGTATCTGAACAAATTAATTTCATAATCTATATTCCATGACACAAGTTGGCGCCAAAGAAATAACTTTTTAATTATTAATCTATAATGTTTTTTTTATTATTTAAGTATCTTACTTACCGATGAAAAGTGATTCCTTGGTTTTTACTAACATTTCGCGAATTTTTTGTGCAATATCTAAGAACACACCGCGCCATATTTTATCAAGAGATTTTTTTTTAAATCAACACAACACGTGACATCTCTACAAGCGCCTAGCGAGCGACTGATTAAAGTGCGGTGACATTGCCGCAGTTGAATGGAACAGCGTAACATAGTGCAGTGTCGCCTCTAGTACGTAGTACATAATATCTCAATGGTTTCTTCTTAGTTTTTTTGTTTTACATATTATTAAAGGATCGAAAACTTTTGTTTTGTCATAGAATAGATAATTTTTTTGACGAAATTCATTATATCATGTAAAATTCTTGTTGTAAGTTCAATTCTGGTATAATATCGAATGAAGACATATAAGCAGAAGGCACCAAAAAAAATTGAATAAAAATAAATTGTTTTCTTTTAATTAAATTATTTTTAGTAAAAAACAAATAAAATAATTACTTACATAAATGGGGATAGTTAGTTATACTAATTTCATCGTGAAAAAAATTCATCCAAAATTCAAATAAATGCACCTTTAAGTAATTTGAAAAAAGATTAACTGCCCTTCTTATCTGTCTAATTTAATTTTCCCGCTGAGATATCGAGTGTTAAAATTGTCGATTGTCTGTTGTTGGCTAAGTCACTTAAACACACTCATGATAATTGTTTTTCTTTATTTTTTAAAAATCTAATTATTCTGAAAGGACTGTAAAGTACAAAAAAAAATTAATTAACATGGAAATCAAATTCCATAGATTTCAACCGTAGATGATGACAGAATTCTGTAAATCTACGGAAAAATCCTTAGAGCTTGCAACGCTGAACAGCGCACCGCTCTTGCACACTGCGTTTGCCGACGAAGCGCCAAGCCAAGCGCGAAGCCTTCTCGAAGCCCAGCGCAGCGTAGCGCGACGCCGTGGAACATTTTCGAATTATCTCAATAAAATATTTATCTTTTTGTGTAGGAAATAAATTTATATTTTGTATCACGATCATAAAAAATGCGCGCCACTTCGCGTGCGTTACTTTTCGGTGTGAGTTGGCCCATAGAAAGCAATTTGCTACTGCCCATAAAAAGAAATCTAGAAAACAGTACAATAACTACCTTGGATTTTAAAGTTCGAATTGTACATTATTCAAAAACTACTGTATTGAATTTAATGAAAAACTGTCATGAAGATTTTATCGCAATTATTTCTAAATGAAAAGTTCATTTAGAAATAATTGCGATTCATAGACATTGCTTTACATTGTTGACGCGCTGTCCTTGGTTTGCTTTCACATTGCTCACCCGTGCTCGTCTGAAAATATTGCAGGGGGTTTGGACATGGGTGTCTTTGACGGGTGCATGGTAGCGGAGGAGCTAGCGTACGGTTGCACCGGTATCATGACTGCAATGGAGGCCAGCGGCCTGGGCGTGAGTTGCATGTCCTGGAATTCCATTTCAAATTGTTGTCTAATCCACTTTTGTTTTTGTTTTGTTTTGGTTTTTCTAAATTCTACTAGCGCTTATTCTTCATTTAGAAGTAATTAAGTGCATACATACATATGGTAAACATTTCAATCTGTAATATGGTAAACAATTCATTTTCCTCGTGACTTCGCCCGCGTGGAATTTGTTGCGATTGAATTTCATAGGTTTTAATTGTTATGCGTGGAACCCTAATTCTTTTACTAAAACAAAAATATCCTTAAGTTACTCCTTATAACATCAGCAATCTGCCAGTGAAAATCCCGTCTGAATCGGTCCAGCCGTTTCGGAGATTGGCTGGAACAAACGGACAGACAAAAAATTTTTAAAATTGTTGTTTTGCTATAAATACCGTTTATAATTTCATATGTAGTGTTGCCCAAAATCGGTCTTGGTTTTGCAGTCTTGGTCTTGTTCTTACATTTTTGCAAGACCAAGAACAAGACCGCCTATTTTTAGCAAGACTAAGACCAAGACTGACCGTGCAAGATTTGCGCAAGAACAAGACTAAGCTTGCGAGACTCTTGCGTCTTGCAGTTAGGACTGAGTATCGTTTCAGGGAGTATAGAAGTTCGGATATAGGCTTAGAGACTCTATGAGACGCAAAAAAATATAATAAAAAAATAGAAAATTGGACTTATGCGCATTACGAACAATACCATAAACATACATAGCAAATGAAAATGTCCAGTAAAAGAAAAAAGAGTGCATCCCTAGTTTTGACCAACGGTACTTTGATAGTGCGCGGCGACTTGTTGTCGGCGTCATCAAAGGTCGGATACTAACCTGTCAAAGAAATTGTGCAGCTATTCGAAAGTACAAGGTCAAGATACGCGTGCCGGCTACTACTATTGATATCGTATACAATCGTCGCCGCCGCGCCGCACGTACTACATTTGACACTGTTTGATTACCGCCACAGAGTACATGTTCCAAAGAATAAAATAAGTTTCCGGGTGCTCAGAATGGACACGAATACGTTATGCTGATCTGGTAAGGAATATTGTAATTAGATGTAAGGATGATGCAAGGGATGTAAGGATAGATAGATATCATAATAATTTATTCTAGTAAGTAATTATTATAATATTAACTATATGGGTTTATTTACTTACTATTATTATTATTATTATTACCTAATAGATAAACATGTCAATAAATTCACTACAAATCTCGACTTTAGGAAGTGTATGTTTTTAAAACACAAAGTGCTCGAATATTTGATAAATATTGTAGACAGACTTTTAAAACACTTGAAATGTGTAAAAATGGATCTGGATCTTGCTTCAAGGCTTAGTTCTTAATGGGTTGAAGAGTACCTAAGTAAACCCAGAGCCGCCAGCTCGGAAGTAATAGGATAATAGGTACTTGCGAGACTCTCGCTTTAGGACCAAGACCAAGACTAAGACTGGGAGCGCAATACCAAGAACAAGACCAAGACCAGGTGTATTGGCGCAAGACCAAGACTTGCTAAGTCTCGTCTTGTTCTTGCATTTGGGCAACACTATTCATATGCAATTAGTAATAAGCTGTTAATTTTAACATTACAAACAGACACTTCAATTTTATTTATTTCTATAGATTATTAAACTGTTAATGCATAAAGTTGTATTTATATGATTTTAAACGTTATAATAATGTCATAATTTTTCCTAAACTTTTTTGCTAAAAAATAGGTACTTTACGATTTTTCACATTCAAAACGCTTACGTCAAAAAACAACAATCTAGAAACAGTCTTTATTATATTGTTTGATCAAAATTCACAATGTATTTCTTATTTGCAAGTCTTTATATAAAATTATGTATTTTTATTAACAACTAACATTAACATACAAATAATTTCAGTGGCTAAGGCTATTTGGGTTTCATTACCACGTTTCCACGGCACTCGCTAAGCTTTATGCACATCGCACAATCATGTGAGCCATCGTTTCTTAACTGGCGCTCCTTCAGATAAAAAAAGGAATAAAATAGCGTAATAATTAAGGATCAATTTGTTTTTGTTTGCTTTTTTTAGTACTTACAATTATTATGATGGAGAGTAAATAAATGGTTGAGAAACGACGGCCTCAGCTGAAGCTTTTCATAGTACTAACCCTTGTTGTAATCTGTGTTCACAAATTTTGTTTACTTAACTCTCATAACATAGCCTAATGTGGAATAACATGACTAATTTGGAATTATGACAAATTATTCCTAACTTTCTTTAATAAAAAATACAATCTTCACCTTCAAATATTTCAGCAAACGCCTGTGATCATAGCTGGTAATAAGGAACAGCAGAAGAAGTATCTCGGAAGGCTGATCGAGGAGCCTCTTGTTGCTGTGAGTATAAATTTATATTTTTTTCTTATTTTAAATATATGTTCAATGAGGACATCCACTAGTTTATCTACCAGCAGGGGCGCGCGCTACTTCGGAATGAGTTAAAATATTCGACAGATTTCGTGGTGACGAAATTAATTTGTTATTAAAATGTTCGGGTTAATGTGTCTTTCTGAGATGTTAGTTATATTTTATATTATTTATATTAGTAATGAGAAACCAAACTACGCAGTCCTAAAATGAGCAAAATTAAAAAGTCTGATAAAATGCACTGTCTGATTAACTTTTAATTAAAATGTAATTTCTCAAGTATAATGACATTATGAAACAAATAACTTCTCCTCTGTCCCAACTAGCGACATCTGGTGTCGTCTGGTGTCGTCATTTGTTGGCCGCATACAAAAAAAATAGGGTTGAGAAAAAAAATGGGAGTTAAATTTGTTTTTTTTTTATTGAAAATAATAAAAATAAAATGAAAGGATAAAACAAACAGATCAAAATATTCAAGTATTTTTCAAATTAATAATGTATAATGTATTTTTTATGTACGGACGCAAACAGGCGTACTGTGTGACGGAGCCAGGCGCTGGTTCAGACGTAGCCGGCATTAAAACACGTGCCGAGAAGAAAGGCGACGAATGGATCCTTAACGGACAGAAGATGTGGATCACAAATGGAGGCGTTGCTAACTGGTAACACTTGATTTGCTAGCCTAGCGTATGACTTTGTTAATATACAAATTAATGCTGAACTTACTCCCTAAGGTTGCTAAAAGTAAGTTTTCGTTACATAATAATTCACTGCTTAATTTCGGTTTAGAAGAAAAGATCTGTTTCTCATTTTTCTGTGAAAATCACGTACTTATTATTATGTTTTAAAAATAATATACTTACTGTTATTTATTGGTTGACAGTGGATAGATCTAAGATAGCAGAAAGTACGTTGGATTTGAATTGTAGAAAAAAAAGTTTATAAATCCTTCTTTTTAGCTGATTACAAAATAAGTAGGAGGTACTCAATTCGACTGTATTTTCTTTGTGTGTTACCTTAGAACTTTTTTCTAGGTGAACCGATTTTGATGCTTCTTTTTTTTCATTTGAAAGCTCGTGTTTCTCTTGTGCCATGTAAATTTGATTTAGAGTAGTTTTTGAATTATCCTTAATAATGCGTATTTAATTGACTTCGATCACATTGATGATGTTCTCATTTTATTTATATTGAAGTCGGTTGTACAACATTTTTAATTTAACCACTTGTTTTATTAATAATGCTAATGATTAAATAATAATTAAATACTTATATTTTTCTAGGTACTTCGTGTTGGCTAGAACTAACCCGGATCCCAAGTGCCCAGCAAGCAAAGCCTTTACTGGCTTCATTGTTGAGAGAGAATGGGCTGGAGTCACGCCTGGCCGCAAGGTAAGAAATAATTCCGTTCCGTCCATATTCTCAGAAATATACTAAAAACGAAAGATAGTCAGAAAAAACGTGCCAAAGAAATTTTCTCCGCCTACTTTTAGAAAAGTTTCTTCTTATTTTGAGTCTGTGAATTTGAATTATGTACATGAACCTCTCTCTTAGAATGTAGTATTTGACGTAATCTACACAATTGTGGCTATACAATTTCAGGTACATGGGATATCTGACATCTTTGAACAGTAAGATCGCGAAAAATACTCAGTATTTAACTTATTACACGAGCAATTGCCACCTATCGGAGGCCTTGCGAAGTGGCTGGCATTTCTCACAGTTTACACAGCATTCTTGAGTTCTTTCGCGCCGTCTCCGTACGTCCATTGATACAAATAATTACTAGGTGATTAGGTCATTTTCTGCCTAGGTGTCCGTTTGGGTGGGTACCAGCATTACTCTTACCTACGTCAGCAGTGTTTGCCCTGTTGTGTTCCGGTGTGAAGGGTATTGGAGAACCAGTATATTAACAGGCTGTGAGGAATTCCATCTTAGGCCCGTATTAATAAACGTTACTCAACGACGAATTCAAACGTGTAATTATTTGATACGCCCTCATTACGATATCAGCATCTCAAGATCGTTGCTAATTAATAAACCCATGAAAACAGTATCTCAAAACCCTGTAAGTACTTTTTTTATATAGGATAAGGGTGACAAATAAGCACACAGTCCACCTGATGGTAAATGGTTGCTGTGGCCCATAGACATCTACATCTACCCTCGATTACGAATCAAAATGCAGATGCGTTGTCACCCGTGAGGACTAAGATGGAATGCCTCGGCTTCCAGTAAAAAGGGTCTCCGGTTCTCTACACTCACCATACGAAACAGAGCAGCGTTAAGCTGCTATTTTACGCTGGTATTCTGTGAGAGCGTGGTCCTTCCCCGGTCGAGCCGACCCATTCGTGTTACAACTATATCAGAAATATAGCTGCAGCATGACTCTACCACGTAAAAATATTTACTTGGTAGAGCCATGCTGGCTTGGTAGAGCATTAGAACTTAAGAATACTGTTCTGTGACTTGCACTCAAGTACACACATTTGAGAGTCGAGTTTCGTTTATTAATCAGTGTGGCACTCAGCTGATATCGTAAACCCAAACCGCATCTTGAGATATGTTTATTAATAAAATCATAAGCTCAAGATTGTACTGAAGTGCGTGTACTTGAGCTGAGTAATGTTTATTAATACGGGCCTTAGTCCTCAGAGATGATAACGCATCTCTAGCCTTCTTTGTATGAAGTTAGTTGCATGGGCATTAGCCACTTACAATCAGGTGGATTTTGTCAGTTCGTTAATAATTTTAATATATACATACATAAATGCAGGAACAAAATATGGGTCAGCGTGCCTCCGACACTCGCGGAATCACTTTTGAAGATGTGCGCATCCCCAAGGAAAACGTGCTCATCGGCGAGGGTGCCGGATTTAAGATCGCCATGGGAGCGTTTGACAAAACTCGACCACCGGTATGTGTAGAACAATAAGATATGTAAAAGAAACACGGTCAATGACACAAATAACAAATTAATTTAATATATAACTAACTGACTAACATCAAAATATAAAACGTTAATCGTTTCTTTCTTAGGTAGAATGTTGGATGAGAATTTGCCATTGTTCTGTAGCAATCTTTCCGGCTTTGTGTGTTCAGGTGGCGGCAGGTGCGACCGGTCTTGCGCAACGTGCACTGCACGAAGCGACGCGTTACGCACTAGAAAGGAAAACGTTCGGCGTTCCCATCGCCCAGCACCAAGCAGTAGCCTTCCTACTTGCCGATATGGCAATCGGCGTAGAAACCGCCCGTTTGGCCTGGCAGCGATCTGCTTGGATGGTCGATCACGGTTCGTATCTTGAAAAATATTTTTAACTAAAAGTTATTTTAACTAAATAATAAATTCACTTCTGTTGTAACTCTTAAATATACTATGCCCATATTACTAATCATGTACTAGAATAGTAATAGAAACGTTATTTCCAAAGTGATGTTACAGATATTTGAAAGATTTTTTGTGTGTTTATAAATTACATTACTTCTGGCGGTGTTCAACACAGGCAACCCCTTGTATAAGTTTAAATTTCACAAATACGAGCATAGATTTAGTAACAAAGAAACCAATATTCAACATTTTTGCTTTTCATATTAAGTTTATCACAGTTCTTGCTCCAAAATCTATAATCGAGAATATTGACAGTAATAGACCAGTAATTAGACTATTAAGATGATAGATACTGCACATCACGGTATCAGACAAGAATCTTAGAACAACCAATACGAACACAGTACTTTACGAGTTTGACATTTATTTACTTCTTAATTTTTTAGGCATAAGGCAAAAGTAGGCCATTTATAAATCCTATTTACGTCCACCTCACAGGTATTCACCATTAAAAACTTAAGAATTTTAAAATATACTATTAATCACACAACACCAGTTCCATATACATGTACATATTTTTATGTTACAATTTTCTTATAGAATTTGTCCAAAAGCCTTCATGCTCCGATGAGTTCATTACAGATTGCCTTGAGGGTTTCCCTTTGTTTTTCCAACTAAGAGCCACTCCATTACACAAATCAAATAAGTCATCAAAAATGACACAACTTCTGATGTGTTATTATTTAAAGTTGAGCTTACTGCTTTTGCATCAGCATCAGCATGGGCTAAAAAAATATTTCTCATTGTAGGCGTATTATCTTTCGGTTTTTATTACCTCCTCTATCACTTTCCCCAGTATATTTTTTAATATTAGTGGAGGCTTTACAGCACCTTCCAACTGAGCTGCTTCAACCTTGCACAATTTATATTTTTCACCCACTTGAGTTATACCAGTCTTAGGAAAACACTACCAATAACAATATTACGCTTGCTTTCGCAATACGGTACACAATAAGTATTCCTCGTGATGAAGAATACGTTAATCTTCCATTTACGAGTACACTTGTATCACAATTTTATATATAGACTAGCTGTGCCCCTCGACCTCGCCCGCGTGTAATTTTGGGTTTTAATTTTTTGCGAGGAATTAGGGTTCCTCGCAAATTAGTAGAGTAGCCTAAGTTACTCCTTATGACATCTGCCAGTGAAAGTCCCATCAAAATCAGTCCAGCCGTTTCAGAGATTAGCCAGAACAAACAAACAGACAAATATTTAAAAAAGTGTATTTTTGTTATAAGTACCGTTTATACTTTCATACGCATTTAGTAAAACGCTGTAATTTTGACATTACAAACAGACACTTCAATTTTATTTATTTGTATAGATAAGCACGGAGTTAAACACTTATTTTTATTTATTTATTATTAATGCATTCCTTAGAATAAAAAAAGAATACAAAGGCAAATCCAAAATGTAATTTGCTTATTATTCAAAGAACCCTGTGACTGTAATGAAAACGAAATAAAAAAAAATTAAAACACTCTGAATAAGTCTGTGGAAGAAATGTCAAATACTTAAAATAAGATAATTTTTTTTTATTCTAAGATTCCATGGCGTGTTAAGAAACTAAACGCGTTGCCGCTCGCAAATAGAATGCCTAGTTACCAAAATAAAGGGCCTCCGGTTTTCTACATTCGAAACATAAGAAATCCATATAATGCTGCATGCATAACACAGCTGCAGCGTCACAACAACGTCAGATCTCCGGTACAGTGTTCCTACATACGAATTAGGATACAGACGAGTAACCTATAGTCCGTTCGCGTTAAGAAAATAGTGAGTCATCGTTGTCCGCCGGCCTGGCCACGCCCCGCAGCCAATTAAAATGCAAGAAATTAGAAAGTCGAGTTCACAGTGACCAGTTGAAGTCAGGCCTACGAACAAAACGGTTGTGTATTTTGCGTGTTACTCGTTCAACATTAAATTTTGAAAATGAATACCTCACCTATTCGAAAGAATAAAAGTGGATCAATGATCCATAGCGAAGAGAGACGCGTAATTTACAAAGTTTATAAGTACTTTAAACTGTGTGATTTAAATGCGACTGTGAAAAGCACAGTAATAAAAACAGCAAGTGCATGTGGTGTGTCCGAAAATACTGTTTATAAAATTATTAAAGAACAAAAGGATACTAACACATTAAAATCACCCGTGAAAAAAGAACTCTACTATCGACGGTCGATAAATTAGATGAACTAGACAAATGTGCAATAAGGAGAAAAGTTCACTCAATATATTTAAATAACGACTACGCGACATTGGACAAAATTATGACACTTTGCGAAGCTGACGGAAATATTCCTGTTTTCAAACGTACCACACTTCATAAAATAATGCACAAGCTTGGTTTAGATTTCAATAAACAAGATAGCAGAACATTGTTAGTCGATAGAGAAGATATTGTTTTATGGAGGCGTAAATATCTGAGGCAAATAGAAGAATACAGAGCCGCTAATAAAACCATTTACTATCTTGACGAAACGTGGGTAAACGCCAGACACGTAAAAACAAAAGTATGGTTGGATACAACGGTACAAGCCTTTCTAGATGGCTTATCAGCTGGTCCAAAAGCTCTGACAGGAAAAGGTAAAAGGTTAATTGTATTGCACATTGGCAGCGACAAAGGATTCGTGGAAGATGGTCTACTAGTATTTGAATCTAAGTCTAGAAAAGACTATCATGAAGAGATGGATGGTGAAAGATTCCTTAATTGGTTAATTAATATAATGCCTAAACTAGAACCAGGAAGTGTGGTTGTCATGGATACCGCGTTATCATTCGGTAAGAGTCGACAAAATACCAACAACCAGCTGGAACAAGCAGCAAATAATAGATTGGCTGCAAAGCAAAGGCAAATCCATGGACATGAAAAATTTAAAATAAGAATTATTAATGAAAGTTGCTGAAATCGCCCCACAATATAATAAATATTTAATAGATGAGACTGCCAAAAGTAATGGCATTACAATTCTTCGCCTACCGCCTTGCCATTGCAAAGTTAATCCAATTAATTGGTTTGGGCCCAAATAAAAACTCGTTGGTGCCAGTAACTCCACTTCAAAATGAGTGACATAAAAAAATTATTAGATGACGCAATAGCATTAATAGACGCTAATCGTTGGAAGAAGTGCTGCGACCACATGATACGCGAAGAAAATACCATGTGGAATTTGGATGACATGGAACTTGCAGAACAAAATTCTTTCATAATTAATGTAACTGGAGAATCTAGCGATACTGATACGTGATTTAAGTAATTTAAGTAATTTTAAGAAAATTTGTTTCCATTAAACTTAATTAAATGTTGGAAAAAAAAAGAATTTTTACTCCACTGTGAATACACCTTTACCCTGTAGTTGCACTGATGAGTCACTATTTTCTTAACGCGAACGGACTATAAGCGCCTATCGGCTCTGAGGGCTCACGGCCCGTGTCGGTCGATGTTTTGGGCTATGAGAATAGCCCAACGAGAGTTCCGACCAACCTCTTCTTGTAAGCGTCCTAAGACTAGTGGAAATACCACGACAACCGTCGGCATCCGAGAGATAGCGACATAACAATCCTCATTATGCCATATTTAAATTCTTCAGCCGGGGTGCAAAACAGTGCACTGTTCTAGTACCAGTACCAAGTACCAAAAACTCTGTCACCAATTCGCTTGTTAAACTTAGCGATCCGACATATCCTTCCCAGTCTTCCTACTACTGTCTAGCAGTGCACTGCGCGTTTAGGGACTGTTTAGGGGTTGCCAGGTGGGAAAGGTGAAATGTTGAGAAATTTCAATTAAGAAAAGCAGGTAAGTATCAGGGCATGTTGCTGGGAGAAATAAATGCAGTGTTATTTTGCGATATGAGCCCAAGTTTGGAGAGAAGGAACAGAATAAGAAATATAGGCGAATGCATGTTAAGAAATTTCAAAGTATCAGAAATAAATAGGTACAGGGTTATTTTGCGATATGAGCCCAAGTTTGCAGAGAAGGCACAGAATAAGAAATATAGGCGAATGAATGTTAAGAAATTTCAAAGTATCAGAAATAAATAGGTACAGGGTTATTTTGCGATATGAGCCCAAGTTTGCAGAGAAGGCACAGAATAAGAAATATAGGCGAATGAATGTTAAGAAATTTCAAAGTATCAGAAATAAATAGGTACAGGGTTATTTTGCGATATGAGCCCAAGTTTGCAGAGAAGGCACAGAATAAGAAATATAGGCGAATGAATGTTAAGAAATTTCAAAATATCAGAAATAAATAGGTACAGGGTTATTTTGCGATATGAGCAAGCTCGGTCGGCTAAAACTGGCTAAAACATTGTAAATGAGAGCGCGCGCAGTAGTTGTTACCCATAAATCACATTCTATTTGGGATAATTTCAAATAAAAATAGAAGACTTATTTACTCGTATTTTCAAAAACCGCAATAACTGTATATCATTATTTATATCATCATCATCATCATCATTACAGCCTTTCATAAGTCCACTGCTGAACATAGGCCTCCCCCAAGGAATGCCACAAAGCACGGTCCTGAGCCACCTGCATCCATCGACTTCCTGCATGTCTTACCAGGTCGTCACTCCATCTCGTGGGGGGTCGCCCTACACTTCGCCTACCGGTACGAGGCTGCCACTCAAGAAACTTTCTTCCCCATCGGTTGTCGGTTCCTCGAGCTATATGGCCGGCCCACTGCCACTTCAGCTTACTAATCCGTTGGGCTTTGTCGGTTACTCTGGTTCTACTGCGGATATCCTCATACCTAAGTTTATCACGCAGAGAAACTCCGAGCATAGCCCTCTCCATAGCTCGCTGAGCGACCTTGAGCTTCCTCATACGGCCATCAGTGAAGGACCACGTCTCAGTACCATAGGTCATCACTGGCAACACGCACTGGTTGTACAGTCTTGTTTTCAAGTTTTGAGGTATACCTGACGAGAAGATGTGCCGTAATTTCCCGAACGCTGCCCAACAGAGTTGAATCCGTCGATTGACCTCTCGGTCGAAGTTGGACTTACCTAGTCGGACTATTTGTCCCAGGTAAACATACTCGTCAACAACTTCAAGCTTAGTGCTCCCAACAATTACCGGCATATGTGTGACATGGACATTAAACATAATCTTTGTTTTGTCCATGTTCATCTGAAGACCTATCCGTTGGGAGACACTATTGAGGTCATTGAGCATAGTGCTTAGGTGCTCCAGCGATTCTGCCATAAGAACTATATCGTCGGCAATTCGAAGGTGAGTGATGTACTCGCCTTTGATGTTAATACTGTATCCTTTCCAGTCCAGAAGCTTGAAAACGTCTTCCAATGCAGCGGTGAAGAGTTTCGGGGATATAACGTCACCCTGTCTTACACCTCTCTGCAATTGGATAGGTTTCGTACTCTGGTTCTGTACTCGGATAGCCATCATAGCCCTACTGTACAAGCACTTCAGCACTTCGATATACCGACAGTCAACTTGGCACCGCTGAAGGGACTGCAGCACCGCACAAATTTCGACGGAATCAAAGGCTTTCTCATAGTCCAAATACGCCAGGCATAGTGGCAAATTGTACTCCTCGGACTTCTGTACAACTTGCCGAAGCGTATGTATGTGGTCTATGGTGCTAAAGCCCTTTCGGAAAGCGGCTTGTTCGGGAGGCGGGAAGTCGTCAAGAATGCGTGCGAAACGATTCGTAATGACTCTCGAAAACAGCACGTAGACGCGGCTCAGAAGGGAAATCGGTCTGTAGTTCTTCAAGAGAGCGTTGTCACCTTTCTTGAAGAACAAGACCACCGCACTTCTGCTCCACGCCTCCGGTGTAATGCCACCATGGAGGACGGAATTAAAGAGCCTCTGAAGGACTTCCAGTGCCGGTTTTCCACCCGCTTTCAGAAGCTCCGCTGTAATTCCATCCTCGCCTGGGGCCTTGACGTTTTTAAGATGCTGGAAAGCCATTCTAATGTCGCTCAGACTGACGTCCGCGATATCTTCGGATTATTTATATATTTGAACTTAAATATTAAATTTGGATACTCTTTGAAAAATAACCCTGTATAACGAACCAAATTTCAGATATAATTTTGAAAGTTAAAATCTACTTAAGAGGATAGACACCTAAGATGTAAGAAATTTGAAGAATAAGTTTTTGAGGATCTATTGCTATCGCGCTTCACCCGAACGGATAAACTAGGCCACCGAAAGAGACAACTGCTAAGAATCGGTACTATCAGCAATTTCTCCGATGCCACAGAAAAAAAAGCCTTTTTAAAAAGCCTCGTCCCCTAAAATAAACTGCAGGTCAGACTGATTATATCTATTACAAAATGGACAAAAATCATCATTCTGTAATCCTCTGTTTCCTCTTGAAAAACAGGTGAATTGAATTTTTTTTCAAGAGTACAAGTATTGTGACTATGTCTATACGTTTTTCTTTATTATTTTATGTTCGTTTATATTTTGTTGATGTCTAGTAACGGGAGAAATATTTGCTCCAATATCCATGGCGGAAACTGAGCTATACTTTTTGAATGTACCTAAGGCCGCTCGGATATCGCCTTAAATATATATTTAATAAAGCAATTCACGTGTATCAACATAACATTACGCGTAATGGATGATGCAATTTACAATTTTTACGATTTTCAGGTCAAAAGAACACTGTGATGGCATCAGTGGCTAAATGCCATGCCTCGGAAATCGCCAATAAAGCCGCCTCAGACGCTGTGCAGATTTTTGGTGGCAATGGCTTCAACACAGAGTATCCAGTTGAGAAACTCATGAGGGATGCCAAAATCTACCAGATCTACGAGGGCACTTCTCAAATCCAAAGACTTATAATTTCCAGAGAGATATTGACCGCTGCAAAGCAAACCAATGCCTAAGGAAAATTAATTTTAAAGCCTATCGTATCAAAACGCGCAAAACAATTCCTATAATATTTGTTAAATAACAAAATTGCGTAAACATAAATGTGTTTAGAATTAAGAAAAAATTTCGTTATTGCTATATAATATGTAAGTGACAATGAATATATATATTAACCTTTTTTTATTGCTATATATTCGTGAGTGAAAATGCACTTTTTAGCATTTGAACTGATGTAATATGTGTGAACCATACTGAAATAAAATTAATTTTGGAGACATTTTATATTACTTTTTAGTCTTGTGTAATCTTGTGTAATTGTCACTGGGGTGACACTTATTTTGATGTATTTTTAATATATATTTATATATTTGTATTTTTGCTAAAATAATAAACGTATATATTTTAAATGATTTATTTTCTTTTTTTGTCGTGGCAAGGCATTAGAATGTTAACATAATCGATTTAAGCATGTACATACTAAAGTATTTTTTTCCGTTTTTTATGGCATAAACATCTCATTACGTTGATTAAATTATATTATGCTACAGGACCAGCGAAACCAGATAGAGAATGTAAACAAACTTTCTGAACCGATCAAATCCTTGTCGCCAAGCTCGAAGAATTTTGTACAATGATACGTCGTTTCTCTCACTAACCTACAAATGTATCACCGTCCCGCTAGCACGTACAATGTGACCATCGTCATCAGATATTGCAAACTTTTTAACCATATCAATAAAGCTTGTTTTTGTTCACGTCATCTTTGGCACCTGTCTTGATATTGAATTTCATTTCTAGTTTTTCTTTAAACGACATTCCGTATTGGGATACGCTGGTCTCACACTTTGTTTACTGCTTTGCAATATTTTACAGATTTACACTTTTATTTAAAAATTTGTTTGGCCTTTCAATTATTCGTGTACGGTGACCAGACTTATGCCCGGTTTCTGAAGTTCCTAGTTATCTTCCCATTAGCTATTGATTCAATAAATTTATGTATAGGATAAATGTCGGTTAACTGTCACTGCGTTTCTGAATACGCAACGAATCGTTCAACAACTATGAAACCATTAACAAGTACCATAATTTGCCGCTAGATGGGTCTGTTTAAGACATCGAGTCTAAAATTCATTTTTTAATTTCAATTCTTCATTTATACTAATATTATTTATAAAATATATATTTTTGAGGCTAAATAAGAGGATATGCACTGTTTAGTAATAAAATATGATAATTCCATATTTATCAGAAACTGTATGAATGACATCATTGTATTGTCAAATTGTTAAAAAAGAAAACATCAAACTCATTGCTTTTATTCGAATGTGTTTTTATTTTTCATAACTTTCTGATTTTAAGTTTAGTGGTATTTACTATCCTTTTTGCATTATACAAAACATTATGGAATCTGGAAAACGTAGTAAAAAATTTTCTGAAAGAGAGAAGAGTACTCGTATTCATTGCACTTCTGTTAATAATTATTTTATCCCTTGAATATTTTAGTATTTAGCGCCCACTGGCAATTTATTTTAATAATAACACGTTATAACCTAAAAGTTGATGTAGTTTGCTTGAAATTAAACGTCAAATAAAGTTATAGAACCGATAAACGGCACATATTGGCCAATTAAATTAAACTCAGCTTAAACGGAGTTTATCTTACATTGCGATGTTCGGAAACGCACTTTCACAAGTTATCGAACCGATAGCGCTAACGAATAGATAAACTGCCGATAAATGTACCTCAGAATCCGAGCATTAGTCATTCATTTTGTTTTTAAATATTTTAAGCCGTTACGGGGCTGCGCCTTTTGATAGCGCTGTTTGTTCCCCCCTACTGTAAATAAAACCGGGCTTGTGGTAGATCATTTAGTTTTAGAGTCTTCTGCTTGTACTGGCCAGCCGAGTGGAACACCAATGGGGGAAGCCCAGATGGCCTATCTGCGAGCGGGCGTAGCTCGTATGTATTAACAGCGTTATTTCTGTGAACTTCAGTTGCACGACAAAATTGATAACTCGCCGTCCTTGACGCGCGACAATTTGTCTGACGTATTCGAACTCGTAGCTGACTTCTCTGTAATTTATCTGTAATCTGTAATTTCGTGCGGAGCAGTTCTTACAGATTGTGCGCGTACGCGGAAATTTAGGTTTCTTGCAGAGTATGTAAGTGCACCAGGCATGTTTTTCTTGGGTTAATGTGTTTGTATCTCCTTCTCGTAGGCTAGGCCTACTCCTTCGGACATACGCTTGAAGTGGAATGATCAAGTCAAGATTATCACAACAATATCATCTTTGTAGCGTTTTCTTTGGGTAATGTAAAACCGAAGGCGCGGGTGAGGACATTCGAGTAGCTTGTAGATCGCCAGATTCTCCGATAAATCCAGTAATATAGAGAAGAGACTACAATGACGGATGGATGAAACACTTCACTGGCGTCTAGAAAAGGTGCTTTCAATGTCTACTTCGAATCCATTGCCGAAGAGATCAAAATGGAATGTAGCCTTTCACTTTATATTTTATGGTGATTCTCTTCACGAAAAAGTGACACCAGTCAAGTGGTAGGTCAATGGAGATAAGATCCTGTCGAAATCTTACTCATAACCTAACTTAACTTTATTAAACTTAGGTTCTGAATCGCTAAATCATAATAGACTCACATTCTAGAAAGCCGCTTTCCCAATTACAATCAAATTATTACGACAATAATGTGTAAGTAGGTATAGAATTCATAATTAAAACCTTTCTCGAAATATTGTCAAGCTGCGTGTCCGGTAATTAATCTTGAAAAACACTCAAGACTACCTGGCCAGTTAAGAAATAATTTTAAATTAAAAATTTTGTACAACCGACTTCAATATAAATTATTAAGAATAACTCAAAAACTATTGGTCAGTAAGAAAGAAATTTATATGGGACGACATGAAAAGCACCATCTTTCAAATAGAAAAGAATCGTCGAAATTGGTTCACCCAGAAAAAAGTTATGAGGTAACACATTAAAAAAAAGAAAAGTGTAATTGCGTACCTCCTCCTTTTTTAATCTGTAAAAAAAAGGAAATCTGAACATAGCTACTGACGAAATCTGTGATTCGTGCTATAAAAACGCCAAGTCTGGTTAAATAAATTGGATTGTCAGTTATCAACACACAAGAATTAATAAACAAACATTTTGATTTATAATCGAGGATAGATGTAGATGTCTATGGGCCACAGCAACCACTTACCATCAGGTGGACTGTGTGCTCGTTTGTCACCCTTATCCTATAAAAAGACGTGATAGTAACTAAACAAAATTTAAGGTTGTTTATGACATTACCCCGTGATTTTATACGTGCAAGCATGTATCATTTAGGCATCCTACTAGTAAATAGAAATAAAACTAGCTATATATAAAAAAAACTTTGTTATGTATTAGGTGTCATCATCTTCATCATCATCGTTACAACCCATTAGTCCACAAGTCCAATGCTGAACTAAATGGCGTATCCAAGGAATGCCGCAAAGTGTGGCACGGAGTCACCTCCATCCATAGAGTTCCTGCATGTCTTACCAAGTCGTCACGTCGCGTCATCTAGCGCGGAGCCGCCCTACACTTAGCTTACTGGTACGCGGCTGCCACTCTAGAATTTTTCTTCCCAATTGATTGTCGTTTCTTCGAGCTATTACTGATTGGTTGGGCTATGTCGGTTGCTCCAGTTCTATTGCAGACATCCTCATTACTTTTTCACGAGATAAATTCCTAGCATAACCCTCGCTATTGCTCATTGAGCGACCTCGTTTTTCCTTGTATTTTCCTTTGGCCAGCAGTTAAGAACCACGTTTCCGATCATCTGTCATCACGATCAACATGCACTGGTTTTACTTTCTCTCCTCTAGTATTTTAGCTTTGAGGTATACGCAGGGTCAGATTAACCATTAGGCACAGTAGGCAACTGCCTAGGGGCCCCGCATCGGCTAACGGCCCTATGTGCTTACAAAAGTAATGGAAAATGTTTCATACAGTGAAAATTAATTGGAAAATTTGCATCCTCAATGACAATAGGTATTGTTGCGTTTTAGCGACGCATGCAATCAGTTAATGAAATATACTTACAGAACTAACCATAGACTTAGGATATACCTACTATCCTAAGTTTAATCTTATTATTATCCCTTATCCTAAACTCACAGAACAGAATTATCTAGTATCGAGTAGTAGAACTAACAATATTGATGCGTTGCGTAGCGTATTGTATGATATATAAAACTTTTTAAATATTTGATCTGTAATTGCGTTTTGTGAGTATTGCGATCGTGAATGAATTTAATTTAAAAAGTTTTAATTTGCTCTGTTTCAAAACTTATGAATTTGGACATAAGAATGCTAGACATTTTCATACTTAAAATATTAACTCGGAACGCATCCGGTGAGCGGTCAGCTGAGTAAGTACTTAAATTCGTTCTCATTGGGGGAATCCCCGTTTCGTTGGATGCGTTACGTAGCAATTTGTTAGTGACCGTGAATTTAGTTTAAAAAGTTTCACGGTACTGTTTTTTTATAGGATAGGGTGACAAACAAATACACAGTTCACCTGATGGTAAGTGGTTGCTGAGACCCATAGACATCTACATCTATCTTCGATAAAAAATCAAAATGCATAATATGCGTTGTCACCCGTGAGAAGTAAGATGGAATGCCTAGTTTCCAGTAAAAAGGGTCTCCGGTTCTCTACACTCACCATATGAAACACAGCAATATTAAGCTGCTATTTAACGCTGGTATTCTGTGAGAGCGTGGTCCTTCCCCGGTTAAGCCGACTCATTCCTGCTAGAACTATACTAGTAATATGGCTGCAGCATGGCTCTATCACGTATAAAACCTTAGAATAATAACACCTAGAACGATAGTTCCCTACAAAGCGGACGTTCAAAAGTGGGGCAAGAACAAAATCTATGTGTGCGTTATCAACTTGTGTTTACGCTAGACGAAACACACATAAGTGAAGAAATAATGTGGCCAATTAAATTTTCCCGAAAAGTAGGGAAGTTGAAACTATATTGGACTGATAGTTACAACGTAACGTATGACTCACACAAGTGTGAAAATAAGTTTGTTTGAATTCTATTATCGAAGTGTAGCCCGCTAAATTCAAAATATTTTGAATAGGATATTTGCCTATCTAGCCAAATGAGATACTTTTATAAACCATATAAATGTGATTGCATCATATTTTTCTTTGTAACTGTATAGACGTTATAATTATATGACTAATGCAAGTTCGATATACACCCGCCCGATGCCTGACACACACTGTTCCACGAACGATTGACCGTATTCAGTATCTATTATTCAGTTTGTTTTTAACAATTTTTTTTAATAATCGTCGAGTAATGGTGTACCGCACCTCACTGCATGTTTAATGTAAGCTACAATACGAAAAACACAAGAAAATTTTAATTTTGGTAGGTTTTACACAGTCGTAAATGTATAAGGGTCACAGCATCCACTTACCATCAGGTGGACCGTGTGTTCGTATGTCACCGTATCCTATAAAAAAATGTAAAGAACAAATTTTTGTATTTTAGTGGGCTTCCAACAACTGCTTTCATTTCGATTGTGTCTGATGTTTTCTGTATCACAAGCCGCAATGATTGGATCAGAAAGAAACATAAAACGAAAACCAAACATGCATTTAGTATCAGACCATATAAAAAGTAGTGACCGACCGAAGATTCGGTTTCGGTTTCGGTTTCGGCAAAGTTTCGGCAAAAAATATAGTTTCGGTAATAGTTTCGGTTTCGGCAAAAAACCTGCCGAACCTTCGGCGGCGCCGAAACTCTGTGTTCGTGGATTATCATGCGTCGTTAGGACGAGTTCTTGAATCGTATATTATTCATAATTATACAGAAACAGAAACAGAATGTTTTTATTCAATATAGATTGTAAATAATACTTATTGAAAGTCACTCTTTTGTTTAATTACCACTGGTTCGAAATAAACCTCTGTCCTTGGAAGAACCTGCAAGAAACCCAGCGGGACTTTTTTTAAATAACAGCTTCAAATCAAAGGCGTAGCCTGGACTATATAATACAAACGTGCGCGAAGTTGCATCAACGAGGCCCATTTTCTTTCGTTCCATGTGTCTACCGAAAAGATCTATCCTACCTAACATGCATTGATACGACATACGAGGGCGACACTGAAAGTTTTTAGAACTGCCCACTTGTAAACGATATAATAACAAAATAAGTTCAAATTTTGAAAATGGTACTCTTTGCCAATATTACTGTGTATGTATTTTATTAATTTGTCATTTGTTTACGATTTGGCGGCAAATTGAAAAATATCTGTGTCATATTAGCATGAATTTAACGCGAGAAAATTTTCGTACACTGATTTTTTATGAATTTTGATGTTATTTAGAAAATTTTCGTACACTGATTTTTTATGAATTTTGATGTTATTTAAGTCAACAAGAAAGATATGATAGACTTCGATTGGCCTTTCACGATGCAGCCCCATCTCGTGCCACTGTTTATAACTGGTTTAATGAGTTTAAACGTGGTCGCACTAATCTCACCGATGATCTGCGTGAAGGACGGCCTTCTACGGCGACGACTGAAGATAACATCAGTGTTGTGCGGCGTGTGATAGAGACTGACAAAAAAGTGACTTATCGGCATATTCGGACAAGATAAGGCATCGGTATGAGTCAAGTGCACAAAATCCTACATGAATATTTAGCAGTCAGGAAGCTTTGTGCCGGGTGGATACCTCATAACTTGACAGAGGCCCAAAAACTCCGTCGTGTTGATTGGTGTCGTGAAATGATTCAAACATTTAATGGAGGTAACTCAAATGCTGTGTTCGACATACTTACAGGTGATGAAAGCTGGATTTATTGTTATGATCCTGAAACTAAGAGACAGTCTGCTGTCTGGGTGTTTCCTTTCGAGGAGTTGCCAACTAAAGTGAAGAGAAGTCGAAGCGTGGGGAAAAAAGATGGTGGCCTCGTTCTTCGGAAGGACAGGTCATTACGCAACAATTGTTTTAGCGGATTGAAAAACAGTTACTGCAGAGTGCTACACTAATGCTCGGGCCACAGTAACGAGAAACGTCAATGCCCAAAAACGCAACAATTATTGCCTTAATTTTAACGCGATAAACTGAGTGGACGGTCGACGTCATTTGCCGTTCAACGGCGTTAAAGTAAACTGACCATTTATTTATTAACTCAAAACGGGACATGGGTTTATTTATAGATACTCCCCAGTTAGCAGGTTAACAATAAAAAGAAATTATTATTTATTTAAAAAACTGTAACTTTATACAATTAGTGTTCACTATAATTATAATCACATTAATTATAATTATTTATATTTTAACAATTTGTGAAAAATAAAAATTAATCACCAATTCACCAGCTTCATTAAAGCAAAGCTCCTCAGACAGTAATTATTAAATGCAACAATTTTTTTAATTATATTTATATTTGTCAGTGGAACAAATTTGCTTTAATAAAGTTGGTGAAGATTTTAAATAAGGGCAAGATTTTTTTTTACATTGATTTTTGTTATCAACATCGCCTTTAGAACTGAAACCTGTAAGTGATTTTTTTTCAGACGTCCACAATTTATTCTTAATAGAAAAATACTTTTTCTACTGGAGCATTTGTACCAGGTATACATAAAATATATTCGATTAAAATGGAAGAGAATTTATGTTGAGAATGTTGGTGAGAAATGTTTGAATCACCCAACGAGTTTCTGCGAAAACTTTGAAATTATCCCATTCGCTTATTTTTGGGTCGGTCCCGCTCTCGCACCGTTCGTGTCTGACGAACTTCATAGTTTTAAATTTTCTCGCGGTTTAGGATAACGGGACTATTTTGCGTCCCGGAGCTTTGTTTGGGAACAACGGGACAGGTGACCGAGAAAAGGGACAGTCCCGTTCAAAACGGGACGTATGGTCACTTTACGTTAATATTCCTTGAATTTCAAACAAGATGAACGTTGACGCTGCTACACTATGTTTGATGAGTGTAAATTTTTATTATATGAATATATTTTATCATTGCCTAAGCATGGCTCTGTTTGCAGAATCTCAAGAAACGTAATAACTTTTTCATTATTCCACTCTATCGCAGCCATACGTGCGACTCCGTTGCGCTCACCGTGCACAATGAGACAAATGTAGTGTGGCCGCTTCAACGCGTTAATTCGTGCGTTAATCTCTTTGATGTACCGACACTAGAGTTATCGTTCAACGGGAAACGGCGTTGTTCTTGCCGTTGTAGAATTATCGCGTTAAGTGGTGGCCACACCTACATGCAACGCTCATCAACGCGATAATTAACGGCATTTCTCGTTAGTGTAGCCCGGGCATAACAATTGTTTGCTATTTTTCTTGGAAAAAGTTCGGGAGAAACGACCTCGCAGTAGGTTCCTCCTTCACTACGACAACGCCTCGTCGCACACTGCCAAGCAAACAATCGACTACTTGGTGACGTCAGACGTAGAATTACTGGGTCACCTGCCCTATAGCACCGAAAATAAAAGAAACTCTTCTTAAAAAAGATGTATATGGACACTATTTTGAAAAGATATAATAATAGTAATAACTTGCTAGCTAGTTAGTTCAGTTTTTGATTTGTTAAGAACTTTTAGTGTTACCCTCGTATCTACTCATATCTATTAATTCCTGACAAATCTCGTATTCCGTCAATGTAACAATCACGGTCTTTGAAGGTAGTTTCAAATGCCTCGCAGTGGCATTAATTTAAGGGTTGAAAACAAAAAAAAAACAAACACACTTTCACTTTTTCAAGGGTAAAAGTGATCAAATTAATCAATCAACCGTGGTAAAGTCTGGGGGCATCGCATTTTAGGGGGTCTCGCGAGGCCCCTTTAAGTGCGAGGTCATGGGCGAGGGCTCACTTCCCCCACACGTAGCTACGCCACTCTTACAATCATGTATGTAATTTTTTATTTGCATATAATTAAGCTTGGTTGTGATCACCATACTGGGGTTATTATAATCCATAAATTCCTTAATATTATAATAACCCTTTTTATACAAACTTAGTTTGTTAAAGTTTTTGAACTTTGAGCAGGTTTTGTATATTTTCTGGGATTTTGTTAAGTTGTGTGTAGTGTATGAGTGTGATATATTAAGTTAATGCTCTCATCGAATAATATTAACAATATTGTGAACACAATAAAATATGTTCTCAATTAGCGAACAACTTTTAATGGCTTTAAGTGTTGATTTTTTTAGAAAATTCACTTTAAAAAGTATTGCTGAACATTAAATTGTTGATTTTTACTTGAAAATAAATAAATATATTACTGCGTGACTATTACGGTTACTGTTTTTGATTAACATGCATTACCTATTTGTATATGTATAAAAATATATCAGATTCCAGTATACAAATAAAAAAAATGAACATAACTAAATAAGGTTCGGTTTCGGTTTCGGTTTCGGCCGAAACTGGCACCCAGACCGAAGGTTCGTTTTCGGTTTCGGTTTCGGTTGAAAATCCTGTTTCGGTCGGACACTAATAAAAAGTTTCCTTAAAATTCATCATCCATATTTTTAATTTTTTTTAAAAAAACTATACCCCCACACTAGATTTTCTCCTGTATCGTGGAGGCAGCTTACAAACATAAATTGCACGAGGACAAACATCCAGACCCGGAACAATGATTTGTAAGGCATACAAACACTTGTCCCGTGCGGGATTCGAACCCGCGGCCCCCAGCGCAACAACTCATTGCTAAGCCACTGCGCCACGGAGCCGTCTATAAATAAAAACAATGCGTTGCATTTTTTCAACGTTGGCAGCCCTCGTGGTAATAAGTTGTCAAGTTGCGTTACGCACTCTAATGAGGGCTAATAATGTTCCACTCACCAGATGTCGCTAGTAGTGACTGAGGTAAAGTTTTTGTAACATAGTGTCAGTTAATTGAGAAAGTAGTTTTAAATAATAGTTTATCATTATCTAGAATATTATATTATTAAATAATACAATGCGTCAGAGGTTTGATTTTTTAATTTTTTGCACTTTATAACTCCAAAAAAAATCGGCTTTTAGTTATATTTTATAGTTTGGTTTATTCATTTCTAATGTAATTAATATAAAATATAACTAATAATACAGAAAAAACCTTAAATATTACATTTTCTTAAGAAATTATTATCCCCGCTATGAAATGTGTCAAATATTTTACCTCACTGTAAAGTGGCGCCGCCCTGGTAGCAGAAAAAGTCGTGGATGCCCTCCTATTGCCATTCCTATTGACGTGTTTTAGTTTTAATTAAAAAAAGGTGAGAGAATTTTTCTTTCACTTTGGCAACTTTTCCATATAATGTTATATGTCAGTTTTTAAAAACTCATATTTATTTTTGATGAATGTTTTACGTCAAAATATAAGTTCAAAAGCATTAGTTACTCGTGAAATGTAATGTTACTATGTTTCTTGTGTTTCTCTGATGTACTGACATCTGTTCACTGGATAAAACGTCATTTTTAATTAAAATTTCGTGAGCTGTTGACAACACGACATGAGTTTGAGCACTAACGGGCAGAGTATTGAACTAAGCTATACTGGCTTAGTTTGATTTGCCTCACTTTACGGACGCGGACTCGGCTTCTAGGTGTTATTATTCTAAGTATAAAACTATGTGTTTCAAAACTTACAAATTGGGATAAGAGTGAAAAAATGCGAGAGACAAGACTTATGATAACGCGTCGAATATGTCTGGTAGTTACTATGGTCTACAGGCCCATATTAGGAAAATAAATAATCTCGCACACTACGTTCGAATACAAATCTTTTACTGTAAATTTCTGAGGATTTAACCATCAGTCTGGTGATGCTGCTGATGCTATTACACACATCCCTTCACGCTGGCTGGAAAGGGACCCCGAGAATTGTATTGCCTAAGAGCCCTGACATGATTAATCCGGCCCTGGGTATACGTTTGTCGAAGTCTAGGTTAATATATGTATACTCGTAAACAACTTCAATAGTAGTGCAACAACTACCGGCATAGGTAAGACATAAGTTTAACTTGATATTTGTCTTCAGACCTATCCGTTGTGACACTCTTGAGTTAATGCCAAGATCTATGAATAGGTACCCCACCACCACCGGCCTATTCTGTCTGTGCCTGCGCAACCCACGAATTTATTTACCTAATTTTTATATTTTACTAGCTTTCCACGCTACGGTTTCACTCACATTAAATCAAATTTTCCTGATACTAAGTAGGATAGTCGACCATCGCCCATGAACAACTGCAACACCAGGAGAATTGCAGTTGCGTTGCCGGCTGTTTAGAAAGGATTAAGCTCTTTTCTTGAAGGTCGCTAAGTCGTGCCGGTCCGGAAAATCGCCGGTGGTAAACGATTTCACAAAGAGGGCGTATTAGGAAGAAAACTCCTAGTAAAATGCAAATTGGTGGACCGCCAAACATCTACAAATGGTGTGGATGGTATTGTGAGTTTTGCGTTATGTGCGTTCGTAAAATTTGGCAGCTCGAATTAATCCTAATAATTTCAGAGCACTCCCCGTGGTAAATGCGTCAGATAATTCAAAGGGATGCAACATCCGCAACGCCAGTGAATCGAACCGATCAGAAAGACCTCGATCGTCGACGAATTGAGCCACTCTTCGCTGGATGCGGTCAGTTGGCACTGGGGTGCCCCGGTCCAGAAATGAGTACAGTACTCTATATGAGGTCGAACTTGCGTCTTGTAAAGTAGCAAACAGTGTGCCGGCATGAAATGCTATTCCACTCTGCTTCTCACGTCAAACTTCTTTGAGGCCAAATTCGCCTTCCCTTCCAAGTGACCGCGAAACTGTACGTCATTCGATATTTCGATGCCGAGCATTCCGATGTTGGCTGAGGCAGCATGGGAAGTGCCCTGAAATTGAAGAGATATGACTAAGGCGTTTTTCAGCGGTAAATGCGCAAATCTGCGTCTTCTAAAGTTTAAACTGGACTAGAGTCGCTTCGATCCGAGATTTTGATTATTAAAGACTCAACTTCAGACAAGTTTATTCCGATTTTCGATGATCGTGTTCCTGATAAATATTAGCACGGCCGGTGTTAGAAACATCACTAGCGCTACAATCAGCAACAGCAGCATATAATTGATATAGAAGAAACAGCGTTGGTGATAGCACGCAGCCTTGTGGAACACTAGCAGTAATAGGCGCGTAGTCGGAGTACGCACCATCTGTCACGACCTTGATGCTCCAATCTGGAAGAAAATTGATGATATATTTGCACAATTTCTCTGGAAGCCCATAAGAAGGAAGCTTAGAAAGAAGTGTTTTGTGTCAAAGCCCATCAAAGGCCTTTGCTATGACCAAAGTAACAATTTAGGCCTCCCTCTTCGACTCTACGTCTTTCGCTCATCTATGAGTCAGATAGATTAGAAGTTTAGAACTAAAACGAACTGATTGTAGTGACCACTGATCACTTATCAGCTGGTGGTTCTCAAGATACCTTATAACAGATTAATGTGGTAATTTATAATGGGTTCCATAATTTTGGAGAACAAGGAGGCAATGGTGATAAGCGTATAGTCGGGTGGGTCTAAGCGGTCTTCTTTTTAAGAATCGGGTGTGCTAAAGCTGTCTTCTATACGTTCTGGATTATGCGTAGGTAGTAGTAGTACCGGGAAAGACGCGTTAGAACCGGTGCTAACTCCAGAGCACCCGTCTTCAGAACAATAGGAGGGACTCTATCAGGCCCATTCGACGTCCAGGGAGGGGAGTGTTTTGCACATGGAGAGCTGTATACTGATCGTGAGTCGAGTTTGACTCAAAAAGAGAATCTAAAAGATCTGCTTTCTCCTTTGCGGCATAGGCCAGTGAGTGATTCTCCCTGTGCAGAGATGGAACAGATGGCTGACGAAAGTTCTCTTAGACAGTCTTGGCAAAACATCTTAATAAAATGAGAGGTAGAGAAGAGAGCTTGAGCAGTTCAAAATCATTGAATCACGCCCAGTCAGTCAACGTAGGCGAAAGGTACTAAATAATTAAGTCTTATCTTTACAATCAATTTATTTGTTTTGTACCAAAAATAAAGATGACTGACAGGCACAACATATTAATAAATTTAGAGGTATAGAAGAGAGGATTTTGAACTGCTCAGTTTAAAATTTGAATCATTTCCAGTCACTCAACCAACGACAAAAAGTACCAAATAATTCAGTGTTATTTTTACAATCAATTTATTTATATTTTCTACCAAAAATAAAGAAAGAACAAAACGTAAAATAGTTGTGGCGTTTTTTTAATATTATTTATTGGGAAAATTATACCCAACTTTATTCAGTATATAAGTGGTGCTTGCAAAGGCAAGCTCAGCGCCCCTTCGAACCTTGCACCCTATACTCCAGCCTAGTTAGAATGTGGGTAAATCAGGCCCTAGTGATTTTGCCATAATGATTTTATCGTCGACGAATTGAAGGTGAAAGATGTACTTGCTATTGATGTTGATTCTTGATACAGTATTCTTTTCAGTCCAGTACATGTAAACGTCTTCCAATGCACGGGTTGAAATTAACTGTGAATATAACGTCACCCTGTCTTACACCGCTTTGCATTTGTATGGTTTTCGTACTTTTGTTCTGTACTCGGATAGCTATCATAGCCTTACTGTAGTAACACTTCGTTATACTGACAGTCAAATTTGATTTTTGGGACTAGATTGTAGTAGCATGATTTCTACACTGGAATTTAAGACATTTATTTCCAGGCACTCGGGCCATACTTCCCGAATTGATGGACTATGGGGGGTAGAGTAACTTAAACTGTACTTACCGATCTCCGCTGTGGAGGTGGAATCGTTAGGGAGGGGAGAGGGGGTCTTTAAATACGATTCGCCACTCTCTATATAGCCTTTGCATCTAAATATTAATCAGTGAAGCTATAGATCACTGTGTTGCTGAAATTGTTGTTTTATAATTAGAAACTTGGCTGAGCAATCCGCAGTTAAGACGAACAGCGTAAGAATAGCATGTGTAGTAAATGACAATAAAGTTTTAAAGGCCAAGAAAATCTACGGCTCCGCCGCATGTTACCGCATGTGTACCTATTTACTTTGTTGTTATGTATTCTCGCATGTGTTTTTTTATTTTAGAATAATAATGAAATTTGTAAAATGTGTAGGTACCTGCTAAAATACATAATATTCTGTGAACCATGTGAACTTCCCGTATTTTTAACTAAGTATATTTTTTTACTATATACTGCAGTGAAAGCTACTATTTTTAATGACATAACATAGGTCTCTAGGTATCTAGTGGACTCTAATAATTATCTTTAAGAGTAGTTTAATATTCCTTGTTAGTACGATAGAAAATTTATAATTAGATAAAGAATTTAAAATACAGGCGAGCAAAACGTAAATACGCCATCTGTGGAAAACTGCCATCAATTTGTACACTCATTTTAAGCTTAATATTTTTGCATAATGTCACTAGATGGCAATAGTAGCTACCGGATGTAAAATTTAGAACAATTAAATTAAAAATATTATATTTGTAAAGAATTAATATAAAAATATACTCATAACTCATAATTAAATTATTTAATTTTTATTTATTGTTATACTATTATAATTGGTACCATAAAAATAATAATGAGAATCGGATATGCTTTGCAATCATGCTCATACAGATTGACCTACATTTGAAGCCCTTGTGAAAGGATTGTGCAATAGAAACGGTCATTTATTACACAACACGATGTATTCATGAGCAAATTTAGTAATTTTGCATCATTTACACGACTTTTTAAATCTCTCTTGATTATTGTAGAATAAACGTTATAAGTACTTTTGTAAAATTTTCTTTCTTATTTATACAAGTATCTTACGCAAAAAACTGAAAAATATATTATTTTACTGTAATTATACCCGTATAAATATTTTTATTGAAAAATAGGCCATGACATACTTTTTTCAATTTGGGTTAATTTCTCACTGCCCTTTACCGACTTATTTCAATGTCAGTCATGAGTACAGTAGCTCAACTGATCCTGAGTTATGTCGGAATATCAAAGTGTAAGTGAAGTGGCCTAGAGACCTACATTTTGTGTTTTTTAAGATATTATCCGTTTCTGTGGCGGAACTTTAAAGCATAGTATTTTCCTGAGCAACGTAGATGATAAATGATAAGTTATTTGAACGAAAAAATCTAACAATTCCACCCGACCATCCGTGAATAATGCACGAAGACTCTCCTAGAATGAGTGTTGCGCAAAGTCTGGCCGCCTCTACCAGCCAGGCGAAAAGCGAAATCGTAATGGAAGCCCCAGAATATGAGTTAAATTGCGTCGAATCAAAACCAACGGAAAATGTTGAAATGGAATTGAAAATCGCATATGTAAACCCCTCCAGCGGTACGTATCCTTCTTATTCATGAACTTTTATTACTATAAATATTGTAATATATTTGTTAATTTGTATATATTTAATAGTTTGAGCTGCTTTTACATAATGTTGAATAAGTCAACTATTTACAAGACAATGTGTTTATAATTTCTTCAAAAATGTATACTTTATTCATTCGTATAAGACTCTACTAAGAGTCAGTATTAATTAGAATTTAGGGGACATGAGGCTTGAGGAATATATTTAAAGATATATTAAAAGTGGCGAGAGGTTGTATAATTATTACATTTACATTGTTATGTATTATGGAGGCAACAGGCTAGGCTACCTGCTCGTACGCTCGGTTGCACGGTGTGGCAACGCCGCATTGGCTTTTCGCGCTATCCTGCGACGGAATAGTTGTGTGAAACACAGTTTTTTTTTTCAAGTTTTTCGACGAATAGTTATTGCAGTGATGCGCAGCTCGCGATCGATAGTTTAATTATTTACGATGAGACAACTACCATGAACGCCATTTGCACCGTAATCAATGGTCAAGCTCGTTTTATATTCTGAGAGTGTGCGGCGACGTTGCTTTTTGATTTCGTTCGGTGTCAGTAGGGCACGTTTGCACGACTGCGGCCGCACTGCAGTGAAGGCTCTAATGGATGCCATACACGATCCAGTTTACCGTCAATTTTGCAGCGGGCTTGAAACGGCGTCAAGTTTGCAGTGCATCCATATAGACCACTCACGTTCAAGTTCGCCGTCAAGTTTGCATGATGCCGCATCAGTTGAAAATCTCTCGCTTATTTGCTCCGACTACCGTCATGCATACTTGACCGCTCATACACACGTTCAAGTTTGCATGACGCTGCAACTTGATCAAGTCGACATAATCGAAATTCAATTTTTGCTTCAAGTAGAATTGTCATGCACACTTATAGCCATACACCGTCTAGTTTACCGGATGCCGCTTCAAGCGCGCTCCAAGCCTGACGGTAAACTGGATCGTGTATGGCATCCATAAGCATTTGTTATACCGTATGAAGTAATCGCCCTGGACGTGACTTGGGAAAAAATCTAAATGAAAATTAACTACCACTTAAATATGTACCTATTCTAGATTTTGGAAATTAGTACGACATTGTAGTTTTATACGAATTTTATAACCTATTAAAAAGATACTGTATTGAGCTTGTTTCGTATAGGTCTATATAATAATAATGACTAAGAATCCGACTAGATGGCGCTCTATATAGAGTTGGTACATATATGTTAATCTGTATTCTGTACTATATCCGGTTGTATCAGCCAATTACTAAATTGCATATAAAATGCATAGGCACTGGTACTATTTTAGCCGGTAGGTGACGTACACTTGGTGCTGATATAATAAGTATCTGTTAATGCGAAATTCAGTCTTTTGAGGATGACTGTTGAAACACAGACACTTGCTTTGGCAACATAACGTCGAAAGAGGTTTGTATTATAAAATCAAATTATGTACTTCAAACTTTATCATAATTTGACCCATGATAGTTTTTACATATGTGTACCCATACAATATACAAACTACGATAACATTTCCCATCTTCCGTATTTGGACATAGGCCCACCATTTTTACGTGGTATAGTCATGCTGCAGCTATATTAATAGTATACTTGTAGCACAAATGGGTCGGCTCGACTGGGGAAGGACCACGCTCTCACAAAATACCAGCGTGAAATAGCAATTTAATGCTGGTGTGTTTCGTATGGTGAGTATAGAGAACCGGAGACCCATTTTACTGGAAAAAGGCATTCTATCTTAGTCCTCACGGCTGACGACGCCACATGTCTATGGGCCACAGCAACCACTTACCATCAGGTGGACTGTGTGCTCGTTAGTCACCCTCATTCCATAAAAAAATCCATCTATAGATTCTACTGCAGGTACCTCAACTAGCATACGACAATAATTCAAATGTATGTAATGTCCTTGCTGATCGGAGCATCAAGGTCGTAGTAGATGGTGCATGCTCTGATCTCAAGCCTATCAACGCTGGTGTTCCACAAGGCTGCGTGCTATCACCAACGCTGTTTCTCCTGCATATCAATGATATGTTGCTAACTGGTAGCATTCATTGCTATGCGGACGACAGCACTGGTGATGCCTTATATACCGGCCGTGCCAATATTTCTCGGGAAAACGTCGCCGAGTACCGGGACAAACTTGTGTCTGAAGTCGAGTCTTTGCTTAACAAAGTCTCGGATTGGGACCGACTAAATCTAGTCCAGTTCAATCCCCAGAAGACACAAGTTTGCGCGTTTACCGCTAAAAAGAACCCCTTTGTCGTATCTCCTCAGTTTCAAGGCACTCCCCTTACTGCCTCAGCCAGTATCGGAATCCTTGGCGTCGACATATCGAATAGTGTGCAGTTTCGTGGTCACTTGGAAGGGAAGGCCAAATTGGCCTCTAAAAAGCTTGGCGTGCTCAGCAGAGCGAGACAGTATTTCATGCCGGCACATCGCTTGCAACTTTACAAAGCGCAAGTGCGGCCCCACATGGAATACTGTTCTCATCTCTGGGCCGGGGCACCCCAGTGCCAGCTCCTTCCACTTGACCGCATCCAGCGCCGAGCGGTTCATATCGTCGACGACCGAGTTCTTTCTGATCGGCTCGATACACTGGCACTGCGTAGAGATGTTGCATCTCTTTGCGTATTTTATCGCATTTATCACGGGGAGTGCTCTGAGGAATTGTTCGGACTAATTCCAGCCGCTCAATTTCACCATCGCACATCGCGACAAAACTCGCGTTACCATCCATACCATCTGGATGATTGGCGGTCCACGACTGTGCGATTTAGAAGAAGTTTTCTCCCTCGCACGACTTCCTTGTGGAATCAATTACCACCAGCGAATTTTCCGGACCGATACGACTTAGGAACCTTCAAGAAAAGAGCTTACACCTTTCTAAAAGGTCGGCAACGCATCTGCAATTCCCCTGGTGTTGCGGTTGTTCATGGGCGGCGGTAGTCACTTACCATCAGGTGAGCCGCATGCTCGTTTGCCCCCTATTCTATAAAAAAAAAATGTGTCAACATCAACAAGACTATACATCTGATAATTTACTCAAATAAAATTGATGTCCTTCCATAAAAATTACACGAATAGCATACACAATTAGCAAACGCAAAGCCAAAAAATAGTATGTTTTTAATTATAATAATGCACTTTATATATATACGTCGGGCTAAAAGTGTAATTGAACTACTGTCCTGTAAGATACTCCAATGCCAATAAGCGAACTACAAATGTTCTCGAAATATTTATTTATATTTCTATACGATTTTTTTTTCTTTAGTTATCAGTCATCCGAAGTCATCGAATTTAGTAGTCATCCGAAGTTTGAAGTGAACAAAGTTTCGTAACGATGATATCCGCCGTAGAACAAAAATTACAAACATATCCCAACAGATTATTAAGCTAAAGTAGCACAAACTCCTTATATGTTCAATAACTGAATTTAAACATACATAGCGTCACGCAATTAGGGTTGGTGGGTCTCTTACCATACCAGCCTTTCAGTGACAATTTCAACTTAAAAAATTCCTTGCTGTTTTAATAAGAGCGTAATCTAAGATTGTAATGAACATTCATTTACTATTTAAGTTATATTCATATTATTTAATCAAATGAGCGGGGGATTCAAGTTCTACCCTCACTTCTATGTATCTCTTATTTTCTACATATTGTTTCTGACACGACTATCCTGCTTACCCGTTCGTCATCGAACAACGTCTTGGCCGTCGTCTTAGTCTTATGTAGAAGCTGGAAACATTTAAATAATAAGACAAAGTTCTATATTAACTGTTCACGTACGCATTTAGCCTTCTTGTTTCAAAATCAGATTGCAAATAACATGTGCTAATTTTATTGGGGTTTTCATTAGTGACCGACCGAAGATTCGGTTTCGGTTTCGGTTTCGGCAAAGTTTCGGCAAAAAATATAGTTTCGGTAATAGTTTCGGTTTCGGCAAAAAACCTGCCGAACCTTCGGCGGCGCCGAAACTCTGTGTTCGTGGATTATCATGCGTCGTTAGGACGAGTTCTTGAATCGTATATTATTCATAATTATACAGAAACAGAAACAGAATGTTTTTATTCAATATAGATTGTAAATAATACTTATTGAAAGTCACTCTTTTGTTTAATTACCACTGGTTCGAAATAAACCTCTGTCCTTGGAAGAACCTGCAAGAAACCCAGCGGGACTTTTTTTAAATAACAGCTTCAAATCAAAGGCGTAGCCTGGACTATATAATACAAACGTGCGCGAAGTTGCATCAACGAGGCCCATTTTCTTTCGTTCCATGTGTCTACCGAAAAGATCTATCCTACCTAACATGCATTGATACGACATACGAGGGCGACACTGAAAGTTTTTAGAACTGCCCACTTGTAAACGATATAATAACAAAATAAGTTCAAATTTTGAAAATGGTACTCTTTGCCAATATTACTGTGTATGTATTTTATTAATTTGTCATTTGTTTACGATTTGGCGGCAAATTGAAAAATATCTGTGTCATATTAGCATGAATTTAACGCGAGAAAATTTTCGTACACTGATTTTTTATGAATTTTGATGTTATTTAGAAAATTTTCGTACACTGATTTTTTATGAATTTTGATGTTATTTAAGTCAACAAGAAAGATATGATAGACTTCGATTGGCCTTTCACGATGCAGCCCCATCTCGTGCCACTGTTTATAACTGGTTTAATGAGTTTAAACGTGGTCGCACTAATCTCACCGATGATCTGCGTGAAGGACGGCCTTCTACGGCGACGACTGAAGATAACATCAGTGTTGTGCGGCGTGTGATAGAGACTGACAAAAAAGTGACTTATCGGCATATTCGGACAAGATAAGGCATCGGTATGAGTCAAGTGCACAAAATCCTACATGAATATTTAGCAGTCAGGAAGCTTTGTGCCGGGTGGATACCTCATAACTTGACAGAGGCCCAAAAACTCCGTCGTGTTGATTGGTGTCGTGAAATGATTCAAACATTTAATGGAGGTAACTCAAATGCTGTGTTCGACATACTTACAGGTGATGAAAGCTGGATTTATTGTTATGATCCTGAAACTAAGAGACAGTCTGCTGTCTGGGTGTTTCCTTTCGAGGAGTTGCCAACTAAAGTGAAGAGAAGTCGAAGCGTGGGGAAAAAAGATGGTGGCCTCGTTCTTCGGAAGGACAGGTCATTACGCAACAATTGTTTTAGCGGATTGAAAAACAGTTACTGCAGAGTGCTACACTAATGCTCGGGCCACAGTAACGAGAAACGTCAATGCCCAAAAACGCAACAATTATTGCCTTAATTTTAACGCGATAAACTGAGTGGCCACACTTGGAACGGTCGACGTCATTTGCCGTTCAACGGCGTTAAAGTAAACTGACCATTTATTTATTAACTCAAAACGGGACATGGGTTTATTTATAGATACTCCCCAGTTAGCAGGTTAACAATAAAAAGAAATTATTATTTATTTAAAAAACTGTAACTTTATACAATTAGTGTTCACTATAATTATAATCACATTAATTATAATTATTTATATTTTAACAATTTGTGAAAAATAAAAATTAATCACCAATTCACCAGCTTCATTAAAGCAAAGCTCCTCAGACAGTAATTATTAAATGCAACAATTTTTTTAATTATATTTATATTTGTCAGTGGAACAAATTTGCTTTAATAAAGTTGGTGAAGATTTTAAATAAGGGCAAGATTTTTTTTTACATTGATTTTTGTTATCAACATCGCCTTTAGAACTGAAACCTGTAAGTGATTTTTTTTCAGACGTCCACAATTTATTCTTAATAGAAAAATACTTTTTCTACTGGAGCATTTGTACCAGGTATACATAAAATATATTCGATTAAAATGGAAGAGAATTTATGTTGAGAATGTTGGTGAGAAATGTTTGAATCACCCAACGAGTTTCTGCGAAAACTTTGAAATTATCCCATTCGCTTATTTTTGGGTCGGTCCCGCTCTCGCACCGTTCGTGTCTGACGAACTTCATAGTTTTAAATTTTCTCGCGGTTTAGGATAACGGGACTATTTTGCGTCCCGGAGCTTTGTTTGGGAACAACGGGACAGGTGACCGAGAAAAGGGACAGTCCCGTTCAAAACGGGACGTATGGTCACTTTACGTTAATATTCCTTGAATTTCAAGCAAGATGAACGTTGACGCTGCTACACTATGTTTGATGAGTGTAAATTTTTATTATATGAATATATTTTATCATTGCCTAAGCATGGCTCTGTTTGCAGAATCTCAAGAAACGTAATAACTTTTTCATTATTCCACTCTATCGCAGCCATACGTGCGACTCCGTTGCGCTCACCGTGCACAATGAGACAAATGTAGTGTGGCCGCTTCAACGCGTTAATTCGTGCGTTAATCTCTTTGATGTACCGACACTAGAGTTATCGTTCAACGGGAAACGGCGTTGTTCTTGCCGTTGTAGAATTATCGCGTTAAGTGGTGGCCACACCTACATGCAACGCTCATCAACGCGATAATTAACGGCATTTCTCGTTAGTGTAGCCCGGGCATAACAATTGTTTGCTATTTTTCTTGGAAAAAGTTCGGGAGAAACGACCTCGCAGTAGGTTCCTCCTTCACTACGACAACGCCTCGTCGCACACTGCCAAGCAAACAATCGACTACTTGGTGACGTCAGACGTAGAATTACTGGGTCACCTGCCCTATAGCACCGAAAATAAAAGAAACTCTTCTTAAAAAAGATGTATATGGACACTATTTTGAAAAGATATAATAATAGTAATAACTTGCTAGCTAGTTAGTTCAGTTTTTGATTTGTTAAGAACTTTTAGTGTTACCCTCGTATCTACTCATATCTATTAATTCCTGACAAATCTCGTATTCCGTCAATGTAACAATCACGGTCTTTGAAGGTAGTTTCAAATGCCTCGCAGTGGCATTAATTTAAGGGTTGAAAACAAAAAAAAAACAAACACACTTTCACTTTTTCAAGGGTAAAAGTGATCAAATTAATCAATCATCCGTGGTAAAGTCTGGGGGCATCGCATTTTAGGGGGTCTCGCGAGGCCCCTTTAAGTGCGAGGTCATGGGCGAGGGCTCACTTCCCCCACACGTAGCTACGCCACTCTTACAATCATGTATGTAATTTTTTATTTGCATATAATTAAGCTTGGTTGTGATCACCATACTGGGGTTATTATAATCCATAAATTCCTTAATATTATAATAACCCTTTTTATACAAACTTAGTTTGTTAAAGTTTTTGAACTTTGAGCAGGTTTTGTATATTTTCTGGGATTTTGTTAAGTTGTGTGTAGTGTATGAGTGTGATATATTAAGTTAATGCTCTCATCGAATAATATTAACAATATTGTGAACACAATAAAATATGTTCTCAATTAGCGAACAACTTTTAATGGCTTTAAGTGTTGATTTTTTTAGAAAATTCACTTTAAAAAGTATTGCTGAACATTAAATTGTTGATTTTTACTTGAAAATAAATAAATATATTACTGCGTGACTATTACGGTTACTGTTTTTGATTAACATGCATTACCTATTTGTATATGTATAAAAATATATCAGATTCCAGTATACAAATAAAAAAAATGAACATAACTAAATAAGGTTCGGTTTCGGTTTCGGTTTCGGCCGAAACTGGCACCCAGACCGAAGGTTCGTTTTCGGTTTCGGTTTCGGTTGAAAATCCTGTTTCGGTCGGACACTAGTTTTCATCCTATAGATGGCCAACATGTTTATCGTGTTATTTTTTTATTAATTACTTTCCTTATGTATCAATCAATCGGTCGACGGGAACATCGTCAACTCATGTGTCCGCTGCTTCTAACGAAGTCCGCAGTCACCATTCGGGAGTGAGCACCACACCTCCCACTAAAACCTTACCATTCAGACCCGGATTTTGTTAGCTGCGGAATATTCGGAGTAAACTGTAAGATTAACACTTAATATTATACTTGTACATAACACAAGGGGGGCAAAATTTATGATTCGTAATACGTTAAAATTGAACAATTGCTTTTTGGCCAATCGTAAAATGTTAAAACTTTAAAAATTAACTGAAACATTTCTCAGAGTCGATAATGTCATCAAATCACTTTAGTGTTCATGAGTTCTAGTTGTCCCTCATTTCTGTCTCTTTATTTTTTTTACTCTCTGACAGTAAATACTTTCATATTACTTAATATAAACTGAGTTCAATGTTCACTTAGCACTTTATAATATATCTGACACCTGTTTTGATAATATAACATTGATCTAAATTTGGTGATACCAATTTTAAAAACAGAAAACAGTGTGGCCTATGCTCGGAAAGTTTTCCATATAAAAGCTTTTTTAGACATTATATCCACGAATTTTTCTACCATCAGGGCGGCGCCACTTTTCAATGAGGTGAAATATTTGATAGATATCGTAGCGGGGAAGATAATTTCTCAAGAAAATATTAAGATTAATATTTCTATTAGTATTATTATATGTTATATTAAATAGATTACAAACGAATAAACCAATCTATGGATATAAATAAAAATAGAAAAATTAAAAAGTGCAAATAATTACAGAACAAATCACTTGGGCATTTGTTTTTTTTTAAAGTTATAAAATCTTATGCAGCCATAGTTTGTACCACCATTTTTTTCCTATTTCATGGACATTGTTACTTATATTATATCTTTAATTATTTAGTACCATTATCTTTTTTTTTTCACAAATTACCTAGTCAGGTCATAAATTCTGTCACATGTTTAATATAAAATAATTGAAACAAGTTTATTCATTATGTAACAATTTATATACCAAAATAAACTTAACAAAACATAGATTCTTATGACACTAAAGTTTATTCAAAATGACCTCCGTGATTTTGTATACAGGCCTTCAATCTGCGCGGCCAGTCGTCTATCGCAGCACGAACGAGGTCCATGTCAATATCGGCGGCTGCCTTAATCAAGGATGTATTGAGTGACTCCAAATTGGGATGAGGCTTTGAGCACGCCTTTTCCTCCAAGTGTTGTCATATCTTGTAATCTAATGGATTCAAATCTGGACTGGAGGAGGGCCAGTATTCGTGCCGGATGAAGTCGATTTCACGCGCCGCCAGCCAGTCTTGTGTGCTCTTCGCTCTATGAGCTGGCGCCGAATCTTGTTGGAATACCCAGTGCCTGTTATTGAACATGGTATAGAAAACAGGTTCTACAAGGTTCGTCAGGACTGTATTTTGATACACAACTGCATTCGTTTTTACATTTTTCTCACAAAAATGTACCTCTGTTAAGCCCCAATAAGAAACTCCCAACCATACCATGAGCGAGGATGGAAAATGACCTCGTTGGACACGCGAAATACGGTTGCTTGCTTTTTCACTACTGTGTGCGTACACCTTATCATTTTGTTTGTTGTAGTTCTCTTCTACGGTAAAAATTTTTTCATCCGAAAAAAGAATTTCGCGATATTTTTTTCCCGCGTACCGCTTCAACAAAGCGCGGCATCTCTTCAGTCTCTGGTCCATTAGACGAGCATTCAAACGATGTCCTGTTTTTCTTCGATATGCCCGAAGCCCTAAGTCTTCATTTAACACCCTTTTCACCGTGGTTCTGCTTAAGCCCATCTGAAGGGCCAACAGTTTCTGCTTACGTTAGGGATTTCTTTGAATTCGCGCCTTCACAGCTTTTATCACTGCTGGAGTCCTAACAGACCGAGGGCGACCACTTCTTGACCTGTCATCTACACTAGAGTCTTCATTGTATCGTTTGATGATACGATAAACGAATTTTTTGGTTATATTCAAATTTTTCAGTATGTCAAAAATTTGTATTGGCGCGTAACCGCAACGATGCAACGCAATAACTGCAACACGGTCTTCTTTAAGCGTCCACCCCATATTTAAAAATGAGTAAAATTCTAAAAAGTATACAGTTTTATTTTCATGAACAATTCGAAATTTGAATTCAATAAACTTTTTTGTGGCCAGCATTCTAAAAGAAAAGTTTTTACTGTGTGACAATACTTATGACCTGACTGTGTATATCTTCATTACGAATAGATCTGTTCATTTGCTAGGATATAAATATAATCATAATTGTGTATAACGTTTATTTATTATTATTTATTGAACAACGGGACAAACTTGTGTCTGAAGTCAAGTCTTTGCTTAACAAAGTCTCGGACTGGGGGCGACTAAATCTAGTCCAGTTCAATCCTCAGAAGACAAAAGTTTGCGCGTTTACCGCTTAAAAGAACCTCTTTGTCGTATCTCCTCAGTTTCAAGGCACTCCCCTTGCTGCCTCAGTTAGCATCGGAATCCTTGGCGTCGACATATCGAATAGTGTGCAGTTTCGTGGTCACTTGGAAGGGATGGCCAAATTGGCCTCTAAAAAGTTTGGCGTGCTCAGCAGAGCGAGACAGTATTTCATGCCGGCACATCGCTTACAACTTTACAAAGCGCAAGTTCGGCCTCACATGGAATACTGTTCTCATCTCTGGGCCGGGGCACACCAGTGCTAGCTCCTTCCACTTGACCGCATCCAGCGCAGAGCGGTTCGAATCGTTGACGATAGAGTTCTTTCTGATCGGCTCGATACACTGGCACTGCGTAGAGGTGTTGCATATCTTTGCGTATTTTATCGCATCTATCACGGGGAGTGCTGTGAGGGATTGTTCGGACTAATTCCAGCCGCTCAATTTCACCATCGCACATCGCGACAAAACTCGCGTTACCATCCATACCATCTGGATGATTGGCGGTCCACCACTGTGCGATTTAGAAGTTTTCTCCCTCGTACAACTTCCTTGTTTTATTGTTAATTACCACCAGTGAATTTTCCGGACCGATACGACTTAGGGACCTTCAAGAAAAGAGCTTACATCTTTCTAAAAGGCCGGCAACGCATCTGCAATTCCCCTGGTGTTGCAGTTGTTCATGGGCGGCGGTAGTCACTTACCATCAGGTGAGCCGCATGCTCGTTTACCACCACTTCTATATAAAAAAACTCAGTTTTTGAATTTACGTAAAATATCAAGTTTTACCTATGATATATATGTACATAAATAAAAATCATTAAAACAAGTTATTAGCCTAAACTATTATTAATACATTTTCACCAGCTTATGGGCAGTTGATTACCTTGCTATGTGTAGAAGTCTGTCGTAAGGTCTAGAGAACAAGTTGGATCAGGATGGATTAGGTGTCTTTTTAGCTGTACTAATTTTGCTAACGTCTGTTGTATCGTATGTGGCCGGGTGTTGTCATAAAGACGCATTGGTGACGAGCAGTTTTCAAATCTGGATTAGTTCTCTGGATCTCATCCAGCTTCTATACCATCACTTTCAATTCTTGTGGAACAGACTGTGGTAACAGATGGCAAGAAGCTATACTGAGTAACACCAACGCTATTTCTTCTGCATATCAATGATATGTTGCAAACCAGTAACATTCATTGCTATGCAGGCGACAGCACTGGTGATGCTTTATACACCGGCCGTGCCAATATTTCTCGGGAAAAAGTCGCCGAGTACCGGAACAAACTTGTGTCTGAAGTCGAGACTTTGTTGAACAAAGTCTCAGACTGGGGGCGACTAAATCTAGTCCAGTTCAATCCCCAGAAGACACAAGTTTGCGCGTTTACCGCTAAAAAGATTCCCTTTGTCGTATCTCCTCAGTTTCAAGGCACTCCCCTTGTTGCCTCAGCCAGTATCGGAATCCTCGGTGTCGACATATCGAGTGACGTGCAGTTTCGTGGTCACTTGGAAGAGAAGGCCAAATTGGCCTCTAAAAAGCTTGGCGTGCTCAGCAGAGCGGGACAGTATTTCATGCGGGCACACCGCTTGCAACTTTACAAGGCGCAGGTTCGGCCTCACATGGAATACTGTTCCCATCTCTGGGCAGGGGCCTCCCAGTGCCAGCTCCTTCCACTTGACCGCATCCAGCGCAGAGCGGTTCATATCGTCGACGACCGAGTTCTTTCCGATCGGCTTGACTCACTGGCACTGCGTAGAGAGGTTGCATCTCTTTGCGTATTTTATCGCATCTACCACGGGGAGTGCTCTGAGGAATTGTTCGGACTAATTCCAGCCGCTCAATTTCACCATCGCACATCGCGACAGAACTTGCGATACCATCCATATCATCTAGATGATTGACGGTCCACCACTGTGCGATTTAGAAGAAGTTTTGTCCCTCGCACAGCTTCCTTGTGGAATCGATTACCACCAGCGATTTTTCCGGACCGATACGACTTAGGGACCTTCAAGAAAAGAGCCTACTCATTTTTAAAAGGCCGGCAACGCATCTGCGATTCCCCTGGAGTTGCAGTTGTTCATGGGCGGCGGTAGTCACTTGCCATCGGGTGGCCGCATGCTCGTTTGCCCCCTCTCCTATAAAAAAAAAACAATAATAGACCACCAAACTGCCATCATAATTAAGCTAATTTTCTGACTTATCTTTCGTTTCTGTTTGTCTGAGCACCAGGAACCACTGTGATGTAACACTCGCTATTGTAATACAGAATTCACTTTTCGTCGCAAGTAACAATTCTACTCAAGATTACGCGCGGGCCTCTCGCTGTGCATTACTCAGTTCGTGTTTTATTATCGATTTGTCGCAAATTATCAAAAATCGATTTGACACATTAAAAGCCAATGCCTGCCCATTACCCAGCTGTAGTTCGAGGCAGATCCGATTTTTCAATATCTCGCTTAGTTTCCGAGATACTTAATAATCGAAAAATGAAAAAAATGTTTTTACTTTTTTGACGATATTCGGTATATTTTTGGAAGGTATAAAATTTCAAATCGTGGCGCCGTAAGAACCGTAGTCTTGCCCATGGCTAGCAGTTACAATTATGAAAAAAATAAAAATAGGTGGGTTTTCAGGATGTACTATTTAAAGTATAATGCTTACCATTATACTTTAAATAGTACATCCTGAAAACCCACCTATGCAGTTCAACTCTATCAAAATTTGTACCTATGGTACTTATGCTATTGTCTTTCCATCTGACAAGCAGCAGTTCATCATTTGTGTCAAACCTATATTCAAATTCTCCTATAGTGGATTTTTTCATGATATTTTCAGGGCCTAAAGGACTTTTTTGTCCGATTATCACATATTGTCCCAGAAGCTTTATATCCAGACTTCTTCAAGACCCAACAAATCACAACAAGTTGTCGGAATATACTGTGTGCTCTTCTCGTATTGTCCGGCATTTTAGTCAGTACCAACTTCACAGCCCTGGTACCAAGAAGTGCCTTTTGCACTTTCGGTTGTTTTTGTACAGTATACACTGAAAGTATAGCAATATCTATTAGAACTGGCAACCACCCAATTTTTATAACCAAATCTGATAGGCTTACCTCTACTAAACTGTTTTGATGAGTGGTGGCCATACTTTTTTTATCATAGACTTGTCGATCGATATATACATCACACAGTGGCCTCTCTTTGAATATTTTATCTTGAGAAGCAATATCTAAACTATTGTCTACCGAATTGAGATTTATTTTTCTATTTCTTTCTTTCTTTTTTTAAAATACGTTACCCTCACACTAGGGTTTTCTCCTATATCGTGGAAGCAGTTTACAAACAGAAATTGCACAAGGATAAACATCCAGACCAGAGGTAGTTTACGATAACCAGATAGGAATATCAATCTTAAAAATCGGCGGTAATCATAGTCAATTTCGAACCCATGTCTATTGTTCTGTCCTGCATATAATAACGAATTACTTATAATCATATCGTAAATCTCTTCATCAAATATTTTTTTCGAAAATCTCAACAGGTGAAAAGCCTCTTAGTTGGCTTATTACCTGGCTTTTTGGTGACGAACATATATTATTAGGTAATTGAGATGAAGTTGAGTAAGATGGTGTACATTGTCTCCACTTAGACACTTAATCACGTGAGTCTTGGCGACTCCTCTTGACATTTTTCTTTACCTCTGTCTCTTTCTAATTAGGGTGAACACAAAATACAAGATTTTGGAATATTATGGGAAAAAAATCAGTTCATTTTTATTATATTCATATATAAAATTTTAATTTAATTGAAAATAGTAGAGTCCCATTAAAAGCATATTAGAAAAAATCACAAGGACGGAGTTGCGGGCGGAAGTTTATTAATTAATATTACTTATTCGTGTACTTTTTTGTCAATAAACGATTAAACGGGTGAACGGGCTCAATATACAAAACTAACCATGAACAACTCATCATGACCATCATCCTGAGCAAAAACCTAAAAGAAATTTTGTATGGGAAGTGAAAAAAAAAATCCATTTCCGCCAAGAACTTCCTATCATTCAGTACCTTGCTCAGGATGATGGTCATGATGAGTTCATGGTTAAAGTTTTCGGGAGGCTGTCTTTACATCCCTTATAAAGTAACATTAGGAAATAATAAAAATAAAATAATAATCGTTATAATTTACATTTATTATTACAATAGCAATTATGTCTACAAATTTTAAGGATACAATAATAATAATTAGCAGTGAAAGTTTTTGCAATAACACAATTTTTTATACATAACTGAATAAATAAAATTAGTTTTGTGAAGTTTTAGGCGCTTGGTACGAACAGCACTCAACTTTTGGTCCATACAATTATTTAGATGCGTTCTGAAACGGATGGTCAAAAAAGAGTTTGAAATTAATTTTAAAATTTGATATTCATGGAATTCAGAGCAATTAATACTGTCATCCATGGGATGATAAAACATTTGTCGCAACTGTGGTGCGAAGTGTTGAATAATAACATTGATAAATATATTTTTAATATCAGGTTGACTGAATGAACTAGAAAAAACCATTTCACATGACGTGCAGTATTTACACGGTATTTTGTACTTGCGAATGAAATATAATATTACATCCGGAATGCCACTCACTTTTGCAACCGCGCACAATACATTTAATGACCATTTTACTAGTTTTGGCTCTGGATTATTGCAAAATTCAAAAACAAACTTGCAAAATAAACATAAACATCTGCCATTTGCAGTAAAAATTATTTGGCAAATAGATTTAGGGTTGCCATATAACGGTTTTTAAGAATAATTCTAAAATAGGGGAAATATGTAGGAGGCTAGGCAAATAGTTCATCGTAGATCTTTATTAAGTGTTTAAAAGAAAAATCAAACATTTGCGTGATAATCGTTTTTGTCAAGTTTTTTTTTTATAATTTTTTACTTATAATTCTTGCCATACAAACAATTCAACTTATACGGCAATTCATAATGGATGTCAATGGGGTATTATCATTCGTCACGTTGGCTATCCTGTAGGAAAAACGGGTTACTTGCGGTCATAGGAATAATCCTAATGTTGATATTAGGAGTATGGGTTCCAATACCATTAGTGAAACAAAAAACGTTGATAAATTAATTTTGCCTATGGCATAGTAAAATTAGGGATTTATATTAGACCGGTTCGTTATATCAATAAAAATTTATGGAAGCTTGATCTGACATCTTACAACAAAAACGTAGTCAAATAATGCGGAATTTCGTACTATCGTTGTATAATTTAAAATATATCATTTTTAATATAGGATAAGGATGACAAACGGGCAAACAATCCACCTGATGTTAAGTAGTTGCTGTGTTGCAGATGTGTTGTCACCCGTAATGACTAAGATGGAATGCCTCATTTCCAGTAAAATGGGTTTTTGGTTCTCTACACTCACCATACGAAACTGGTATTCGTGAGAGCGTGGTCCTTCCCCAGTCGAGCCAACCCATTCGTGCTATAAATATACTACCAACATAGCTGCAGCATGGCTCTACTATGTACAAATTACTTAAATTCAACTGGTATATTTCCGCCAAATTATCATTAGACTTATAATAAGTTTCACAGGGAAAATAACTGTGTTTGTTGAATCGACACGAGGTTTGCTTCACGGAACGAACACAGAGGGCAATACTACGATAGTACAATAACAGGAGCACGACAGCGGTCTGCCTTCTCTTTTGTCCCTAGATCACAATTATTCACGAACGTATTACTCGTTTTCCTCTCTGCTCCCTCAAGATATTATCCATCATTTATTCATTAATTATAGCCTATCAAAAGTCCACTGCTGAACTTAGGGGGAATATTTGCCATAGTTACCTCTCTTGTAAGAGAGTTCGCAACCGCAATTTATTATTATTTTGGGTTATTATCATACAGGTACTGTTGCCTATCTCCTGTTTTATTTTCCTCTGTCGTCTTTTACGATACTCACGGGATGATATGGGGTCTTAAGAGCTTTTAAGTAATAATATATATTATTTGGAAGGAGGTAGTGGATTCTTTTACGCCGCCGCTACACGGCGTTATCAAGATCCTGTCTTAACTTCATGATTTCGAAATATTTTCATCCAAACAGAAAAATCTTTGTTGAATATAGTCGACGGTTATTCGCTAAGCAAGTGGTAAATCTAAATAAATTATTACGTTACATTTTTACGTGGTAGAGCCATGCTCCAGCTATATTAATAGTATATTTGTATCACGAATGGGTCGGCTCGACCAGGGACGGACCACGCCCTCGCAGAATACCAGCGTAAAATAGCAGCTTATTGCTGCTGTATTTCGTAGAGTGAGTGTAGAGAACCGGAGACCCTTATTACTGGAAAAGAGGCATTCGATCTTAGTCCTCACGGCTGACAACGCATCTGCATTTTAATTCGCAAACGAAGATAGATGTAGGTGTATATGGGCCACAGCAACCACTTACCATACAAAAATAAAATTATACAAAAAAAATTAATATAAATGCCGCCTGTATGATAGATCATCACTTAAGAACGGCTGGAACGATTTTGATGAACTCTCACAATCACAATTTCAACACGGTATGAAGAGCTGTTGTTGAGATCTAGAAAACAGACGTGCGAAGCCGGGGCGGATCGTTAGTAACCATATAAAACAGAGATTACAAATGGGATTCAACTTGCTTATGTACCGTTTGTCTGTTAAGACTTCCTAACTATTCGTTTTTAAGGTTTGCGAAACGAATATTTTTGCAATGTAATAAAATAATTATCACTTGATTTAGAAAGCCATTTATTTGATACACATATACAAATAAATACAAATACTCACGCCGGTCACCCTGAGGGGTACGCAGAGACTACGGACTTCCATCTGGCGCGATCCTGACACACCTCTCTCGCCTCCTTTACATCCATATATCTACGCATACACACTCGTCGGTTAAGGGTACTCCAAATCTGGCCCATTTTTAATGTATCGCTGATTTGGTCGATAAACCTTCGTCTAGGGCGTCCCTTCCCGACCCTGCCGTTCACTTCTGCAACATAGATTTGCTTTGTCACTCTTTCCTCGTTCATTCTTTCTACATGACCAAACCACCGAAGCATTCCTTTCTTAATCCTTGTCACAACGGCATCTTGCAAACCACACTTTTCTCTTATCACTCTATTTCTCACCCTGTCATTCAGATTCAAGCCTAGCATACTCCTTAAGGACCGCATTTCTACAGCATTTATTCTACTCTCATGCTTCTTCTGCCAGACCCAAATTTCACTACCATACATTAAAGTAGGGACTAACACAGCATTTTGAATTGCCATACGTGCCTTCTTTGATACATTCTGACTCTTCATAATAGCGGGTAGAGCCCCATTCACTCCATTTCCTGTGTTCACTCGTCTTTCTATATCCTTATCATATCTACCATCCCTGCTAAATAAACACCCGAAATATACAAACTCATCCACTTGCTCAATCAACTCCCCTTCTATTCTTATTTCACATAACGTTTTACTTTCTTCTCTTTCAAAAACCATCACTTTCGTCTTACTTGCGTTTACTTTCATAACCTTTTTCTTTCAATGACCAGTTCATTAAAGTAACCATCATTTGCAACTCGGCCGCCGACGATGCAAATATGACTTGATCATCAGCGTACAAAAGGCATTTAACAGTTAACTCACCCATATTCTTCAACTTTCAAAGTTTGCAAACACCTGTCCATAAATAGGTTAAACAGCCACGGGGAAGCCACACATCCATCTATACTAATATAATAAAACGGAAGAGTTTTTTGTTTTTTTGTTTGTTTAAACGCGCTAATCTCTGAAACTACCAGTCCGATTTGAAAAATTATTTTTGTATATTATAGCCAGATTCATGTGCAATAGTATAGGCTATCTAGCATTAAGCTATATTACTCAGCTAGCCTTAAATATGGATATTTGTTAAGCAAGTCAGAAGAAAAAGCACTCCCGAAATGATTTATCCGCGTACGCTGGTGTTATCGTTAGGGATACGTGAATACAATGTTCTAGAAAAATATAGACCTTTACTCCGTCTAAAAAAAGTCCGCGATACCATATGTCTATTTCTTATACATAAGCCATAATTTGGTATTTTGTGACAAAAAAATATTGAAAATTTAAAAGTGATTTATGAGCGTTATTATTAGGCATGGCCTATTTATCCTTACAAACAAAAGTTACTTCATCATCAAGACAATTTTATGAAGATAAACTTTGTTCTTTATACCATGTTATTTGGTACGCATAGTTTAAGAGATAATGTAAAATTAAAATAATTCAATACTTGGCTGGGCGCGCGAACGGTGCTTAAATCCTAGCCGTTATAAAATGCTTGAACTAGGTCATGTCGCGCACCTCAGACAGGTGATGACGCGGGTGAAACCGCGGGGAACAGCTAGTAATACATAAACGTAAACACTCACACCTGTCACCCAGAGGGGTAGGCAGAGACTACGGACTTCCATTTGACGCACACTATTTCTCACCCTGTCATTCAGATTCAGCCTTAGCATACTCCTTAGTGACCGCATTTCTACAGCATTTATTCTACTCTCTTTATTATTATTATTCTTATTCTATATTATTATTCTTTGACACATTCTGACTCTTCATAATAGCGTGTAGGGCCCCATTCATTCTATTTCCTGCGTTTCCACACATTCCACACATCCCTGTCTGACACCTTTATGAATGCCAAACCCGTCCGAGTAGACCCCGTTGATCCTGACACAAGCACTAGAGTCCCTATAAAGAGATCTTAATACCTGTATCAAGCCAGCGCTCAATCCAAATGAGTTCAGTGTTTGCCATAACACATTCCTGTCCACTCTGTCATAAGCCTTTGCAAAGTCCATGAACGCACAAAAAACTTTCTGATTTTTGGCCAAAACTTCTCCGCAATCATGCGCATGGAAAAGACTTGATCCGTACACCCCAATCCCCTTTCTAAATCCAGCTTGCACATACCAAATTTTTTCATCAGTTTCTTCCATAACTCTTTCATTTAACACCTTAACATACAGTTTACCCACAATTCTAAGCAAGCTGATCTCACGGTAGTTTTTACAGTCCTGCTGTGACCCCTTTCCCTTATATATTGGGACTATAACGGATGCCACCAACGCCTGAATAGACCATTAATTCGGCATAAGACCAAGTAATGATCCGTCCCTACGTTCGGTAAACCCTTGTATCTACCACTGCGCTCCTCATTCTTTCATCCACAATTATGAAATCTATCATGCTTCTATCATCCCCTCTTTCCCATGTATACATGTGAATCCTCTTATGGCGGAAGAAAGTGTTCGCCACAAAAACATTCTTTTCCACAGATACGGTGAGGAGGTCTTCACCACTCTCATTTATTCTTTCATCGCCAAACGTTCCTAATATCCTTTCATAACCAGACCTCTTCACCCCAACCCTTCCATTAAAATCTCCTAACGTAATAATATTTTCAGTTTCCTTACATTTCATGAACACCAGCCTTACCATGTCCCAAAACTGCTCTCGGATATAAGTGGGCTTAGACATATCTGGGGCGTACACCCCTAGCACAAACAACTTCTTTAAGCCCACTTTTATTTGTATCCACAGCAGCCTTGGGCTTACACATGCATACTCTTTCACACATTGACCGATTCTTTCTGTAAGGATGAGACCGACTCCCTGGCATGCCCGCTCGGTCTCGTCTACACCAGACCAGTAAGCGGTATACATGCCATGTGCAGTGACATCTCTTTCCTTTCGTTTCGTCTCGTTTACACATAACACATCTATTCCTCTATCATTCGTCATTTCGCATACTTCATCCATCTTATCATTCTTTGCTCCACATACATTCAGCGTAGCCAGATGGGCCTCCGCGATCTACTTTTCGCCCCTCCGGGAGACAGGACGTGACGGGTGGCGAACCCGAATTTGATCGTTCGATTAATAATAAGTCTAGTCCTATTTTCTTTATATTTTAGACTAATATACATAAAAATAAATATGTAACTAAATAAAAACGAGTATATCGATGTCGGTTGTTGCTAATATTGCGAACGAAATCACTATAGATTAAAGAAGTCATGTCTTGTGTATAACGTTACATATAATTTAATTTAGGGTTTGCTTCTCGCCGGAAGATCCCAGCGTTGTTGCCGATTCTGTTGCTGATGTGGTAGGGTATGGAACTTTTTATTCCATCCTCTGTGGAGCCCATCGGAGGCAGATCCCTGTCATGGTTTGGTCGCTCCTATAGAATAGCATCACACTATAAGCAGGAATGCTACCTGGCCTGGGCTGACGCATCAACGTCTCGGGATGTAAACACCAGTGCACTTAAAAAGAAGTATAATTCTGCCTCCAGGTCCTTCAAAAGCGTCATTGCTAAGGCAAGGTCTGAGCACATCGGCAGAATTGGCGAGAAGCTAGTTCGCCTTCCTTCGGGAACCCGTGCATTCTGGTTTCTCGCCAAGGCTGTCCAAGGGAACTTCTGTCAGCCATCTCTTCCATCTGCACAGAGGACGACTCACTGGCCCATGCCGCAAAGGAAAAAGCCGATCTGTTAAGCTCTCTTTTTGCGTCCAACTCGACTTTAGATGACCTTGGGAACACACCGATGACCATCCCGCGGTGTGAGTGCTCCATGCCGAATGTGCGGTTACAGCGCTCGGTTCGCAAAGCACTCTTCTCTCTAGACGTCAACAAGTCGAGTGGGCCTGATGGAGTTCCTCCCATTGTGCTGAAGACGTGTGCTGCGGAGTTGGCACCGGTTTTAACGCGTCTTTTCCGGTACTCCTATTCCCAAAGCGTAGTCCCAAATTCATGGAAGACAGCTTTGGTCCACCCGATCACTAAAAAAGGCGACCGCTCAGGCCCGTCCAACTACCTCACCTCTCTACTATCACGTCCTTGTTCTCCAAAATAATGTAATCCACTATAAACTGCCATCTCATGAGGTACCTTGAAGATCACCAGCTGATTAGTGACCGCCAGTACGGTTACGTCTGGGTTGATCAGCTGGTGATCTTCTGGTCTACCTAACTCATAGATGGACAGAGGCAGTAGTCCAAGGAGCCTCCGATCGGGTCTGGCACAAAGCGCTTCTTTCAAAGCTTCCTTCCTATGGGCTTCCCGAGAAAATGTGCAAATGGATCACCAGTTTCCTTGCTGATCGGAGCATCAAGGTCGTAGTAGACGCTGCATGCTCTGATTTCAAGTCTATCAACGCTGGTGTTCCACAAGGATGCGTGCTATCACCAATTTCTCCTGCATATCAATGATATGTTGCAAACTGGTAACATTCATTGCTATGCAGACGACAGCATTGGTGATGCCGTATATACCAGCCGTGCCAATATTTCTCGTGGAAACGTCGCCGAGTACCGGTATAGAGCGGTTCGAATCGTCGACGACCGAGTTCTTTCTAATTGGCTCGATACACTGGCACAGCGTAGAGATGTTGCATCCCTTTGCATTTTCTACCGAATTTACCACGGGGAGTGCTCTGAGGAATCGTTCGGATTAATTCCAGCCACCAAATATCACGAACGCACATCGCGTCAATATTCACGATACCATCTTCACCACCTGGCGGTCCATGACTGTACGTTTTACTAGGAGTTTTCTTCCTCGTACAACTTTTTACCACCGGCGAGTTTTCCGGACCGATACGGCTTAGGGACCTTCAAGAAAAGAGCTTACACCTTTCTAAAAGGCCGGCAACGCATCTGCAATTCCCCTGATGTTGTGGTTGTTCTTGGGCGGCGATAGTCACTTACCATCAGATGAGCGGCATGCTCGTTTGCCCCCTCTTCTATAAAAACAAAATAGGGATGTAATTTTTCTAGTGAATCAGAAGATACGATTGTTTCTCATATTTGGCATAGTATAAAGAGACCGAAGATGACTACTTGACATTTCTAGTTTCATGGATGAATTACACGCAACATCTTTCAATAGATTTGTCTCTTTTTGCCTTATGTGAAAATTAAATTGGAAAAAGCCAGACAAGTATATTGACTCGATTTATGTAGAATTGTTGGTTCTCTCCATGCACAAGTATGTATGTAATTACGGAAATTAATGAATCTGATAAATGTTATGGTCAGGTCAGGTCAGTCAGTCAGGCAATGTCATCGTCAATTGACTTCTTTTTTCATTTAATATTGTTAATAGTGACATCTGTCGGTAATTATGTAAATTAATTCATAAATAAATAAAGTAATATTTATGAAATAAAAAAAAATATCTGCTGTTGCCAACCAGCTTACCAAAAAGCGTGGCAACTATGGCTAATATCCCCTCAATGAAGCAATCTATGGGGGAGGCCTATGTTCAACAGTGTAATTAAATATGCTTTAACTGCAACTTAAATATGCTAATCGATATAAAATAGAACCTACAGATGTTAAACTTTCATAATTTCAGAAGAGGCACATGAAATAAACTAGTAAATACCTATATAATTAAATAAATTAAGGATTGAAAAGACCACACACAAATAAATTAAGTGATGTAACTAATGAATATTCAAATGTAATGGGATTTTGATTATTTGAAACCTATTTTCATAGCCACGAATAGGTTCGAATGCAACAAGAATTGTTTTCTATGGATTTTAAATACTTTGAAGGTTGGCCCCAAAGATATTTTAATATATAGGTATACTATAGAGCAGACATAGGGAACAATTGCATACAAAAACTATGAGCTAGCGCGTGTGTGACGTGTGAAAACTACGCTGAATTTTTATTAGGAAAACATTTCAACTATTCCCCAGTAGATGAAGCTAATAAATGTAAGGTAAAACCCGTGTTAGGAATATTACCGTTTCGATATAATGTTGTTGAAGGTTACTAAGTTTGTAATCCTTTACGATATAATAATAGGGAAAATGCATGTTTTTTATAATATAAATCTATTTATTATGACTCCCGTCACACCAAAAAAGTCATATAAACGTTTTAAGTCATGAATAAAGTAATGAATGAAATCAAATGTCATGAAATAAAATATTTAATTTCCATTAGCTAAGAATCAATTCAAACAGTAGTCACATTGGTAGCATCTTGGATGACGTCACTGGGTCCATTAGACGCTATAATAATATGATTAGATATATATTTTATACGTGGTAGAGCCATCCTGCAGATATATTAGTAGTATCTATAGTTGTAGCACGAATGGGTCGGCTCGACCAGGGAAGTACCACGCTCTCGCAGAATACCAGCGTAAAATGGAAGCTTGACACTGCTGTGTTTCGTATGGTGAATGTAGAGAACCGGAGACCCATTTGACTGGAAAAGAGGCATTCCATCTTAGTCCTCACGGGTGACGACGCATCTGCATTTTAATTCTTTATTGAAGATCACAGCAACCACTTACCATCAGATGGACTGTGTGCTCGATTGTCACCCTATCCTATAAAAAAAAATATGATAGGTCGATCGGCATCTAAGGTATATCGCTAAACATCAAATCCAACAAGCGGGCGCCTCCATGTTTTCAAATTCGTTTCTTTTACAAATATACACTTTAAATCTAATATATTTTAGAAAAGCACTGAATTTAAAAGTCGTTACACGTTAAATTATAATACAAATTCACTGGTTTGGCGCGTTTACCGCTAAAAAGAACACCTTTGTCGTATTTCCCCAATTTCGGAGCACTTCCCTTTTTGTCGCAGCCAGTAGCGGAATCTTCGGCGTCAACATATCGAATGACCTGCAGAAGCATGGTCACTTGGAAGAGAAAGCTAAATTGGCTTCTAAAAATCTTGGCGTACTCCGTAGAGTGGGACAGTATTTCACGCCTACTCATAGTTTGCAACTTTATAAGCGCAGGTTCGGCCTCATATGGAATACTGTTCTCATCTCTGGGCTGGCCCCAATGCGAGGTCCTTCCACTTGACCGCATAGAGAGCAGAGCGGCTCGAATCTTCGACGACCGAGTTCTCTGACTGGCTTGATTTACTGGCGCTATGTAGGGATGTTGCATCCCTTTGAATTTTCTATCCTAATTACGACGGAGATTGGTCTGAGGAATAGTTCGGATTAATTCCAGCCACCAAATTTTACCAACACACATCGCAACAAAACTTACGTTACCATCCACATCATTTTGATGCTTGGCGGCCCACTACCATGCGATTTATTATGAGTTTTCTTAGGAATCGTTTACTATCGGCGATTTTTATGGACCGATACGACTTAGGGGCCTCCAAGAAACGAGCTTACTCCTTTTTAAAAGACCGGAAATGCATCTGCAATTCTCTTGGTTTTGTAGAATTATATTAAAAATTTAAAAAGAAAGCTATCTCATTGAGTGGTTGTACTGGTTGTACTGGCTGGCTTAGACGTTTCACGTTATAACCAACGGTCGTGTGCCCTGGACACAGGCCCACTCGATTTCTTTATTAGTATGGGTACAGTATCGTTTACTGTTTCACCTCCTTAAATATTGTAGGTGATTAAATCTGCATTCTGTATAATATTTATATCGATAGCACCTATCGATAAACGTTGTCAATCATTAACTCTTTGGTGAAGTTACTGGATAACAGAGGGCGCTTATTACAATAACGATAAATGTTCTAGAACAATATACTAGAAATAATAAAAATTAAAACATTTTGGGGTAATTATACGAGTACATTATACTTGCGATAATAAACCGAAATCACATACAGTTTTCGCAATACAAATTTAAAAATATATTAAAATATAAATTTAATAATATATATATAGTTTCTGGTGCTTTACAGCTACCCATGGTCACGGGGGGACTGATATCTAAGTTTTTAAGTGTAATATCCCTCTACAAGATGCAGGAGAGTACAAGCTTGATTGCAAATGTGGTCTCTTACATAGGACAAACAAAAAGATCCATTAAAACCCGCGTGAATTACATATGGCTGACGCACCGACGCTCTGGGAAGTCTGCAGTGTGTGAACATGTTCAAGATCGTCCCCACCATTACCATTAGATTTGATAGACCACAAATCCTCGCAAAAGAACACCGATTCCTACCAAGGATGACTCGCGTGAGGCTATTGAAATTAAAAAAAAAAACATCGTAACTTCAATAGAGAAGATGGATGGGTGCTACCATCTTCTTGGCAAGCATACCACTGCAAGACTTCAAAACACTGTTAGCTCGTTACGCAGAATGAGCTTACAGTATCTTACTAAAAAAATATGCAAAAAGAATAAGAATAATAAATAAAAAGGTAGCCGGGCTGGGCTAACTGTGACATCGGAACGTCAAATATCTCAGTCCCCCCTCCCCCTCCGTGGCTATGGGTTACTGTAAAGTACCCGAAATGTCGGGAATTAAAATAAGTAAGTTAAACGCGATAAAATCCGTAAAAATAGTTTTATTCAATGACACAAAACGTATTCGCTAATAATTTCTCTTTTCCGATTCCAAACCACCTCTTTTAATTTTAATAGTTATAACTTCTTTGCGTGCAGACAGACAGATAGTGTCACAATTTATAAATTCTTTGTTATAGATTTGTATCGTGTAAATAAAAGGAGTTGAGCTTATAATTATTAACCAAATTTTAAATAATTAATATTATACTTTATAATGAGTAAGTATACTGAAATTTCATGTTTTAAAACAGCGATCCTTAAAATTAATAATTTTGCCGTTCTGTGCATTATTTGCGTGTTACGCGCAATAGTATCAAATTATATGTTATATTGCCATTAAAACCTTAGGGTATTCAACTAATACTTTAAGATTTAAACGGCAAGGGCCAAACCACTCTTGATACTTTTTACAAACTATCCGCGATTCGATCATCATTTATCATCATCATCACAACCCTTCACAAGTTCATTGCTGAACGTAGGCCTACCCCCAAGGAATGCTACAAAACACGATCCTGAGCCACCTGCATCCATTGACTTCCTGCATGTCTTACCAGATCGTCACTTCATCTAGTGGGTGACGCCCTACACTTCGTCCGCCGATACGAGGTCTCCACTCGAGAATCTTTTTTCCCCAGTGGTTGTCGGTTCTTCGAGCTATATGGCCGGCCCATTGCCACTTCAGCTAACTAATCCGTGGGGCTATGTCGGTCACTCTGGTTTTACTGCGGATATCCTCATTACTAAGTTTATCACACAGAGAAACTCCGAGCACAGCCCTCTCCATACCTCGCTTAGGGAACTTGAGTTTCCTCATGCGGCGAGCAGTGAAGGACCACGTCTCATACGTTACATAGGTCATCACTGGCAACACGCACTGGTCGTACAGTCTCGTTTTCAAGTTTTGCGGTATACCTGACGAGAAGATGTGCCGTAATTTCCCGAACGCTGCTCAGCCGACTTGAATCCGTCGATTGACCTCTCGGTCGAAGTTGGACTAACCTAATCGGACTATTTGCCCCACAATAATATGCAAATACTTCAACACTTCGATATACCGACAGTCAACTTGGCACCACTAAAGGGACTGCAGCACTGCCCAACAGAATCAAAGGCTTTCTCATTCTCTCATTCCACATACGCCAGACATTGTGGCAAATTGTATTTCTCGCACTTCTGTACAATTTGCCGAAGGGTATGTATGTGGTCTATGGTGCTAAATCCTTTTCGAAAACCGACTTGTTCGGGAGGCTGGAAGTCGTCAAGTCTGCGTGCGAGACGATTCATAATGACTCTCGAAAACAGCACGTAGACGCGGCTTAGAAGAGAAATCGGTCTGTAGTTCTTCAGGAGAGCATTGTCGCCTTTCTTGAAGAACAAGACTACCGCACTTCAGCTCCACACCTCTGGTGTAGTGCCACCATGGAGGACGGAATTAGAGCTTCTGAAGGACTTCAAGTGCTGGTTTCCCACCCGCTTTCAGAAACTCCGCTGCAATTCCATCCTCGCCTGTAGCCTTGCCGTTTTTAAGATGCTGGAGAGCAACTCTAATTTCGCTCAGACTGACGTCCGGAATTTCATCGGAATAGTGTCGATAAGACTTGCTCTTGGATCGTTACTCACACATTTGCGTGTGGCTCCAACGATGATGAGTCACAGCTGCCCATAGAACCTCTCTATCTTACTTAAAATCGGAGGTGTCCCGGAAATGATGCTGCCATACTCCCTCTTCAGCTTCGACAGTTGGCTCTTTCTGGCAAACAAATCTCTAGCAAAGACTTTGGAGCTCTAGTTTCGCTAGATCGCGTATACATACGAGCAGTATTAAAGTTGCCTAAAACCCGCCGCATGCATTTGGAGATCTGTCTGTTCAGTCGCCTGTATGCTGTCAAATCTGTTGAAGAATGTAGCCTCATCTCCCGTCTAACAGCCATGAGATTAAGAGTGTAATCGGAGAGTTTTTGTGTTCTTCTGTAGCGTTTCTTGCAAAACTTAGCTCCGACCGCGTGAACAGTTTCCATGAGCTTGTCATTCAATATCGTTCATTGCATTGCAGTCTTCTAGGCACTTAAAACGGTTTTGTAGTTCTAGCTGAAAGGTTTCGGGAGTCTGGATTAGAGCACGAGGGGGATGGAGCGTTGACTTCATTAGACGTGACCATTCGGATATCGCTGCCGATTTTCACCCTCGCGATCACTGAGACATCACTGAACAGTTGTCATCTGGTCGTCATAATGAAGTCAATGTTATGTTTTGTCGAACCGTCGGGGCTGGACCTGGTCCACTTCCTGTGTGGCCGCTTCTGTAAGAAAGAGAGCATTATAAAGAGTCCCTCTTTCTTTTTTCATGAAGTCTGCTAGCTGTTGGCCCTTTGGGCCCTATTTCAAATTTCCTACCTTCAGCTCACCGTTCTCTCTTGTGCCTGGTTTTGCGTTCAATTCTCCCATTAACACCATATAGTGGGTTTTGGAGGAATGCATGGCTTTAGATATATCCTCATACATTTCCTCCACCTCCTCATCGGGATGTGCCGAGGTTGTTACGTAAACCTATATGACCTTCAACGAATACCGTTTGGTGATTCTGAGTATATGATACGCAACCCTTGTAGACACACTCAATCTTTGCAACGTTAACGAAAGACTCGTGGACGATAAATCGGGACAGAAAATTAAATTGGGACAGATGTTCGCCCTCCTGGTGTTAGAACAAGTTGCCGGATTCGAGGATTACTATGTCCTGCCCCTCTCTTCGGACCTCAGATAATCCTACAATATACCATCACAACTTGTCTATCTCTTCTTCCAGCTCCAGAATCTTCTCGTCAGCCCTCAGGGTGCGTGCGTTATATGTTGACAGGTCGAGTCGTCGTAGGTGGCAACCGAACCTCTACCGGAGATTCTTAGCACCCCAGGCCCCGCTGTTACCATACTCGCCACCGTAGCCAAGAAAAGCGGGACCTCCGGGGACTGGCAGCCGTCTCTTCGTAACTTTAATCATGGGGGTATATTGCCATAGTTGCCACGCTTGACGAGCGGGTTGGCAACCGCAGTTTTTTTATTGTTGTTTTGTTGTTATCAGAAAGATTCTGCTTCTCATCTTCTGTCTCAGTTTCCCTCTGTCGCCTCTTACAATTCCACGGTAGTGGGTATTCTTACCTGCAGCAGCTATTAACTCTGTGAAATTAATATTATCATTATTTTGGTATCAATTTTAAAGTTGATCAAACTCTTCTACCATTGCCTTATTGCTTGACATACAATCGAACGCAACGCATCTGTAATGTATCTCCAAGACTATAAAAGGTTATTTTTTGTGATATGTGTGACTTAAATTTACCTATAAAATGGATGCCATACTCTTATACATACTGGTACATTCATAGATTTCTTTTTTCTTTAGGTTGAGAGTTGAGAGTAAACTTTAAATACAGATAAGACTACGTTTTAAATATAGATAAAACAAAATATTAAATGTAGGTAAAAATATTAAAGGTAGGTGGAAGGTAGGTAGGCTTGTTTAAATCATTTTCCAGCTAAAAAACGTGCGATTACGATGGTGCGATTGACCGCTAGTGTAAATTGTTATAATACGAGGGCGGCACTGAAAATTTCGGGAATCAAGGAAGTGACACAAGATTACTATTTAAAAATGTATTTATTGCTTTTCGAAGTATTCTCCGCGAAATTTGACACATTTTTCCATACGATGGAACCGATCATTAAAGCAACCATTCCATTCGGAAGTTGGGGTCTCCAAAATGATGATGGTCACCATCTCCAGGTGATGAAAATCTCTGTCCACACAATTTATTCTTTATTTTAGGGAAAGTAAAGAAATCATTAGGGCTTAGGTCGGAGCTGTACGGCGGATGGTGTAATAATTCTATGTTTTCTTGCTCTAAAAACTCTTTTGTTCTGTGTGCGGTGTGAGAACTCGCATTGTCGTGATGGAAGATGATGCGGCGGTTGCATTTCTCTTTACGGAGTTCAGAAACGACCTGTGGCAAACAAATGCTAGCATACCATTCTGCATTAACCGTTCTTTGTCCCTCAAGAGGAATAGTCGTAATATGGCCGGTTTTGGAGACAAATGTGGCCACCATTTTTTTTTTGCAACACTCCGTGAACGAACAATTTTTGTTGGCTTTTACTCATTTTCGAACACCCAAACTCGTGACTGGTTTTTTGTTTCGGGTTCGTACGCGTATATCCAGGATTCGTCACCTGATACGATGTTGTATACAGCATTTGAGGATCCTGCGTGGAATCTTTCGAGTTCTGACGCACCAAGTAACGCGAGCCGCTTTTTGCTCTTCACAGAGCGAATGCGGTATCCATCGGGAAAACAACTTTTTTACACCTAATTGTTCATGCAAGATTATTTGTAATTGACTCATGCCAATGTCTAAAGTTGCCTGATTTTCGCGGCATGTCACATGTCGATCTTCCTCAATCAGCTTACGCACAGCATCAACGTTTTCTTGGATGACTGCAGTTTTTGGACGACCTTGACGGGGATCATCACTGAGCTTGACACGTCTACGTTGAAATTCAGCAAACCAGCGATAAATTGTGGTTTTGGATGGGGCTTCATCACCAAATGGAGAAATCATCCGGTCAACACACTGTTTTTGTGTTAAACCACTTCGAAAGTCATAATAAATCATCGCTCTTGAATTTTCTCGAGTCAAATCCATTTTCTCAACGACTAAACAAGTTTGACAAAAGCTGGCGACAAGACCGAGAATCTTTTTTTAAATAAATAAATGGTATTCGATTTTTAAAACCAAGGAGTTTTCAATTTAAAAGATTTTAATATGACAGTAACAGTGGAATTATTCCATTCCGGATACTTTTAATACAACCTCGTATAACGCGACCAGTGATTTTACGAATGCATGTACGCTATTATGCATTCTTAAAATCACTAGTCCCTGATGCTATAAGTATCGAGTGCATTTTGGCCCTTAACCAAGTTATTTATGTGAGATGCATAACTTATCGATTATTTTATGTGTAGCCTACCTCGTGTCGAGGTAATACAAATAAAAGGCAATGTGTTATATATGGAGAGAATTTTTTTTTATGTTTTTTGTTAGAGCATATTTGCGTAGGTAGTTATATGAATGTGAAGGAGACGAGATAGGTGTATCAGGATTGTGCCATATGGAACTTCCTTTTCCTCATGTGTACATAGTCAGCCTACCCCTCTGCTTGACGACTGAGTGCTTATGTATGTATGTATGTTTGTATGTTTTTAATTACTTTTTTATGTTGTAATATTAAATATAGTAAGAAGGCCCAGTAGCACAGTGACTAAGCAAAAGAGGCCGCAAGCCGCTGCGTCCATTCCTGCTTAGAACAAGTATTATAGCTAGCACATAATGTTTCTCTTGTACGGGTGCTTGTCCATGTATAATTTATATACCGGGTATCCGGTAACTAATGTATAACGTTATATTATAATAGTTTGATACAGAAATAATATTTTTGAACCTATAGAATGTTCGGAAAATTGGGTGTCGCACCGGCTGTGTTATTTGAGGAACCATTTTGAGCTACTTAGAATTCCACGCAACTCAAGAATTATCAGATTTATACATCTGTAATTGTAAGCCCTCTTGAATAGATAGAATCGTATATTTTAGGAAAAAATCCTATTATAGTTCTTGAAACTCACTCTTTTATCAAAACCCAGATCATCGCTAGGTGATTTAGATACTTGAAATTAAGATCGAGGCGACGAACGGAATCAAGGTAGATCATTAGGCGTATACAATAATTGTATATTTAATAATAAAATAATTGTATGTACCTACCTAATTATTGCATAGAAAAAAATCTGAAAACTACAAATTATCAATATTCGATGTCCAGAAAGTTATTGGTGGGAGTATATGTAACTTCATAAATTGGTTACCACTGAGCCATAAACACTAGAAAATATGTCGAAGGTTTCAGCTCGACAGCAGAGCCATCTACCGGGTCCATTTGTGAATCTAAATTATCCATGGACCAACTCAAACGCACAATAACTATTTATTTATATTGTGTAGAAGCGTGTAACTTCAAGTAAGTGATGGTGACGACTAAGGGCAGATTATTCAATCGTATGAATTTGTCGTGAAATTAATTATAACCTGTCTTAATAAAAAATTATACCCGAGAATTAAAAAATCGGCTTTCAACCAAATTGACTGTGGCAAATGACTGATAGCGGAAAATTCTCAAATTATGCCTAATATTCGGCTTCACAGACTGGTGATCAATGATCAGGGACAACTATACCACTGTAAAAGTATCGGATATGTGCTCACACACCCCCTGTCCAGTGTAGTGAAAATAAGTTATCGATAAAGAAATGCCTATGATTATATCGATTGGCTAGTCTCCATAGACTAGCCAATCGATATAATTATATAATTTGATAAACCGAATTTTCTGCAAAAATCTAGGGATATCGCGAAAACACAGATATTAGACAATGGCTATGACATGTTTCAATCTTACTGGAAAAAGGAGTTTTGCGAAAGCACTGGTTGCTTTAGAAACTTTGAATGTACTTAACTCTGATTGGCTTGATTTTGTTTTATAGGCCAATTCTTATTGTGATTGGTTCCTAGTTTTACCTTGCAGGTTTGAAGTATTTTTTCATGTCACGACGTTTTTGGAAATGTTGGAAGTAATAAAATATTTTTTATGACTTTTTGCGAAAAATTCGCTTTATGAAATTATCCTATGACATATATATCGGCGACAAGAAACAGCATCAAAGGTAAAGAAAGCTGCGATCGTCTAATATCTAAGCATTGCGATAACTGAAAATGCTTGATTTTGTACCGACTTCAAAAAGGAGACTGTACTCAATTTTTGTTCTTTTTTAGGGTTCCGTACCTCAAAAGGAAAAACCGGAACCCTTAGTGTGTGTCCACAGTGAATGCGCGGCGACTTGAGCCTGTTGCGGGCGCGTGCCGTGGCCACAGTGACTAGCGAGCTGTTGGTGTGCTTAGATGTATTACAGGTGTTGTAAACCATGGACGAGGATTTTTATTTCTACTAGATAGTCCGATACTGAGATGGGAGATTTTGAACATTAGAGAGGGTGTGCACGAAATAAATAAAAACCGACTAATAAATGGTGAATTTTTTAATTTGTAAGAAGAATTGAGATTTGTACCCTAGAAAATTCTTTGTATACTCGAATGTCCGTATCAACATTTGATTACGTCCTGAATAAAATATCACCTAAAATCACTAGAGAAGATACAAATGTTTTAACAAAAAATAATGAAGACGCGCTTACGCCGAGCGATAAGACCGAACTGGTTTGATACCCCCGCACCCGCGCATTAGATCGCTAGCTGACTAGGCCTGTAGTGTGGCCAAAACGCGCGGATATGAACGTTTGAAAACTACGCGCGCTATCCCGCTCATGCCCGTCGTGCTAGGCGTCCGCCTTGGTCACTACACTATGGACGCAAACGGCGGTTTCATATGTTTGATAATTCGCGCCCGTCGTCGCAACCGCGCTAGGCTCGCACTGTGGACGAGGGCTTATATAGGATCACTTTGTTGTCCGTCTGTCTGTCTGTCTGTCAAGACCCTTTTTTCAGGAACGCGTGGAGGTATCAAGCTGAAATTCATATCAAATATTCAAGTCTACTGTCCCTTAGAGCTGTGAAAAAATCAAACTTCTAAGCCAACGCAATCAAAAAGATACAGCCGTTTATTCCGTAAATTTTCGACATTCGCAAGGGAATCAAAATCTACAGGGTACTTCCCGTGAACTCAGAATCTTGAAATTTGGTATGAAGCAACGTTTTATAGCACAAATAAAGGAAAACTTGCGAAAAGCATAAATTTTTAGTTACATCATATAATAAAAATATTTATAATAATTTTAAACTTATAAACCTACAAATTTTTTCGGAACCCTCGGTGCGCGAGTCCGACTCGCACTTTGCCGGTTTTTTTCTTTTTTTATGTGTGTACCTCATAACTTTTTTTTTAGTGAACCTATTTCGATGAGTCTTTGTTTGAAAGCTGGTGCTTCTCATGTGGTCCCATATAAATTAATAAAAAAAATATCAAGGTCTGACCAATAGTTTTTGAGTTATTCTTAATAATTTATATTGAAGTTGGTTATAAAAGAAATTTAATTTTAAATTATTCATAAAAGTTTAGGTGGCAAACAAACACAGTCCACATGATGGTAAATAAATACTGTGGGTCATAGATCCTTATTAAGAACTAGGTGTTCCCCGCGACTTCGCCCGCGTGTAATTTAGGGTTTTAATTATATTGCTCAGAACCCTAACTCTTTTTCTCAAATATAAGTAGCCTAAGTAAAAGTCCCGTCGAAATCGGTCCAGCCGTTTCGGAGATAAGCCGGAACAAACGGACAGACAGACAGACAAAAAATTTAAAATTTGTGTTTTTGTTGTAAGTACCGTATATACATTCATGTGCATTTAGTAAAAAGCTGTTATTTTAACATAACGTATTTTAGAATTCACATATTTTTTATTATTCAATCGATTTAAATAAAACAAAATCTCTAAATATTAGCTCCTAATTATCTTAACAATTCACTTTTAACCGGAACCAAATTAAATTAGCCATTGTGGATAGTAGCGTGCACAAACGCACAGACGAATAAACAAAAGATCTGGTAATGATTTTTTTTATATGTACATGTGTAAATTGGCCGGAATAATGTACATTGGAATGAAACCCTTATCGTTTATACCCGATCCGTACCTCACTGTTTTTTTTTATTAAATTGTAATCTTGTATGTGGAGCAAGGTTGGTGTGTACCACTCAGTTAAAATAGAACAAAATAACTTGAGACACACGCACTGTCAGTGTTTGCTGCGAGCTCGAACTGACTGATGCACTCGTACTATCTTATTCATAATAACTTTTATTTAATAGGTATATATATATATATATATATATATATATATATTAATATATTAATTCTAAGAAGGTGATCTTCCTACATTCTCTTAATTAAAAATACATGGTTAATATGTATCACCGAACTGGAATATACAAAAATTAGGGTAACAATAAAGTGAGGGAATACTTTCTAGAACTAAGACTGTTTGATATAATATAACCGATAACGTGACAAAAGAATACTGCAACGCCCGCATGTCGGTACGTATGGCAACTTATTTAGGTTAGTTAACAAGAATCTGGAAAATATTCAGGATTCACAGAGTTTATGTGCTTAACTGCTATTGTTTTTGTATAAAACAATGTTTAGTTTAGGAAACACCGATCGCACTATCGGTGAACCTCGTCTTTGACCTACTGACCCACTTTGATGCCAGAGTGGCAAGCGCTTGTACCGTCCACGAGTGTTGATAGGTATACTAGTCCGCACAGTCGCGCACACTTCACATATCATCTAGGGACTTTAAAATTCTGTATTTTAAGGTAATGCACGTCACGTTGATAAATTGCATGCACAATATAATGTACTCGTAGAATTTCCGGCATTATGGGATTATTTTGTTTTTGGATATATAAGTCAAAGGTGTTTGGCATATCACCATACTACCTTAATCGCTATTTTATAATTTAATTCAAAAATTTATTATTTCGTATTCTCTTCAATGTTATTTTCTTATATTAAATACATTTTTCGATGTGTATTATATATGTGTATTATACATCATGTTGAGAACAGAAAAATTTATCTTATTATAAAAAGGGAATAAAAAAAGTTTAAGTCATAAGATCCGTTTTGCTGCAAGGTATACAAGCTCCTTTTTATTGGTACACTTTAAATGTTACATTGTAGGTATTTATTTTATAGTTTTAGTGAACAAATAACGTGATTAAAAATTAAATAAAATACAAATTCAAAATGTAATGAATACAATTATATATTATATATAATAATTAAATTTATAATTTGCGAATGCATTGTTAGTTAGCACGTTAGTTACGTCGTGGAACGAAACTAATTTCATTTAACCTAGTTTTACGACGCGCTCGCTCGGATCCTCTGCGATCAAGATACACCTCGGTTACGTTTATCTTATCTTTGCGACAAACCTTTAAATAGAACAACGATTTAGAGAATGTTGTTCAGAAATTAATATGGTTCAGAATACCATGCGGTGGCGGCGTTTGAGAATCTATCATACCCCATTTCGTCCTGACGAGATTGAAATAGACTACTATGGGAAATGCCAGAAAAATGTTGTGGCTTTCTATAAATGTTGTATACCAAAATGTTGGAAGCGTCTGGTACTGCATTCGTCAATCTGCCTGCCAAGCGTCACGATTAAGCGAAACCCTCTCTACAACGGGGGAGGCCCCGGTAGTGGACTTTTACGTGTTGATGAAGAGGAAATTTTCAAAGTGGTGAATTAAACCACTTCGAAAATTTAGAATTAAATAAAAGATTAACACTAGCTACATTTATACAAAAATTATCCAAAACTATTCTGTACTTCTTTGTATAGAGGGTGCTAAGAATCTCCGGTGGAGGTACAGTTGCCACCTAAGACGACTTGACCTGGCAACGTACAACGCACGCACCCTGAGGACTGGCGAGAAGATCGTGGAGCTAGAAGAAGAGATAGACAAGTTGCGCTGGCATATTATAGGATTATCCGAGGTCCGAAGAGAGGGGGAGGACACGCTAATCCTCGAATCCGGTAACTTGCTCTATCACCGGGAGGGCGACCATGTGTCCCAAGGAGGTGTCGGATTTATCGTCCACAAGTCTCTCGTTAACAACGTTGTAAGGATTGAGAGTATTTCGGCGAGGGTTGCGTACCTTATACAAAGAATCACCAAACGGTATTCGCTTAAGGTCATACAGGTTTACGCACCAACCTCGGCACACCCTGATGAGGAGGTGGAGGAAATGTATGAGGATATATCTAGAGCCATGCATTCCTCAAAAAACCCACTATACGTTGTTAATGGGAGACTTCAATGCAAAACTAGGCACAAGAGAGAACGGTGAGCTGAAAGTAGGGAAATTTAGAATAGGGCAACGGAATCCAAGAGGCCAGCAGCTGGCCGACTTCATGGAGAAAGAGGGACTATTTATGATAAACTCTTTCTTCCAGAAGCGGCCCTACAGGAAGTGGAACTGGTCGCGCCCCGACGGTTCGACAAAAAATGAGATTGACTTCATTATGACGACCAGACGACAACTGTTCAGTGATGTCTCAGTGAGCGCGAGGGTGAAAATTGGTAGCGATTACCGAATGGTTAGAGGCACATTGAACCTAAACGTAAGGTTGGAGAGGTCACGTCTAATGAAGTCAACGCTCCGTCCCCCTCGTGCTCTAATCCAAAGTCACGAAACCTTTCAGCTCGAGTTACAAAACCGTTTTCAGTGCCTAGAAGACTGCAATGAAGTGGACGATATGAATGATAAGCTCGTGGAAACTGTCCATGCGGTCGGAGCTAAGGTCTGCAAGACCCGCCGCAGAAGAACACAAAAACTCTCCGATGACACTCTTAGTCTCATGGCTGTTAGACGGGAGATGAAGCTGCATTCTTCAACAGATTTGACAGCATACAGGCAACTGAACAGACAGATCTCCAAATGCATGCGGCGGGACTTACGCAACTTCAATACAGCTTGTATTGAAGAAGCGATCGAGCGGAACCAAGGCCCCAAAGTCTTTGCACGAGATCTCTCTGCCAGAAAGAGCCAACTGTCAGAGCTGAAGACCGAATGTGGCAGCATCGTTTCCGGGACACCTGAGATTTTGAGTGAGAGGTTCTATGGGCAGTTGTACACGTCATCGTTGGAGCCACACGCAAGTGTGAGTAACGATCCAAGAGCGAGTCTTATCCGACACTATTCCGAAGATATCTCGGACGTCAGTCTGAGCGAGATTAGAATGGCTCTCCAGCACCTTGAAAACGGAAAGTCCCCGGCTGAGGATGGAATTACAGTGGAGCTTTTGAAAGCGGGTGGAAAACCGGTACTTGAAGTCCTTCAGAAGCTCTTTAATTCCGTCCTCCATGGTGGCACTACTCCGGAGGCGTGGAGCAGAAGTGCGGTGGTCTTGTTCTTCAAGAAAGGCGACAACGCTCTCTTGAAGAACTACAGACGATTTCCCTTCTGAAGCCGCGTCTACGTGCTGTTTTTGAGAGTCATTACGAATCGTCCCGCACGCAAACTTGACGACTTCCAGCCTCCCTAACAAGTCGGTTTCCGATAAGGCTTTAGTACCATAGACCACATACATATCCTGCGGCAGATTGTACAGAAGACAGAGGAGTATAATCTGCCACTTTGCCTTGTGTATGTAGACTATGAGAAAGCCTTTGATTCCGTCGAAATTTGGGCGGTGCTGAAGTGTTTGTACAGTAGAGCTACGATGGCTATCCGAGTACAGAATCAGAGTACGAAACCTATCCAACTGCAGAGAGGTGTAAGACAGGGTGACGTTATATCCCCGAAATTCTTCACCGCTGCATTGGAAGACGTTTTCAAGCTACTGGACTGGAAAGGATGCGGTATTAACATCAATGGCGAGTTCATCACTTACCTTCGATTTGCCGACGATATAGTCCTTATGGCAGAATCGCTGAAGGACCTAAGCACTATGCTCAATGACCTCAATAGTGTCTACGGATAGGTCTTAAGATGAACATGGACAAAACAAAGATCATGTTTAATGTCCATGTCACACCTATGCTGGTAGTTTTTGGGAGCACTAAGCTCGAAGTTGTTGACGAGTATGTTTACCTGGGACAAATAGTCCGACTAGGTAAGTCCAACTTCGACCGAGAGGTCAATCGACGGATTCAACTCGGCTGGGCAACTTTCGGGAAACTAAGACACATCTTCTCGTTAGACATACCTCAAAACCTGAAAACGAAATTGTACAACCAGTGCGTGTTGCCAGTGATGACTTACGGATCTGAGACGTGGTCCTTCAGTGCTGGTTGATGAGGATGCTCAAGGTCGCTCAGCGAGCTATGGAGAGGGCTATGCTTCGGGGTTTCTTTGCGTGATAAACTTAGAAATGAGGATATCCGTAGTAGAACCAGAGTAACCGACATAGCCCAACGGTAATAGTAGGCTGGAGTGGTAGTGGGCCGGCCATATAGCTCGAAGAACCGACAACCGATGGGGAAGAAAGGTTCTCGAGTGGCAGCATCGTACCGGTAGGCGAAGTGTAGAGCGACCCCCCCCCCCCCCACTAGATGGAGTGATGATCTGGTAAGACATGCAGGAAGTCGATGGATGCAGGTGGCTCAGGACCGTGCTTTGTGGTATTCCTTGGGGGAGGCCTATGTTTAGCAGTGGATTTATGGAAGGCTGTAATGATGATGATGATGATTCTATACTTCGGTGATATACCTATATCGCGTCTATGATTTCAATTGTATCTATTATTTTATTTATTACGCAGCATAATTCATATTATAATTCCAATTACAAAGATTTGAGAAATAATTGAAGCACTTATTAGCCTTCATATTTTAGTACAGAAGATGGTTTAGGAAGCAGTATCACAGATAAAAATATTCAAAATATAATTTAAAAAAAATGTGTGAATTGTATTAGTATCGTTAAGTGAATCTTATGTCAACTGCTTGACTTTTTAATAAAATTTATGAATTTACAATTATTGGCGTTGTTATTGAGTCTGACATAGTGATGGTAAAACACGATGATAGGTTTTTTACTGTGTTCAGATTCATACGGGCCAATAAAAATAATTCGGATGACGATCGTCGTCCAGCCCCGTTGACCTGATATACGCGTATATACCGGCGCCAACAACTGCGACATACTTTCGATGCTGAAAATTTCCTAATTTAACTGCAACATGAAATGTCGACACCAAAATAAAATAAAGAACGTCATATGGAAAACAAAGAACCAGTGTCAAAAGACGCTGAATTAAAACAATACATTAGTTATTTCTAGAGTGTATTGTATAGAAAAGTTTACATTGCTCCAACTTATATTATGTTGGGTAATTGTGTTTTGTGCAAATTTTTATTTAAAGAGAAATAAGCGATACCTGGACAAAATAAATGACACTCATAAATTTAGCAAATGGGTGTTATTAGTATATAGTTATATAAAATTTAAATAAGTTGAGCAATTAGTAAGACTAACCTGTAAAACTGAACCACCACGCGACACAAGTCTTTTAAGCTTAGGTCACGCGATTATTGGAAAAAAATTTCTTATCGCATGGTACGAATTTGATGGATGGATAGGACAGAAAAAGTGTAAGGTTTTTCCTTCAGGACCCTTTCTATAGTGCGAGCGAGATGGAATGATATCTATCTTCCTCGCACTGTTTCTTATCTTAAAGAAGAAATATTATTTTAAACGACCCTTTATTTTAATAGACATATATTTCACAATAATATAATACGTTTATCAATAATAATTTACAACGAAAGGAACTTTGTTCCAATCGAGTGTTCCACGACACTCATTCATGTTTTTTTTTGTTTGTTATTTCTTTGTGTACAAATATATTTTAGTCAATAAATAAATAAATATTTTTCACGCCATGGCTTACTGAACAAGGCTTCAGATTATCATCATCGTCATTACAGCCCATTATAAGCCCATTGCCTGTACTTAGGCCTCCTCCAAGGAATGCCACAAATCATTGCCCAGAGCCACATGCATCCATCAATTCCCTGCATCTCTTACCAGCTTGTCATTCCATCTAATGATACGAGACTATTCCTCGAGAACTTTTCTAGTGTCAAGGGTAACAGTGTAACATTTAAAGAAAATATAAATATAAAAAAATTAACTAAATGTCGAAATTACATTAAGCTGAAGGGGATATTTGTATGCTGTTAAGCTAACGTTAATCATTTTTAAAGTTACTGTCTGTCCCTTTGTCAGATTTTTTTCGGAATGGCTGGATCGATCTCGATCTCGATCGATCGATCATGATCCAGGCGTGATCTAGGCTATATTTTATATGAAAATTGTTTGATTTTTGAAAAATAATGAATAATTGAAAATTAAATATTATCTTAAATCTAAATATCGCCATAATAATACAATATACTCAGGCTATATATATATATATATATATATATATATATATATATATATATATATATTACAAATCACGTATTGTAATTCGTATATTTCTCAACTGGACAAAGTATATTTGGGGCTTTTCTGTTTTTCTGTGTTTAGTTAAAACTGTTTTATTTATTACGCACAAATACTTTATCAATTCGTGTATTTTGTTGTTTTAATATATTATGCTGTTTGAAATAGCCGAAGTGTTTGATGTTAGGAATTATTATGTTTGAAAAAAAAACGTAAGATCGTTTCGCGCAGTGGCATAAATATTTCGAAGTGCTAAAGAATTGTACGTACCATAGTCTAATTAGATATATTGTACACTGCTGAATATTTAAAGATATGTCATAAACATAAAGACTCACGCCTGGCACACTCCTATCTCCTCCTTTACATCCAATATACCTATGCTCGTCGATTAAGGGTATTTAAATATAGTTATAAATTATAATAGTTTTAAAATAAAAGGAACTCTGAATATTACATTTGTGTTTTTAGATTTGGGAAAGAAAACCTAAAAATGTGATAATACTTATTATTTCTCCCAAATTCTAACATAGATTATAGATTTCCTCCATATATTTCAAAAAAGTGCGGTACTGAGCTACCTGCATCTATCGACTACCCTCGAAATAATCGGAACGTCACTTTATCTAGTGGGAGGCCGCCTAACACTGTGCTTTTCAGTACGAGGCTGCCACTCGAGAAACTTTAATCCCCATCGGTTGTTCTCCAAGCTGTATTGCCAGGTCATTTGCATTTCAGCTTATTTATCCATTGTCGATCAGATATTTATTTATTTAACAGTTTATGTGCACACATAATGCGAAAAGAAAATGGTAAAAACATAATTATGTACAAAGGCACTGCTTATTCCATGATGAAATTTCTTCCAGCAGGCCTATTGAAGGATATTATATATATACTAGCTGACCAGGCAGACGTTGTTCTGCCCTTTCCGAACGACCTTTTGCTTTCCCATAAATACTCCTGAAATTAGCAATAAAAAAATTGACGGTCACTTATCGGGATAAAAACTATCCTATCTCTCAAGTTGGACCAAACTGCACACAGACTGTAAACTTTTAATCACGTGGTAGTTATACTACTAAATTGTAGCTTATATTAAACGTTTGTATTTTTAACATAGCGCCATCTATTAAATATTTACTCAATCCAGTCAACAGATATCGTCATCTGACAGAATCGTTTGGAGCTAACAGATAATTGTGACTGTCAAATAATAGACAAATAATTTTCAATAAAACAATATTGTATTGCGACTATAAATTGAGATGTAAGCTATCCTATCTTTTAAGTTGGACCAAACTGCACATTGACCAAAAATTTCATTGAAATCAGTTCAGTAGTTTAGGAGTCCATCGCGGACAAACAACGTGACACGTACTTTTTATATATAAAGATAGAATATTATATATATATATATATATATATATATATATATATATATATATAATATTCTTGTTTTTTTTTTTGCGGATATCATCGTTACAAATTTATGCCACAAAGAAATTCCGAAAATATCCCTTTTCATCGCTCGCTGTGTGTTTCACGCATTCGAACCAAACTGTTTGTTTCGTCTTTCGTAGTGCGTACAGCAAAGGAGTGGAATAAGTTGCCAGCGTCTAACTCTTTCCGTCCGATTACAATCTGTTTTTTTCTGTGTTTTTTTTTTTCAAGATTAGTGTGAATAGGTTGTTACACACTGTTACAAGTGTGTTGCTAAGACAGTACGATTTACCATCTAGGGTTTCATCACCACTTACCATCATGTGGGATTGTAACCAACCACTGGCTTATAATAAGTAAAATAAATTAGTAGTAAAACAGCATTTTTAATAATTTCAAATTAAAAATTTTGTAGCACTGACTTCAATATAAATTATTGATAATAACTCAAAAACTATTGGTCAGACCTTGTTTTTTTGCCAGCAGTTGACCCTTGTCGCGTTCTACAACATTTCTTTGAGCACCACCAAACTATCACTAACCTTTGCCGAATTATAACTCTTTAAAATTAGTGTAGCCTCCATCTTGTTTTCCGCAATTTGGAATTTTTTTCACCACTGCTAGAATTTGCCAAGGGTGTAGGCCGATATTAGTCAAGACGCGACCCCGGTTAGTCTTACCGTTTTGTCGAGTAGTAGTACATCATCTCCTCAAAGAGTTGAGTGCGGACGTCATTTTATCCTATTCTTCGCAGCGAACCCTTTTATTTGATATCCATATCATGGAGGTGAATAAAAACACATAGTCCGACATAGTGACTCCACTCCACGAATACAAAAATCATAAAATGTCACTCCAGAGTGACATTATTTGTTGTATTCTTGTATTCTTCTCAGCAAACCCTTTCATTTGATACCCATATCATGGGAGTTCACAGAAAATAACTAGACCGCCATCTTAAGCCGTCCGCCATATTGGATTTATTATTACGTCACTTAGCTGCATGCATGCATTGTCAACCAAATTATATTTTTATTTTATATCAAATGAAATGAAACGTGTATGCAAAATGTCAGCTCAATCGGTTTAAGACCTAACCTACCTAACCTAACCTTAACAAACAAACATTGCAACATAAATTTAAAAAAAAAAAACTTTAAAAAACGGCCAGACGTAGTATTCCACGTCAGAAGTGAAATTTCTTAGCTTCACAAACATATAAACATTTTTCCCCCATCCCAAACGAACTAAATATATTGTACATACACATATTATATATCATGTCGGAGAATTCAACAGAGGATCCCGATTCTGATCTCTGAAATACATCAGGATAGCGTTAATTGTTAAAAATAGTAAAAGTGTGAGTGCGGATTTTCAACTTGCTCTCTTGCTTACGCAGTTAATAATTTTTAGTAGTAAGACAGCGTAAACGCACTATACATTAAGTATAGAGCAATTACAGTTCGACCACCGTAACACGTCTCCGCCACAATCACACACCAGTGTAACGTGAGCTATGTAATTACATGATAACACCAAAGCATGCAAACCAACAGCAACACTACTTATCTCAGTGTAACACAGGGCAGTCTCTCAGCAACACCAATCCTCCTTGCCCTGCACTAGAAGAATTACAACAGCGAACAGCACCACCACACTATCTTAGCACTAATAGCATGACCACACTCGTAGGATGACTTAGACGGAATCTTTAGCGAACGGCGCCTACAGTGAACTTTATACTGCACAAACAAGTGGGGGTTTCTCTATATACCCTCAATTCCATCTCGATCCAACCGGGTATTTTATAGACGCTCCGACATGGCCATCCTGACGTACGACCGTCCTCGGTCGTGTATTTTCATGCATTCCTGTAACAAACACTTATTCCACCAATTCGTCTGCTCGTCCGTACTGACATGAGCATGAATAATTAGTTCGCAAAACTAATTGCTATATGGCGCTGCTTGTTGCACTATAGCACTATCAATCTACGACACGGCCATCCCTGACCAGTACCCGTCCTCGGTTGCAGTGCCTGTGGACAAAAATATGCTCAGAGAGTAATCTAGTTCGGCTATCCTGCCAATAGAAACAAGGTTAATTCCAAATGGTACTTTACTTCTCCTAAGTCTAAGTATAATAGTCAACTGTCATAATTGACAAAGCCCTGTTATTAAGGCTTCTTACACAGTGCATCCTGCACAACATGATTTATTGTGGAAGGTCTGATCAACAAGTTACAACACTAATTCTTACAATTTTTTTACTCTTTACCATAATTCATAAGCAATGCATATTCAAGTCGTGAAACTTCGATTGAAATCTGTGCACCAACACAGGCCATAATCGCACCAACGATTCTTTACTACTGTCTAACTGTCACTACTCCGACTAGAACTATTCGACTCTTCGTCACTCATGTCAAATTGTAAACTTATCACTCCAAGAACAACAAGGATTAGAGTAAAAACAATTAATACATTAGACTCCAAGCAAAGCTAAATTGGGAATGACTGGAATTAAAATAAATATTACTATATGTAAGTACACACCGAAATACCGACAAAGGAAAGTTCGGCATCTTTTGATAAAAATAGTGATTCTTCAGAAGATTAATAAAACAGATGCGATGCCAGATCGGTATAGTGTGCCTACGTAAAAATGAAATGTAAATATGTAAATAAAATTGTGTATATTATCTTCTTGTGATTGAATTAATCTACGTTAATTACATTAAATTTGCCTTCACTCATTTGAAATTCAAAATTCAAATATGTTTTCTTCAAGTAGGCATTAAAATTACACTTTTGAATAGTTATATAATCACTGGTTTCCCCATTTTTTTCTTTTCCATGTTCAGGGGTGCTGATTCTACTGAGAACAATCATGGAATAAAGTATGAAACTCAGTAGTTGCTCTTTTCAAAATATTTTTACAATAGTACTATAATTATGTAAAGCGATAAGTTAAACATAAAATGTCAAATGTATATGTAGATACCAAATCGGTTTAGAAATATTTAAATAATCCTGTGTAGTACGAGAGGTCAGTTCCAAATATTTTTTAATTGAATTAATTGAAAAGGTGAAAGATCTAACATTTCTTTTGGAATCTTGTTATAAAAGCGTATACCGCTACCCAAGAACGCATTATATACTTTGTGTAACCGGAAATCAGGTATTGTGCTTTTATTTTTATTTCTACTATTAAAATTGTGCAAATCACTATTCTGTACATGTATCTGAATGTTTTGTCGTACATACACATAATGTTTGCAAAAATATATTGATGCAATCAATTTCTTTAAATAGTTCTCTCAGAGATACTCGGGCTCCTTAGCAGTACATAGATCTTAGTTTACGCTTTTTATTTAATAAGCACACTTTTTATATTACTCGATTAGCATTGTACAATGTTTTTACACGTTTCAAGTGTGTTAAAAGTGTCTACAATAATTATCAAATGGGTAACGACATATTCGAGCACTTTGTGTTCAAAAACACACACTTCCAAAAATCGAGATTTGCAATGAACTTATTGAACATTTTTATCTATTTAGTAATAGTATGGCCGACCGAAAGCGAAACGAAGAAATTCGCAATATGGCAGGTTTGAAAGATGACCTTATCACAAAAATTGATAAGGGCGTGCTTCGATGGTTTGGGCACGTTGAGAGAATGAGTGAAGACCGAATGGTGAAGAAAATATATAGCGCGAAAGTTAATATTAAAAGGTGTCGAGGTAGACTGAGACTAACTTTCGAAGACCATGTGAGCAAACTGCTCGAAGAGGGGAGGGTCAAGAGTACTCGGATACCTAGACGTGCATGTATGAAGAAGATAATGAATCTGAAAGAAGCGAAAGAGGTATGTAAGGATCGTGACACTTGGCGATCTGTTCTCTCTGGCTACCCCGTCAGGGATTGTGCGTGACGATAAGTAAGTAAGTAAGTAGGTAATAGTATAATAAGTAATTATTAGAATAGAATAGAATAGAATAATTTTTTATTCAATATAGATCATATGTGTAATTCTTATTGAAAGTCATTTTTTACTTAACCACTGGTTCGAAAAAAAAAACCTCCGGCCTGGGAAGAACCAGCGAGAAACCCAGCGGGACTTTTTTTAAAGCAAATTTTACAATAATGGTTATACAACTATATAAGTGTACAAAATTTATTTTAGGAACAGCATGGAAGCGATCACCTAATTCCCAGGGGTTATTATCAACCATGTATTCATTTATACTATAATAACCCTTTTTATACAGTTTCAACTTAACTAAACATTTAAACTTGCTAATAAAGAGAGCCTGTACACTTTCCGAGACCTTGTTGTAATAGCGTATACATTGCCCCAAGAATGAATTACTGACTCTGTGGAGTCGAGAAACTGGTATCACTAGCTTGTGTTTGTTGCTAGTGTTTACAGAATGCACATCACTTTTTTTACTAAAACTACCTTTGTTTTTGTGAACATACATTAAATTTTCGTAAATATACTGAGAGGCCAAAGTTAATATATTTATTTCTTTAAATTTATATCTAAGAGACTCTCTCGGTTTTAGGTTGTAAATAGCTCTAAGGCCCTCTTCTGTAAAACAAAAATAGTTTCTGAATCAGCCGCATTTCCCCATAGCAAAATCCCATAAGACATTATTCTATGGAAATAACTGAAATAAACTAATCTAGCTGTCTCGACACTAGTGAGACCTCTAATCTTTTTTACAGCATAGGCTGCAGAACTTAGTCTGCTTGCTAGTTTGGATATATGGGGGCCTCACTGAAGCTTTGCGTCGAGAGTGATGCCAAGAAAAACAGTGGATTCAACAGGGCTCAGTTCTTCCCCATTTAAAAACACATTGCTACTCAGATTTTTAACATTCGTTGTTGTAAATTTAATACATTTAGTTTTATTTCCGTTTAAATGTAGATTATTAACGTTAAACCAATGCACTAAATTTGATATAGCATTATTCACTTTGTCACATTTAAATGATTGACGTTTAAGTTTAAAAATCAAGGAAGTATCATCAGCAAATAATACCATATCATGATTATCCTCTACAAGAGAAGGTAAGTCATTAATATACACTAGAAATAGGAATGGGCCGAGAATCGAGCCCTGAGGGACACCCATTAGTACAGGTGAGCCGGAAGAACTTTTACCATTGATAATAACTTTCTGCATTCTATTACTTAAATATGAAATAATAAGTTTAAGCGCTGTGTTCTTGACACCATAGTACTGTAGCTTCCTGATTAATGTCTCATGGTGAACGCAGTCCTTGAAAAGGTCACAAAATATACCCAAAGCATCCTCTGAATTCTCCCATGCACAAAAAATATGTTTAATAAGCTCAACTCCAGCGTCAGTTGTCGAGCGACCCCTTGTAAAACCGAATTGATTTCTATGTAGCAATTTATTAATATTAAAGAAACTTAACATCTGATCTAAAATTATTTTTTCAAAAATTTTACTAAATGTTGGTAGTACAGAAATTGGTCTAAAATTGGCGGGGTCTAATGTACTACCAGATTCAAATAAAGGTATGACTTTACTATGTTTCATCAAATCAGGAAACACACCAGATTCGACGCTTGTATTAAATATAGTGGCTAGATAGGGTGCTATTATATCTATTATAGATAAAATAACTTTAACGGAAATCACCCATAAATCTGCCGTTTTCTTAACATCAATAGTTTTAAAATACTTAACGATATCTTTTGGCAGTACTCTATGGAATTTAAAAGTATTTGAACAAGCCTTTACATTTTGTTTGAGCAATGATTCGGCGACAGTAGGAAAAGAGTTTAATGATTTAGTTGTCAAAAAAGGAACATCAGTAAAATGTTTCTCAAAAGCCATAGCAACTTCTTGATCATAAATATTATAAACCCATATAGTTAATATTATAATAATTACTAGAATAAATTATTATGATATCTACCTATCCTTACCATTATCTAATTACAATATTACTTGCGAGATCAGCATAATGTATTCGTGTCCATTCTGAGCACCCGGAAACTTATTTTTATTCTTTGGAACATGTACTCTGTGGCGGCAATCAAACAGTGTCAAATGTAGTGCGTGCGGCACGGCGGTGACGATTGTATGCGATATCAATAGATGCTGGTGGCGCGTGTATCTTCACCTTGTACTTCCGAATAGCTGCAAAATTTCTTTGACAGGTTAGTATCCGACCTTTGATGATGCCGACAACAAGACGCCGCGCACTATCAAAGTGCCGATGGTCAAAACTATTGCACTGCACTGTTTTTTCTTTTAATGGATATTTTCATTCGCTATGTACGTTTATGGTATTGTTCATAATGTGCATAAGTCCAATTTACCAAATTCTTTTTTATATATTTTTTGCGTCTCATAGAGTCCCTAAGCGTATACCCAAACTCCTATACTCTCTGAAACGACACTCAGTCCTAACTGCAAGACGCAAGAGTCTCGCAGGCTTAGTGTTGTTCTTGCTCAAATATTGCACGGTCAGACTTGGTCTTGCTAAAATTAGGCGGTCTTGTTCTTGGTCTTGGTCTTACAAAAATGCAAGAACAAGACTAAGACTGCAAGATCAAGACCGATTTTGGGCAACATCAGTGGACGACAACAGGGATTGTATCACACTTATGATGTCGAAGAATTCAACAGAGGACCCCGATTTTGATCTTGGAAATACATCAGGATAGCGTTAATTGTTAAGAATAGTAAAAGTGTGAAAGTGGATTTTCAACTTCTTAAGCAGTTAATCATTATCAGTAGTAAGACAGCGTAAACGCACTATACATTAAGTATAGAACAATTACAGTTCGACCACCGTAACACGTCTCCGCCGCAATCACACACCAGTGTAACGTGAGGTATGTAATTACATGATAACACCAAAGCATGCAATTCAACAGCACTACATACTATAATACTATACTATAATACTACATACCTCAGTGTAACGCAGGGCAGCCTCTCAGCAACACCAATCCTCCTTGCTTGCACAAGAAGAATTACAACAACGAACAAAACTACCACGCTATCTTAGCATTAGCAGAATGACCACACTCGTAGGATGACTTAAGCGGAATCTCTCGCGCACGACGCCTAACTAGTGACCTTCATACTGCACAAACAAGTGGGGGTTTCTTGATATACCCTCAATTCCACCTCGATCCAACCGGGTATTTTATAAACGCTCCGCCATATATATTTTATTTAAAAATTACGTGTCACATTGTTTGTCCGCAATGAACTCTTAAACTACTAAACTGATTGCAATGAAATTTTGTACACTGTGTGCAGTTTGGTCCAATTTAAGAGATAGTAGATAGTTTTATTCCTATAAGTGACCCTAAATATTTTTTATTACGAATTTAAGAATTTTTGTAGGACACAGGGTCGTCGGAGATAGCAGAACGTCTGCCTGGCTAGTATATATATATATATTATATCTGAGCGTGACGATCATACAATTTTAGTGCTTTTTCCCCATCCTAAAAGTGCGCAACGTGCCTAATGAAATTATCACTTCAAAAAATCTAAGCATGAACCGTCACGTTTCCTGATTTGACGGTATTTTATAAATCATAGGAACTTTTGCTAATTTGTTTTGCTGAGATTACTATTTCTATATATTCCGTGGCTGCAACACTAATGGATTGGCTCAACCGGTGAAGAATCACACTTGTACAGAATAATAATGTGAAATTGCAGCGAAGTGTTACTGGTGTTTCTAATGGCAATTGGCAAGAACCCAAGACACTGTTTAACTGGTACGATGCATTTCATCTCAATCCTCAGTGGTAACATTTGCATTTTTGTTCATTAACTGCGTGCACATTTGTCACCCTTACTTCTTTATAAAAATTTATTTTTGCTAGTTTGAAATTAGCGGTTACATAACAGTGTAGTGGCGGCATAAGGCAATCCGTCACACCATTTTGTACTGTAAGTGTAGTAAAATGCGACTATGGTAATTGCCAGACAAATTCAATGGCATCTAATAGATGGCGTTTTAACCGTCTTGTTAACGTTTTGCAAAAATTTGCTCAAAGGTGAGAGGGACGTCTCTAGGTAGAAAGAGATACAAAAAGGAATATAACCACTACGTTTAAGAGGCGGGACGTCCTTAGTAAAAGTAAATGTATGAAAGAACGCCAAACTACTCTACCAACATCAAGACATGACATTAAATTTTTGACAAACAGTGCTGACAACATAGGCGATTTGTAATAGTGCTGTAAATGTCTATCCTCGAATAATTTTGTCGATATAATGTTTATCGATATATTGTTTATCGATATTTTTATGTAAGAGTGATTCTACACTAAATGATTTATGAAAAATAAAGGTTTTACGTGGGGTTTCAGTAAAAATGCCGATGAGGGTAAGAAATCAATGTAACACAAACATTTTATTATTATATTTCTACAATCATTGGGTGCACATATATGTATAAAAAAAAACATAAAATAAACAACGCAACTACCCGTGCGATTAAAGAATTGAAATTGACGTCGCCTCTATTCACTTTTCGCTCGCACACTTTCACTATCTATACTCACACCCACTGGTAAAGATTGCAAAAAAATTACGTTGTGATATTCGTTTTTCATACATTCTATAACTTCAGCTAGTCATTGAAATCAACTATAACAAAATAAACTACAAAAAAATTCAGACCGGTTTCGCTAATTTGAGAGCTAAGACGCGTTTTGACAGTTTTCTTTATTAATCATTGTTGATTTTGTTTGGTAATATTTTATATAAAATATTTGCATGCTATTGAGATATGAGTAAACATTTTTTAAATTTTATCAATGAAAATAAAAATATATTTTAATAATGTAGAAATTTTACGAAAATAGAAATATTGATAAGATAAGATAAATGGTCTTTAATGATTATCTTATGTCTAAATAAATTCACATTAATAGATCCCACCCAGGCGAAAGGTTGCTAGTTATAAACGTTATTTTTAAATTAATGTACCTACTTGTGTATACAATTCTGTTCCAATATTTAAGTATTTGTATGGCCTACAAATAATTGTTTCGGGTTTGGATGTTTGTCCTTGTGCAATTTGTGTTTGTAAACTGCCTCCACGATACAGGAGAAAATCCTAGTGTAAGGGTAACGTTTTTAAAAAATAAAAAAGATAATATTTTCCCATTCATAGAAAATTTCCAATTAACTGAATAATATAACGTTATAACTATAAACCGTTATTAGCGAGTTTTTACTATTGGTACTGTGCATGTTGACGGTATGGGCTCAATGAGCCGTCATTTATTTTTTCCGCAACAAGTACTATTTACAAATTGCTAAGCTTCTTCATAGAGGTACAAACAAGGGGTGATCAAAAAGTTCGCGGAATGGCGGGGTTAGCGAGGATGAGTGTACTCATCCAGGTAGGCGCTAGTTGTGTAACTCATTGTTGGTATATATACCAAGTTTTAGCCTAATCGGGCCATTAGCTTTAGAGTTATCAACGAGTAAACAAAACAAATCAATCGGGAGAAAACTAGCCACTAATATTATAAATTAATTATAAAATTGAATATCGTGCCGTCATTAAGTTTCTCACCAAACAAGGAAAGACACCTCAAAATATCTTTCAAGAGATGTCAGCTGTTTATGGAGACTCCGCTCCTGGGAAGCTATGATTTATAAATGGCACGCTCTTTTCAAACAAGGGACTTCATTGAAGACGACCCCCGACCTGCTTTTGAGGCTACCACGCCAGAAATAATCGAAAAAGTTAAAAAACTTGCATTGAAAGATGCACGGCTAAAGAAAAAACAGCTTGTAGCATTAGTTGAAGTATCAGAAACAACCATTTTAAACATCCTACATCACTGTGATGTGTCCCTCACTCATGAGTTGCCTCGTTTGAGGTCCTCGTGACGGCAAATCGAAAGAGTTACTCGGAACCTTGCTTATAACTGACAATATGCATCGTGTCCCGAGTGATTGAGCGAACGACTCGATTAAAAATAGTTGAAGTAGGTATCGAGATTATGTGTTTTGCAGCAAAACTAAATGAGTGAGGTGTTGATATTGAGGAAAAAGATTAGTAAACAACAAAAATAATTTTTGAGTAATTTGAAATAATCAAGTCCACATATATGAGTGTGAAAATAAAATCATGCGCACTTTTTTATGATCTCGAATTTTATTTGCGTCCACTGATAACGCTTGTTGTAACATAAATAATATAATAAATTTAATGTATATGGTAACAATATTTCCTCCTTTCAAAAAACTTTTGGAAGGAGGTGACTCGCCTTGTGAGATGAATACACCGACTAGTGTGATTCCTCACCTCAAATGAGGGGTATCGCGTGAGTACCTCGCTAGGTAAAATGAGGTACTCCCTCATCCTCAAATAAAATATATGAGTAACCCATGACTACTACATCAACACCTTGGTCGAGAATGCTTTCTGCGCTTCAAAAACACGAGCGCGTCGCAAGTTGTCGCGAGTTTTTGCACCGCTGTGGAGAGCAAAGGGAGGTAGTTATGACCCGAATTGTTACTGGCGATGAAACTTGGGTTAACCATTAAGAACCTGAGTGAAAGCAAGAGTCGATGCAGTAGCATAAAAAGGGCACACCGCCTCCCTTAGTATAAGGTGTCTCAATCGGCCGGAAAGATCGTGGCGACGATCTTTTGGGATACAGAAGGTATCCTTTTGATTGATTATAAGGAACGTGGTGTTTCCATAACGGGAGAATACTACGCTTCTTTACTAGATCAATTAAAAGAAGCTATTAAAGAAAAAAGGCGAGGAAAGGTTGCAAAAGACGTGCTCCGTTTGCACGACAATGCGCCCGTGCACACAAGCCATGTTGCGACGGCTACCATTCACTAGTGCGGTTTTGAATAACTGCGCCACCCAGACTTACAGACCAGACTTGGGCCCAAGCGACTATTATTTGTTTTCAAAATTGAAGAAAGAACTGCGTGGGAAAAAAATTGACGACGATGATGAAGTGAAGGCCTATTTCGACGCCAAAGACAAATCTTTTTTTAGACGGTATTAATAAGTTATTTGACAGATCTGATAAATGTAAAGTGTGTTTTTTTAGAGGTATAGAACTTTATGTTGGCAACTCTTTTTTAACTGGTGGCCATTTTGTCAGCTGTCAAGTGATTTATGTTTAGTTTGGTTTGGCATTTCAACATGAATAGACTGACGCCTGAACAACGCTTCCAAATTGTGCAAATTTATTTTGAAAATCATGGTTCTATTCGAAATACGTATCGCGCATTACGTCCATTTTCTGCCGACTTCCAAAAAGGAGACGGTACTCAATTCGGGTGTATGTTTTTTTTTTATGTGTGTTACCTCATAACTTTGTACTGGGCGAACCGATTTCGATGATTCTTTTTTTATATGAAAGCTGATAGTTCTCGTGTGGTCCCATATGAATTTGATCAAGGTCAGACCAATGGTTATTGAGTTATTCTTAAATAACCTATATTGAGGTCGCTTATATTGAAGTCGGCTGTACAAAATTTTTAATTTTAAATTATACGGTCAACATAATCGTCCATCAGAGCAATTAATTCGATTAACTATGGGACTTTTTCGCGCCACGTTTATTCTAAATGATAATACGCATCCACAGAGATGTCGTTTAGTGCGTACAGAAGAAGTCATTGCTGCTGTAGAGCGTAGCGTAGAGGAAGACTCGAATCAGTCTATCCGCCAGCGTGTACAGGTATTGGATATGTGTCCATCCACTTTATGGAAGATTTTGCGGAAAGATCTTGGTTTGCGTGCTTACAAAATCCAACTCGTGCAAGAATTGAAGCCTCGCGATCACCTAGCAAGGCGTAGATTCGGTGAATGGGCCCAAAATAAGATTGCCGACGATCCCGATTTTCAAAAGCGAATTTTGTTTAGCGATGAAGCTCACTTTTGGTTGAATGGTTATGTCAATAAACAAAACTGCCGTATTTGGAGTGATGATAATCCTCAAGCGTACATTGAGACACCGTTGCATCCAGAAAAACTGACTGTGTGGTGTGCTTTATGGGCTGGTGGAATAATTGGTCCGTACTTCTTTAAAAACGATGCTGGCCAGAACGTTACAGTCAATGGTGATCGCTATAGAGCGATGATTACTGACTGTTTCGTTCATCAATTGAACAACCATGATGTGCAGGAATTGTGGTTTCAACAAGACGGCACAACATGTCATACAGCTCGTGCTACAATTGATTTATTGAAGGAACCGTTTGGTAACCGCATAGTTTCACGTTTCGGACCCGTTAATTGGCCTCCAAGATCGTGCGATTTAACGCCGCTTGACTATTTTCTATGGGGATATGTGAAGTCGCAAGTCTACGCCGATAAGCCCGAAACGATTAACCACTTGGAGGACAACATTCGGCGCGTTATTGCCGATATACGGCCACAAATGTTGGAAAAAGTCATCGAAAATTGGACCTCCAGACTAAACTACGTCCGAGCCAGCCGTGGCGGTCATATGCCAGAAGTCATATTCAAATTATAATGCCAGAAGATTGTCTTTCGAATAAAATAAATTTCATGTCAATAAAAATAAATCCCCTGACAGAAGAACAGTTCCTTTTAGTTGGGTTTAAATCCTCGGATTTGCAATGTTTGCCACAAATATGTTTTAGTATGTGAGGCCAGGTCTTCATTTCCAACTAATTTCACCCATTGCTTATATCTGAAAAAACAAATAAAATCCCATTTTTATTGAACAAATAGAATGTAAGCAGTCACAATTGATAATATAGTTTCTAAGTATAGTTCCTTTCGGATTGCCATCCCATCGAACTATCAGAGATAGGAAATAGAGTGTTGTGCACACAATCTTACACTATAAAAGCCTGTCCAACGTAAATGGCTAGTCTCCGGTGATATCCGGTCTGTTATCGAAGTTCTGTTTGGAGGATTATTCAGTCCAAAGAACTGGCTGATCCATACAGCCAACAGAAAATGATATGAGTGACTTTCTGGCAATACACATTTTGATGGGTATTGTAACTCTGAACTCTTATTTAGATTACTGGAGCATGAAGTTCAGATATGACGAAATGAAATGGATTTATCCATTTTGTTAATAATAATTTTGAAAATAGCGATAGATATTATAAGATTAGACCTATTGTAGAGAAGATAGGTGGAAATTGTAACGCTCATGAAGATGAAAATAGGTTCAGCATCGACGAGATGATTCCATACAAAGGGCATAAAGTCGATTAACGGAGGCACGTAAAAGATAAACCGATAAAATGGGGTTTTAAAAACTATGTCCGAACAGGTACATCTGGTATGATTTATGATTTTATACTGTATGGAGGAGATGACCTTTAAGAGTCATAAGTTTACAGATGAAGAGCAATCTTTGGATTTTTGGGGCACATGTTCACACATTGCTCTATGTCAAACCATACGATATAATCCTGCTGTGGTATATTTTGATAACTTCTTCTCGTCAACTGAATTAGTATATCTATTACGAGAAAACTATGGCTTATTTTCTTTAGGGACTATTCGAAGCAACCTACTGAGAGGAGCAGATGATAAATTGATCTGTGAAAAGGCTCTTAAGAAGGAGAAACGAGGAGTCTGCAACAAAAACAAATTAGCTATCGTAAGGTGGTAAAACAACACACTTATATAAGTTATAATAAGTTCATACACAGATGCAAATCCCATCCATAAAGTGAAGAGATACTGCAAGGACGCCAAGCAAAGTGTGGATGTTGATTGTCCTAATATGGTCAAGGATTACAATCAAAATATAGGTGTTGACTTAGCTGACATGTTAATATCGTTATATAAGACACAGTTGAGAAGTAAACGCTGGTATAAAGCGACATTTTCTCAAATGATTGACATTTGTGTAAACAATGCCTGGATTCTTTATAGAAGGTAAAAAGCACATGCTGCAACTGGTAATGTCAACTTTATGAGACTCAAAGATTTCAGATACGAAAAATATACTACGGTTTATTGAATAACAATAGAGCTGCTACCTACCAACGGGCTGAAGGTTCTTGTGAACGCCACGTGTGCAAGCCTAGACCACCGGATGATACTCGATTTGATAATGTGCGGCACTTACCATCTACGAAGGAGAAAGGTTGTTATATGAATTACAATAAGAAAACAACAGTATATTGTTTAAAATGTAATACGCGGCTATGTTTTGTGACGGGAAAAGCTCCACGCAACTGTTTTTTTTTTAATTTTCACGTAAAAGGTTAATATTAGATTTCGAATAAACATAATTTTCATTAATTTGCTCTTGTTGCATTTTCGTAATTTTATTTGCAGCTTAAGTGGTAAAGTCCGCCAGGGTGGACAAGTTATTTTGCTTGTAAATATCCATGTCATCGACGGAGTCCGCTGTGATGGACCCCCTTTTTCTCAAAAATGGTAGTTGTTTTATTTTTTTTATTATCATTTTATCAAAGTTTTATCATTGTGACTTTACGAGACTATACTATAGAAACCTTCAGAAATAAATTTGTAAAATGAGCATATTGAGAACTCCGTCGAAATAAGGGTTAATGTCAGTAATTCATTCTTGGGGCAATGTATACGCTATTACAACAAGGTCCCGGAAAGTGTACAGGCTCTCTCTATTACCAAGTTTAAATGTTTTGTTAAGTAGAAACTGTATAAAAAGGGTTATTATAGTATAAATGAATACATTGTTGATAATAACCCCTGGGGAATGAGGTGGTCGCTTCCAAGCTGTTTCTAAAATAAATTTTGTACTTATATAGTTTGTACAACCATAAATGTATAAAATATGTTTTTTTTTAAAAGTCCTGCTGGGTTTTTGATGGTTCTCCCCAGGACAAAGGTTTTTTTCGAACCAGTGGTAAAGTAAAAAATGACTCAATAAGAATTACACATGTGATCTATATAGAATAAAAACAATTCTATTCTATTCTAATGACATATCTAGAACAGAATGACCTCCTTAGCAGCAATATGGGTTTCGCCGAAATCGGTCAGTTGGGGACCTAAAAGCGTATTCCACACACGTATGGGGCGAGGCACTCGAGAACAGTGGGGAAGCACTTGCTGTTTCCTTTGATGTCTCGAAGGCCTTTTGAAAGAGTTTGGCACACTAGCCTTTTGGGTAAGCTTCCAGCGTACGGCTTATCCCCTGGTCTGATTGAATGGGTAAAGACGTGAACTGAGTGAACGGTCTCTCCGAGTCTTCGTCGATGGCTGCTCATCCGATCCTATGGCGACTAACGCCAGTGTTCCTCAGGAGTCCGTTCTCTCCGCAACTCTCTTCCTGCTGCATATTAATGATCTGCTTATGCCTGGTATCTCTCGGTATGCAGACGATAGCACAGTTGTGGAGAGATTCCAACCAAGTCGTAGGGCCAGTTGGGATCAAATCCAGTCCCAAAGACAAGCTATGGTAGAGCGTGTGAATCACACACTACAGGTAGTCTCCGAATGGGGCGATGCCAATCTTGTGAAATTCCACGTCTCCAAAAACACAAGCGTGTGTCACTGTTAAAAGGAGCCAGCTCACCTGGGCTTCTTCTTTCCGAAATGTATCACTGGAATATACCGACCGCCTTCAGTTGTTAGGATTTGAGATATCCTCAAATCTGAACTTCGGGCGGTTCATTGAGTTCTAGGCCAAAGTAGCTGCAAGGAAGCTGGGAGTCCTTGCAAAGGTCCGGCGATACTCCACCCCGGGACAGCTGCCTACTTTATATAAAGCGCAAGCACGGTCGTGCATGGAGTATCGCTGCCATTGGCTGGTGCTGCAAAATGCCACCTAGTAGCTTCGTACTCAATGGAAAGGCGTGTTAAGAAGCATATTGGTGACCCGAATTTGGTTAAAACCAATCTTACCAGCCTCGAACACAGATTTAAATTAGCCAGTCTTCCGGTTTTCTACAGGATGCATTTCGGAGAGTGTGCGCAGGAATTGCGTAATTTAATTCCTCCCTCTCCCTTCCACCATCGGACAACCAGACGTTTTGCTAGTCTCCACCCTTTCGTTGTTGACTTACCACGCATAACCAAACGGTTCGCTACATCGTTCATCACGCGTACAGCAAAGGAGTGGAAAAAGTTGCCAGCATCTGTATTTCCATTCGATTACAGTGTGGGAGTCTTCAAGGTAAAAGTGAATAGGCTTTTGTTAAGTCAGTGCGCTTCACCATCTTAGGCTACATCACTACTTACCATCTGATGGGATGGTAGATAAGGGCTAGCTTAGTAGAATATATAAAAGAAAACTTATTACCATTTTTATCTGCATGAATTTTAAAAACTTAATGATCTAAACGGAGTAAAGTGCACCAAGTGTCTGTTAAGTATATGTTAAGAAAATGCTCAAACATTCATGGACTGACCGCGGCAAGTGCAACTTAATCTCACAGATCTATTTATCAGCGCAGCTATTACTTAACGACGAGTTGCTCTTCTCTACGACTAACGCTGAAGGCGATGAACCACGTTATTTAAGCCCTCGGCACAATGTCGTCGGTCATCAAGCCTGAAGCGGGCATCGAGCGTTGTGAGTATCAAATACTATGGAATTTATACTATCGCATCTAATGCCCTGGCGTTTAGTGGCGTCTATATCTAACTACGCTAAAAGTTTCTTCATCATTGTGACTTGGGAATATAATCCGAACCTGCGCTCAACCCCTTGGGGAAAATAGCGTGATGCTATGAATATTGTACTAGTGTGACCGTGGGGCTGTGCGGTTGGTTAAATATAACCTTACATTTATTTAGATAAATAGATACTTAGTTGGATTTATAATGGCTTACAGAGGATAATCTCAAGATTTTTTTTTATTTTTAATGTACTACAGTTTTATAATGTATAAAAATCTGTCTATTTTAACTAAAGCTTTGAAAGTAATATTTTTGAAGTCTTATTATAAAAATATTATACTTACTGGTACAAATAATGTAGAAATGACTCCTTTTAATATAATGTTTTTATTCTACTTTTTCTTTTATGCTTCTCAAGAAAACGTTTAGTTATCACAAATTGTTGAGTTCTTTGGATTCCAACCAACCCCTCCAATTAACCTTAACCATTTTTTCTAATTATAGAATCCGGAAGGAATCTGTTTGACTAATAGTAAAATAAAATTACATTTTGAAGATTTATTTTCTAGTTGTATGGGTCAAGTCTATCGATTTATTATAAACATTCAAGATAAATATGGATATTAATTTTGATATAGTTGAGTCAATCCCTAGCGTACATATGAAGTATTTCGTATAAAAATGTATATTCCAAATTCATGCAAATTCAACAACGTGACTGTTTTCTTTGCAAAATATCAAAATTAACAAAATAATTGAAGACATTTTATATTTTAAACAGTATATAATATAAATTTTAACCAAATATAAACGTGTCCTAACATTCACGTCTTGAGAATTTACCTGTTAAATGTGCAATTATCAGAATTATTTCCATTATTAACACCACGGTCACTTACGGAACAAGTAACCATTTTGGAAAAAAGTTACTAACTAAAAATAACAACTATTGCACTAAAAAATTACAAATTAGAAGCTATTTCCTGCGTGCCGACATGTGCCGACTTGTCATTCAAAATCTGTTACAGTCATGAGATTTGGTATCCTTTTCTATCTATCTATCTTGCATTTTTGCCATAAGGAATTGTCTTCTCTCTTGCACACTACATCGGTCATATGCCAGTATATTCTAAGTCTATGATTTAACCGTTTGATTTGACATTTGAACCTATTTGATTTGACAGTGTCATCGATAGACATATTACGAAAAGTAGAAAGAAGAGATAACCGCCATAAAATTTGCTCCCGTTTCGTACATATAATTTTTACTATTGAAGCTGCACCAGCCTGTCACTACGATAGTCAATCTGCCTGCCAAGCGTGACGGTTAAGGCATATCCTTTAACGGACGAGGCATGTTAAACAGTGGAATTTTAGATGCTAATGATGATGTAGAAGAAGACTGATGAGGAAGAGTGGCTAACAGTATACTGGACAAATACATTGTTTTAGTCATTTTATAGTAGAGATCAGACTTATACTTATAAACTGAACGATTTTAATTATAGGTATCTAGATGCGGTAAAATCTAGTACGGAATGCATTTACAATTATCTTAGTCGACTTAGCTTTTTATTGTCACTATGTTAACCCTTTCGCTGTCCCGTGCACTACATATAGATCATTGCTATTGTCTTACTATTGTGTCTGGAAACCGGACAGTGAACGTGTTAATACAATACCTACGTCAATTATTAAAAATCGGAATTATCTTTGATAAAAAAATTATCAACTTACGATTTTTTTTTCTTAGAGTAATTACATACATATGTATGCAAAGCTAAGCAAAGCGAACCTACAATTCAACATAAACTCAGTCAATATACTTGCCTCGCTTTTTTTATTAAATTTTCAAATAAGGCAAAAAAAGAAACCCTTTGAAAGATGTTGCATGTACATAATTTATTTGTAGAGCTTGAATGACAAGTAACTCATCTATTGTTTCTTTATACTGATTTCCTAGAAAAATAGCAACCCTATTGTAGTATTATGGTGATTTCATTCTCAATGTTAGCAACTATCGATATCGATATACTCGTTTTCGTTTATTTTTTATTACTTTATTATATTGTCTATAAATGTAAAGGACTAGACTTATAATTCTACGAGCGATTATTCGATGACGATTATATAACATTGCAAATATTCGTGTCGCACACTTAAAAAACTAATAGTAAGTAATGAATCCGTCTTAGTCACAGTCAAGCGGTACATAAATGAGCTGAATTCTATTTGTAATCCGAATTTTCTTGGATCTTGATAATGGCGTGTAGCGGCGGCGTTACAGAATCCGAAATCTACTAATTAAACATTGTAGTTGTCAACCCACTTTCTAAGGGCGGGAGCTATTACAAATATTGCTCCTATGAGGCAATCTATGAAAAGAGGTGATGTTCAGCAGAGTACTTTTGATAACCTTGTAAAAGAAAGAAGGTGAGAATTTTTTTTTGTACCATGTAAAACGTCATATGCATACAAACAGTTGAACTACAAGAATTTTGTTTTTATTTTAGGATTCCTCCTATGCTAGTAGATACTTCTTTTAATTAAGAGTTATCATTACAAAGAACCTTTTGTATTGAACTTCAAATATATATTCTTCTTCGTTGATATTCCCGGTAAAAATATTCCTTAATAATTCAAAAAATCTTTGACACTTGTTGCTCTATAACTTATGGTAGGCTGCCTGGGCTTTGGATGTTTATATATATGTACGCCTTTCGTTTTAGATTGTAGTTTTTATCATGGAACTTGCTTTAGTTACCTTTGGATAATATAACAAAATTACAAGGATAATATTCTAGTTATTTGCTATTTTTGGTTCTATAACTTGCGAGGATTCATAGTCGGGAATAGTATTGGTATCCCGTGTACTGGCGGGCAAGAACACCCACACTACCCCATATCTTCCCGTGAGTGACAGAGAAAACTGAAGCAGAATATGGGCAGCAGCATCTTTCTGATAACAGCATGCTAAGAATCTCCAGTAGAGGTTTGGTTGCCACCTAAGATGAATCGACCTAGCAACTTATAACGCACGCACCCTGAGGACTGACGAGAAGATCCTGGAATCCTCCAGAAGAGATAGACAAGTTGCGCTGGAATATTATAAGATTATCCGAGGTCCGAAGAGAGGGGGAGGCCACTTTAATCCCCGAATACAGCAACTTGTTCTATCACCGGGAGCACGACCATCTCTCTAAAGTTGGTGTCGCATTTATCGTCCACAAGTCTTTTGTTAACAACGTTGTAAAGATTGGGAGTGTGTGGACCATAGAAATATTAAATAGAGGAGAAGTGGCAAGGGGGCGTGTCTGTGTCCGCACGATATGATCAAAATGCTCAGGTTCCATTCAAATGGCCGTCTTTGCGTATTAGTATACTTTCAACCGTAATCATGAAACAATATCAGAATGCCGTGTTATTCAGTGGTTTCTTGTAAAAACCGAAGCCAAAACAAAATCTTTGTAGATCATGGAATCACTTACCATATGTAAGAACAAGTATTTTACTATCTTTAACTTTAAAATCATGAAAAACAACAAATCGTAAAATATTTTTTGCTCTTAATGCGTTATTTTTGTTTTCAAATATCACAGCAACGGTACTATTTTGTAGTAAATACATTGCTCCTTAACCACTACTTATGTATATCGCTAAGCGACTGAACAAGCAATGTAAATATGACAAAACGATACTTTATTTATGGGGATGAAACGTGTAGTACGGCCACTGTATCTTGCGATGAGTTAGTGTTGTGCTTGCGCAGATCCACTAACGTATGCTATCGACAACAATGTCGATTGGCGAATTGCTATTATGGTTTATTCTTTCAATTTGTCAACCGTTTCAGCTCGGTGGGAAGACTGATGTGACATAATGGTATTTAATTATTTTGATTATTTTCACCGTTTACTACACTGAATTCGTAACTAGCGATCATAAATGATGATGATGGTCTCTGTGTAAACAACATCAGTTACGCGGACGACATGGTGTTGCTGAGCCCGTCAGTTGCTGCTCTAAGAAGGCTGATCTCAATATGCGAGGAGTATGCAAAATCCCACGGCCTATTGTATAATGCTAGGAATAGCGAGTTGATGGTTTTTAAAGCCAGGACTCGTAAGGTGATGTATGTACCGCTTCAAGTATCTCGGTCACGTGGTTACCGAGGACTTGAAGGATGACAAGGATATTGAAAGGGAAAGGAGGGTGATGGCAGTCCGCTGCAACATGTTGGCTCGCAGATTTGCACGTAGCAGTCCAGATGTAAAAATAACATTGTTTAAGGCATACTGCCAAACGCTTTATACGTGCAATCTTTGGGTCAACTACACGCGGGGGGCTATCAACGCTCTCCGAGTACAATATAATAATGGTCTGAGAATGTTGTTGGGGCTTCCAAGTTACTGTTGTGCATCAGGGATGTTCGCATTGGCGCATTCTCAGAGTAATCAGTGAAAAGCCTGACTGTCCGATACTGCGGCACTGGGTGTACGCCCACACACATGTTGCAGGGGTGTCGCGCAGTGCAGGCAGATATTTAAATTAAAATAAATATTTTCCAAAATATTACTGATCTCTTTTTTATGCTACTAACAATATTATGGACAACAGTCTGAAATAAATCAATTTTATTATTTTAATTTTTATAAAGTAAGTTGCTTAAATAATTAGGTTCATCATCGGTGAAGTGTTTTGGGTTGAATTATAGTATATTATGCCTTATCTTCTTGTTAATTCCATACTTTTATGTTTTCAAAAGCTTCGAATGCGTTATTATACCTAATTGGCATGGTTCACAATTCAGATAATATTATAATAGTGACTTTTGTTAAAAATAAGTCAACATAATTCTCCTGGCTTATATTATATATTTTTATATATTTAACAATATCTTAACCAACCAGGGGTTTTTAACAAAGACTTGCCAGGTACATGGCGAGGTTAAGAAATTAAGTAGGATATATGTAAATGATAAATAAATTATTATCGTACATTTTCAGCCCAAAAGATGCTAATTTAAAAAATAAATTAATTGATGCCACAGGAAGGCCACCAAACTGGTTCCCTACAAAAACTAGTACCATATGCCAAAATACCTACTTTTTCAATACGCTATGACAATCTAAACCAACATAACCGGATTTTTTTATTATATTTGTTAGGTAGGTTAGGTACTTAATAATTTACGTTTAGCTACATATTGTTTATTTTTATTATATAATTTCCTGTGCATATTTATTTTATTTTCAGTTTTAGTACAATTTTAGTATAAATGGAAGAGAATCGATAACTTTCCAATTTAGTCAATCACTAATGTATATGTAAAATAAATGGCTTTTGTTTTTAAAATGCACAGCACAACGATAGCGACTGATATTTTTGTGTGAGTAAGTGCTACAGTGCATGGTAAATGCACGCTGTTTCTGTAGGGATACGGTTTATAATTGATTGTGTAGTACGTTCTGATTTATAAAATGCGGGTGTGTGCGCGACTGTGTATCTATTGCTTTTACTGATCTGCAAGTGTAGTAGTAGACGGGTGGTAGGGGCCAACTGGAGACACCGGGATCCGATACATTTTCAACTACCGGGCATATCTCCTTCTATTATTATATCTATGGTGTGGACGAAGGTTGCGTGCCTTATACTCTGAATCACCAATCGGTATTCACTGAAGGTCATACAGGATTACGCACCAACCTCGGCACACCCCGATGAGGAGGTGGAGGCAACGTATGAGGATATCTCTAGAGCCATGCATTCCTCCAAAACCCAGTATACGGTGTTAATGGGAGACTTTAATGTGAAACTAGGCACAAGAGAGAACGGTGAAGGTAGGAAAATTCGGAATAGGGCAAGGGGACCCAAGGGTCCATCAGCTAGCCGACTTCACAGAGAAAGAGGGACTCTTTATCATGAACTCTTTCTTCAAGAAGCGGCCCCTCAGGAAGTGACCTGATTGAGCCACGACGGTTTGACAAAAAATTATATTGACTTCGTTATGACGACTAGACGGCAACTGTTCAGTGATGTCTCAGTTATCGCGACGACGAAAACCGGAAGCGATCACCGAATGGTTAGAGGCACACTGAACCTAAACGTAAAGTTGGAGAGGTCAAGTCTAATGAAGTCAACGTTCCGTCCCCCTCGTGCTCTAATCCAAATTCCGAAACCTTTCAGCTCGAGTTACAAAATAGTTTTCAGTGCCTAGAAAATTGCAATGCAGTGGACGATATGATTGACAAGCTCGTGGTAACTGTCCATGCGGTCGGAGCAGTGCAGTAAACGCTCTCTACGGAATTGGACACAGTTTTAATTACCACATCCCGTAACATTTAAACAGTGGTAGAGCCATGCGGCAGCTTTTGCTGTCGCACGGATGGGCCGGCTCGAACCGGGGTGGTACCATGACCTCATAGAATACCAGCGTGAAGTAGAGGTTTACCTCTGCGTTTCGCTTGGTGAGTGCAGGTGCCCGGAGGCCCTTTTTACTGGAAATGTGGCATTCCATCTTAGTCCTCACGGGTGATAACGCATCTGCATTTTGATTCGCAAACGAGGATAGTTGTAGATGTCTATGGGTCGCAGCAACCACTTACCATCAGGTGGACTGTGTGCTCGTTTGTCACCCTTATCCTATAAAAAAAAGACATAGATATAACCTACATCAACATCCTACACATCAATTATATGTAGAGGGTTACAACTCACAAACCTCCCCCTATATTTTGAGCCAACGAAACTGATCGACGAGCTCCACTGGCAAATCGATAACCTGACTTCTGGCGGTGAATTGGGCTACGAAGAAGAGTTTTCTGCATACGAATCTCTGTACGGAACCACAAAAAGGGTTTAGAATCGTAAGCTCAACAATTCCTATATCTCAACAGCACCAGCACGTGCCTACAATTGAGAATCCTTTCTCTGGTAATTATATGCTGTGGCCTACATTCGTGGACCTCTACTGTGAAGCCATCCACAACAATGTCATGTTGACAAAAACGCAAAAGATGCATTACCTCAAGGGCAATTTTAAAGGCGATGTGGAGCGCATCGTACAGCGTCTTACAGTATCAGCTGATAATTACGATACCTGTTGGAAGATACTTACCCATAGGTAGAACAACCGACAACTTGTTTACAAAATATATACAAACCCTTATGAGACAACCCGCGTTGCAAACACAGAATGCATACGAGCTAAAGAAGTTACATGGCACACCGACTTTGGATCCAATCCTGTTGCACATTTTCATTGGCAAATTGAACTCCGACACGTATGCAGCCTACATGGAGATCAGAAACGCTCCGAGAGAGCTACCATCCTTGAATAAGCTGATAAACTTCTTGGAAAACAAGTTTATACTGTGCTTGAACCTGTTCAAAAGAAGAGACAAATATCTAACAAGTCAAACAATTAGACCATCAAGTGCCTCCTCTCTCTTCAACAAACTTTTTAATGAACACACAATTTCGTAATTAAAACTGCTTACAAGTCAGCCATGACACATAGCATTGTCATTGCTGACTTGCATAACAGCTACCGCTCTGGCCGTGAACTTGAACATTTCAAACATACGACAAATATAACAGCAACTCCTAGACCTAGCAACTGACGTGAGAGACGGGAGAGTTGACACCCATCTTATCAAGCCTAACCAATTTGAAGAGCAGCTCAACATTATCTCCGGTCAAATACCAAATGAGTGCACGTGCACTTAACAAGTGCATACCTAATATTCGACGTGAAACTACCGCTAATAAACAACGAACCATATGTACTTAACCGCATCATCCCTATTCCCCAAATAACGGGACATACAGAGAAAACCATAGTACTCACTTCTGAATACCTCGCTGTAAACCTAAAAAGGGAAATGATAGTGCGCTTAGAAGAACGAGATGTATCATCATGCTAAAATTTTCAAGAAAACAAAATGTTATGTGCTATCAATCAACCTATTTACAACATTAAGGTAGCCGATACATTATGTGAAGCTTAATTATTAAACAATAGCTACTTATCAATATGCCGCACAAGAGTATTGGATTGCTACGACTGTTGGGTGCGATTACAGAATCGTGGCGCGTGGCTGTTCTCCTGTTGCAAAGACTGCACGATGTGCATTGGCGACAGCGTCTGAGGCTTACCGAAGCTATTGATAGCTTCGGTAAGCCTCAGACGCTCAGAAGATATTACAGTACTATAAAAGACAATAGTAGGACCACTCTTCACAGAGGCATTCCCTCGTTATAACCTATCTGTGAGCCCATGTATGATCGGAAGTGGATTGCGCCCCAGTATTAAAGGATGATTATAAGTTACTGGATCCAAAAATAATATAATTGTTTTTGTACAAAGGACATTGTTCTATGTCCATACAATGTTCGCCTAAGAACCAACAGTGAAAAAAATACCTTTTTAAGTCCGAAATTTCTCATAATTGTATGTAAGAACCATAACTCCTGACGGACACTTCTGAAAACTTAGATATAGCAGTTATCATAGAGATTTTGAGGTTATGTTTTATTTTTACGAAACATTACTATGTTATTGCTAATGTAAGCAGTTCAGTCTTAGCCTAGCATTTTTACGGTAAATAAAACTAAGGTTGTGATTAGGTATTTATTTTATTCATACCAAATAAATACTACTTATCTCATTTCGTTAAAGTCGGTGATTCAAAAGCCAGGTAGGTCGCTAAAGAAGAGTATCGATATCCGTTGATCAAGACGAGTCGTAATTTATAAAAAACTTATCGCATAACAAATCAACTGCATAGTGCACTTACATTCCGAAAACATTCGCAGAAATGTATTTTTTCAAACGAAACCAAAACGATCGCACGTCTGACGTCTCGTTTTTGTGCGTGGCACAATGCTGATTTGCCAATGAGAGTACAATAATATTGTTATTTTAAAGAAAACAGATGGTTTCACTGTACCCCAGTTCCTTGTGGCATATATTAATCTGAGATATATTTTAAAATATAAACGGTTTCATAATATATTTGAGTTTATGATAACTTTTGAAATATGTGAGTGAAGGTATTGTGCGATTGGCCAAATCACAGGAGGCTATAAACGCAGCACATTAGTATAAAAAAATAGGTACAAAGTTCAAAATCGAAAAGTCCTTTTTATTTTAATTTCACAATTCAGAAGCGTTCGTTACTGTCTAATGAATGTTATCTAATGCATAATTAGGATAAGAATTTTGGTAATTGTCATAATATATATGTTGGTTCTTAGGCGAGTTTTAGCATTGTCCTTTGATTCGAACCCACTAAACTTGTTGAACAGATTTTCTCATCAATGTGACTTATAAATTCATTGTTCTTAGGAATTGCAGTTGTTTCGGAGATCAAATTGTGAGTGCAGCTGAGAGTTATTATCATCAATTAATCTCTTAATATTATAATAACCCCATTTGATACAATCTCAATCTTATGTGTATTCCATATTTCATTTCGCCCTGGGGTCTGCTAGCGATTTTGAAACCTTATTCTTCTACAAAACAAAAATGAAAAGCTAATACAATAAAAGAGCTGGAGAAAGCGTGTTTGGATTTAACTTTTATTATTTTATTAGGCCACGCGAACGACAAAAAACGCAGTTCGCCTGAGGGCAAGTAGGAACATATTGCTCATGGATACCCACTAATTCTTCATTAATTAAAATGTAGACGCTTTATCATGCCTGAGGACTAAGATGCAATACCTTGTCACTCAACCAACGAAACAGCTGTATTATGAGATGAGTACGAGTATGTTGCTATATAAAAATACTCTTGAAATTCTTTACCGGTACCATATGAGTAAAGACGAAAGTACGGTACGCTTTCTTTACTCATGTGCCAGTACCACACCGGTACGGTAAAGCCGATAGCTGATGACAGTTGACACTATACCCAAATTTGTTGACGGGTAGGCGTTCAATTCAAACGGACTAAGTCGAAATTTGACATAATTTTTCGGTCGACTTAGGGACGATTGTCATGACAGCGTAACTTACAATGCAGTTAGGAATTGATGTCTATTCAAGTAACATGATAATATTATATACTATCCATCCATCCATTACAACTTTTACACTACATTTTGTACTGCTGAACATTGGCCTACCTCACAGTTGGCTCATAGAGGGGGTTTTGCCATAGTTCCCACGCTTGACAAACAAATTGGCCGCAGTTTTTTTTTATTATTTTGAATTGGTATCAGGAAGATCTGCCCATGTCGCGTATCAGTTTCCCTCTTCTTACGACACCCACGGAATGATATTGGGTAGTGGATATTCTTACATCGCCACTACACGATTAGATACTAATAGTGTAAAATAAAGAGCGATGGCGCTAAGAAAATGTCAGAAAAATCTCTTGGCTTCCGATAGATGGCGGTGTAATAATTCGCTACACCAGTAAAAAACGCAGGTGAAAGCAAATCGTCTGCCAAGCGTGGCGATTTTGGTAAATCCTTAATATGGAGGAGCTCTTTAACCACAGGGTAGGCTATTATTATTACAGGATGATAAAGAATAAATAAGATTTCTTACGGCCGTTCGCAATTCCGTAGCAAATTATGAACTTTTATAATTAAATGGATACAATGAGACGTTTCAAAAAGTAATGGAGTCTAGATCTTTCTTCAGTACAATTAAAAATATTTAGCCACTAACTACAATTCCTTCTGATGGTAAGTGGTGATGTAGCTTAACCGATTCGTTGCGGCACCAATTTTCGACAACTTTTAGCTGTGGCGGCGAACAAATATTTCATGACACGCCTTTTGTGCCATCCGCCATGTGTAAAAGTAATGTTCTTTTTTATGCTTTTTTACTTGTTTAGACCTAATTAAGTTTATTTGACATCAAACGTAAGGTAAAAATGGAAGGATACTTGTTTTTAGTGGGTAACTACGTGTTTTTTTACGCGTTTTCTTTGAAATTGAGAGTAAGTGACTTTTTTTTATGAAGAGATTACAAACCTTTCGTACTATTTTTTGTTGTTATAAAAAAATCATTTAAGTATATAAGTAGGTACAGCTAAATCACCCTGGAAACCTTGGTTTTTATTAAATTAAATTTTCACCTAATAATAACATTTGTAAATATCAAACAATGAAGAACCTTAATTTAAAAAAAAATAAGGTTTATGATTCATTGATATTTACAAATGTTAAATATTATTTAATGTTATACAAATGGAAAAGTAAAGTCGATCTGAAAACGTCTAATTAGTAAGAATAGCAAAACAAGCGTTTTCAAAAGGAAAAAAGCGCCGGCGCTATACGGCGGTGGATTGACAAAAGACTATTTATTGGCGAACTTTTTTTATGCATGAACGGTTTCGAACTATTTCAAGCAAAAATAAACCTTATACCACATCACAAGAGCACATGGTACTTCGTAGGTCTATTCGGCCATATGATAGTAATAAGACGGCATTTCAACCATTTTAAGCAAAATTAAACAATAAGACAAACGCATTGTTTTTTTTAACAGGAGACTTGTTTTCCAGAACTTTTTTTACAACTTGAGTTTGTGAGCGATCGCAATGAGTGCTATTATTTGTTACTTATTAGACTATTTTTCCACAACATGATTTAAAACCCACAAAGTAAAAATAGTACCATGTACAAGTTAAAAAAAGGTTGTCAACCCCAAAAAATTTCAAATTTTCAAAATATCCAGAAAGGAAGCTGCATGCATGAACTACTCGCAAAATAATGAATAGTTTGTTCTGGATAAATCTTCCAAAAAGCAATTTGAGCGAGTTATAACTATTTTTAAAAAGGCACGACTCGCGTGTCATACGCCACACACAAAAGTAATCGATGGCACGCCTGGCGTGCCACCCGCACTGTACCGGTTAAGATGGTGAAGAGCACTTAACATAAAGCTTTTCATTCTTGCCGTTAAGATATCCACATTGTAATCGGTTGGAAAGATAGACTGCTGGCAACTTATTCGACTCCTTTGCTGTACGCAGGACGATTGATGAAACTGTTTAGTTCGAATGCGTGATAAGTCAATAGCGAAAGGGTGGAAACTGGCCGAACGTCTGGTAGTACGATGGTGGAAGAGAGAGATGGTTGCTGTACGCAGGACGAACAATGAAACTGTTTAGTTCGAATGCGTGATAAGTCAATAGCGAAAGGGTGGAAACTGGCCGAACGGCTGGTAGTACGATGATGGAAGAGAGAGATGGTTGCTGTACGCAGGACGAACGATGAAACTGTTTAGTTCGGATGCGTGGTAAGTCAATAGCGAAAGGGTGGAGACTGGCCGAACGTTTGATAGTACGATGGTTGAAGAGAGAGAAGGATTAAATTATGCAATTCCTGCGCACACTCCGAAATGCATCCTGTAGAAAATCGAAAGGCTGGTTACTTTTGGTCTGTGTTCGAAGTTGGTAATATTGGTTTTAACCAGATTCGGGTGACAAATAAGTATCTTTATATAAAGTAAGCAACTGTCCCGGCGTGAGGTACCGCCGCCCCTTTGCAAGGACTCCTAGCTTCCTTGCAGCTTTTTTGGCCTTGGAATCATGCACAGCCCGAAGTTCAGTTTTGAGGATATCTCAACCGCCAACAACTGAAGGCGGTTGGTGTATTCCAGTGATACATTCCGAAAAAAAGGAGCCAAGGTGAGCTGGCTCCTTTTTGCAATGGAGATACAAACTCGTGTTTTGGAGGCGTTGAATTTCACAAGATAGACGTTGCCCTAATCGGAGACTGCCCGACTTGTGAGATTCACACGCTCTACCAAAGCTTTCCTTCGGACTGGATTTGATTCCGACTGGTCTGAGGACTTGGTTGTTATCTCTCCACAACTGTGCTGTCATCTGTATACCCATAGATACCGGGCATAAGCAGATCATTAATATGAAGCATGAAGAATGACTCCTGAGGAACACTGGCGTTAGTCGCCATAGGATCGGATGAGCAGCAATCGACGACGACCCGGAGAAGACCGTTCATTCAGAAAGTTCTTCACTTGTAGAAAAGCTTTTTTAATATATCCTAGTTTGTTGGTTAAAATGAAAATTTATACTTTTAATCATGCAATCATTTCGAACCACTAATAAATATACTTATTATTAAGTAGTAAGAAATCATGAATGCTCATTTTATTTTACTGTTATAATTATATCAGCATCCAGCTCCAGAAGAATCGTTTTAAAATAGTGAAGGTAGCGTCCGGTTTTTGTGTATTCAAAACGACAGTTTGAGCACTATCTGTGTCAAGGTGCGGATCGGCTGTTGCGCAAAACGTTTTTTAATACTACGCTCGGTTGCGAGGTAATTAATTCGATTCGGGGTGTCGCAACAAACGATACTTGCTGTGGTTTTCGTGTGTTTGAATTATTCGTAGTTTAAGAATTTGCTTTTAGGGTTGTGAAGGTCGACATATTCACGCAAGCCGTCACTGACAACACGTATTGATAATCGTAAAAACTGCCCGGCAGTTACTATTACAATCAGTTAAATATTATTTATGGCTTCGTGATCGTTGTCTCGATGTTTTCATTAAAGCAAATTAATCCTAATATTTATGAACACATTAATTTATAAAGATATTTTATTAATTTCATATAAAAACGAGTTTTGAGTTACACCCGTCAATATTTTCTAAAATAATTCAAAATTGTCGATAATCCATTTATCTTGAATTTATTTTGCGGTATCTCTATTAAGTATTATGTGTTATTACTTCGTCTTCTTACAAAAGCTCTATATTTAGACTAAGAAAAATAGAAATAAAAAAGGTCCAACAATGTCCTCTTAAGAGACCGGTGGCCCTGCTCTCGATAGCTCTCCTTAGATGGCTCAGCAGCAGACTAGGTCGAGGAGAACGACTACGAAGTCAGTGTCATAACACGCTCCATTATATGACACAAGTCAAAGATTGTAATACAATGCTGTTTTTGTTCGATCTGCAGCTTACAGGCGGTAAATAAACGTAGAATTAGGATGTTGTCTTTAAAATCTTCTGGTCAACTTTGTCGACAATTTTTACCATAGTACTAGGCAAACAGTGTGGTCAGTCGTATATTTCATTTGTATGTATATACCGTGTTTGTTCAGAGTTTGTTGTTGCGAGAATGGCCTCACGCCTCAAGGCATCCGAAAAATTACGTATTTACAAATATTTTGATACTAGACGCAGAGTGTGGCTGCCACTTGTTTTGTGCGAAATGTATGGCTTAGTATACTATATTATATTCTGTTGTACTTTATACTGTGACTTGCTGGATTCTTTATCATACTTTTAAAAGTTAATATTACATCCTACATGCGCTCCAGTGCTCTACACAGGCCTCTTATTTCTGAGAGAGTTTAAGGGCAAGGAAATGTCCGCCGTATTGCCCCATTGCGTGTTGGCGAACTTCACATATCTTCGAATTATTTTTTTCTTATTTCTTAGACATGCAGATTTCTTCATGATGTTTTCTTAAGCTTGGTTGAAGGGGACCGCCGCAGACGCACCTAAACCTACTAACATTAAAATCTTTTCCAAAATAATTCTAATATGATTGAAATCAAAATAAAAGGAGAATGCCAGATTTTCTATAGAACTTTGCCCCACTCAAAAGTGTGGTGTACACGAATGCCGTATGCAACATTTTTTTTTACTTTATTACTTCATCTAAATTATATGTATAATTTGTAGTCTATAGAACTTGCGATTTTTTTAAACTGAACTTTAATTACATTAACCTTATTTTTTAGAACACCATTCGTTGCAGTTCATTGTAATTTCAGAATATAAATTGTCAGGCGCTAATGACATATATAAATAAGAATCTAAGAATTTAAGGAGCATAATAATATAATGATCATTAACATTGGAAAAAGGGTTCTCTTGTTTAAAGGGTTCTTTTATCTAAAAAGTCCTTACACATATAAGACTAGCACCACCTGTTTTTCATAAAATCTAAATTCTAGTCATGTAAAAGAGTTATATTTGCAAAATTATTTTTCAAGATAATTATGACATGTGTCTGATGAAGGTGTAAATATTTACAGATTATTAACTAATTTTATGACAACGGCAGGACCATAAATTATCAACTATATAAAGAGCTATAAAACTAAATATATTTGTTGCAAAGATCTTCATATTGAAAGAAGAGTTAAGATTGTTTATCGAAATGAGGACACAAAATGTCCCTGCATCCTATCGACGCAAAGATGACAATTAGTGCACCTCAACATCGTGGATGCAATTATCAGAATGTTCGTAGTAATTAGCAGTAAGGCAATAATTAGACGTAATCGAGTCCGTATATTAATAAAAACATAAGTCGTCAGCATAAGCAGGAAAAAGTGCAACAGTAAAGAAAGCGGGAATAATCATAATATATTTATTATATATTATATCATATATTTCACAAGCCCCAATCAAAAGAAAATATTCGACATTAATTTGACATACATACTTACGATTACACAATGACACTTACGATTGACACAATGACATGAGTGTATCATTTCACAAAATGCACAAAAATCAATGATTTTTATTTAGTAATTATCTAATGTAATTCATGATTCTTATCGACTAATAATAATTGAAAATAAAAATTGATAAGTATCCTTTGTATATGACAAAGACTTATTATAATATACTTTAATAGAAATATGTATTGTTTGACAGTTTATGCGTACGTGTATGTACTTATTCGTACAAAGAAACGCAGATGTTATTAGAAAAGACTGGACATGTAAATATTAATCGTTGCATTCCTTTTTTTAAATAATATTTTACCACAAGTTGTACAAAATAACGATTTATCACAAAAATCTTCAAAATTCATAAGATTATTTTTCATATTTTTACCTTTTTTGTACAAGGTGGGGCAAGATCTGGCATTCTCCTTTAATATAATCAGCTAGTATGATTTCAACTACTCGTATTTTGATCCACCCAATTCAACTCTTAAAAGGATTTATATTCAGTTGACCTAGTGGGAACTAACCTATATTTCATTTAACACATTAATAAGCATTTAAAATAACGCTTTATTGTGTTGTGCTGAAATTAAATTAAATCTAATTGTGACAAGGTGACGATTTTTCATTAGCATTCAATTGGAAGTGCATACGATGCATTCATTGCTTTAAGGCTAGGCCTTCTGTATATACACCGCAATATAACCTAAGTTGGATGTCATTTGGCCTCGTGTGCTATATGACACGCGGAAGAAGAGGAAAACATAAATAAAAACAAAATCGTGATCTATAACAAAAATAAATTAATGTAAACCTAAATTCACTATCCCAGTCATTGTGGCAATAATTTTTAATATTTTAAAAGGATCTGGATATAGATCTCCGATCCTCAAAAGAAAAAGAAAATCAACCTTCAATTTGAAATTAATGATATCACATTCTAAGGTCTAAAATTTCTTAGGGGAGTAAAAAATTCTCAACAGCAATGAAATCTAAACACAAGAGAGCGCTATCAAAAATACGGCTATTTATGTCACATATTTTAAAACTCGCAAACGCACTTATTGAAACCTGTAGCATACATCCCGTTGGCATAAAATTATAAAATTTAGCAACAGGCAGTATTTATAATGTATTATTGTGGATAGTGTAGCATATAATGGATTTTTATGGGATAGGGTGACAAGCGAGCACACAGTCCACCTGATGGTAAGTGGTTGCTATGACCCATAGATATCATAAAAAAGGAGTGTAGTTGAGCGATTAATCGTCTCTCTCGCACGCGTGGGCTTTTTACCGGGTTTTCGAGAAGACGATCGCTCCCTTTCTAACCTGTGGCAAAATGTTCTATAATGAAATATAACTACGATTGTTTATATAGCAATTAGTATGGAGCGATAAGCCTGATTTTAGATATGAAGTTGGTCGAGCGCGGTGCAACTTCACTTCACATTTCAATGTTTACTCTGTGTGTTTACTTGAGCGAATCTATGGAATTAATATTGGGTTGGGAGTTGAAAATTTATGCTTTTTAAAGATTTTTAGAGAAAATGGAGGATTTTAGTGTTCCTTGTGATGAATATTGAAATGTTTTAAAGTGCTAATCGGCGAGCAGAAGGTAAAATCTTTAAACTTTGTTGAGAAGAAACAGCGCATATCCACATAAACAGTTATTGGTACAATTAAAACGTTCAACATTTCACGCGGACGTAATCAAATCTTTCTTTAAAAAAGAGAGACGATTCAATTTAGAATATAAATAATTTAAAAGCTTTTAGAAAAAATTACTTCGCAAATATCCGCGTTATAAAATAAAATGATGTGTCTTATCTAGTATGAAGAGCACCTCCCGCCCTCCCTCAATGCGTGCACTATCCCCGTCACCACTAATCCCAGCACCGCTACTCCCAACACCACTACACTAGGCAAGACACACCACTGACGATAATACGACACGTGTTTCGCCTCTCCACGAGGCATCGTCAGGTGATATAGACTCTACGATGGCTAACCGCTATTTTATAACGCGGATATTTGCGAAGTAAATTTTTCTAAAAGCTTTTATATAATGGATTTCCGCAAAGTAACGCCTGATTCTATTAATTATATAAATAATTTGTTTTTTTTTTTAATTTTGTACAATGTTTGTACTTTGTTCATGCTTTCCTTTTGTTCATGTATGAATATGAAACTGAAGAGTAGAGACAGATTAAGATTGGTGTATTTTTATAAAACTGCTAAAACACCAAAACCATATCTTTGCTTGCCCTAGTTTGGAACCCTAGCTTCGCCACTACTATAGACATCTACATCTATCCTCAATAAAGAATCAAAATGCAGATCAAAATGCGTTGTCACCCGTGAAGATGAAGATGGAATGTCTCTTTTCCAATTATAAAGGTCTCCGATCCTCTACACTCACCATTCGAAACACAGTAGTGTTAAGCTGCTATTTTACGCTGATATTCTGTAAAAGCGTGATCCTTCCCCGGTCGAGGCGACCCATTCGTGCTATAACCATTATACAGCTGCAGCATGACTCTACCACGTTAAAAATTGGTTACCCACCACTCTCTTTACCACTCTCTTACAAATTTCTGCCACTATGCAGCAATGCAACCAATGTGGTGTTCAAATTAGGGGGTAAAGGCGCCTATATAATTACAAACTGATGCAATATTTCGCCGTGTACTACTTAACAGAATCCATTAATCTTATTTAAGCCCGTGATTGCTGTAAGGATAAACTAAGGGATATGCCAAAAATATATTGTCTTTAACAACTTTAGCAGTAGTGTACATAGATTTTTTTTAAAACAGCTCGTTTATGTCAGACGTATACCCAGACCGGCGCGACATCACGGAGCAGCGTAAAAGGTGCGAGAAGTCTTGTATTGCGATCTTCACTTCGCTTGCCAAGCGTGACTATTAAGGCAAACGCTACCTACAACTGGCTTACTCGATAAAGATTGAAGAAGAAGAAGAAAATGAGAGACAATATAACTTAATCGTCAAGTGTCCATGGGTTACAATAACACTTATCACCAGCGAAACTGTTAGCTCGTCCTAGATCCCAATATTGTGGTCCCATTTTTAATATATCCACCCAACAAAACTATGGCAGACGATCGGTAGTCTTACTCAACGCAAACCAGCCAAAGTTCAAAGCCTGGATCTTCTGAAACTTAACTTTATCCCCCCAGGAATCTGCTGACACTTTTAAGATCTACTTTGCTACGGTAGGGCAACAGTTAGCAAAAGACATGATTAAAAGCACAACGCAACAAGCTACTGATCCTCACATCATAACAAATACTCAAGTTTCATCATTTGTTATTTTTGACACCGTCCGTGAAGAGATATATAGTCTGCTCATGTCCATGCAATCAGACACTGCCCCTGGGTATGACAATATTCCAGCTCATTTTCTAAAAAGCGCCAATAAAGAGGTTATACCAATTTTTATTCACCTAGCTAACCTTTGTTTTGAACAGACTATTATCACACCTGTATATAAAGCAGGTGACAAGTTTAATCCTTCAAACTATAGACCGCTATCGGTAATATCTGTAATAGCAAAGATACTCTAGAAATTAATAAATATTAGATTAATAAAGTTCTTTTCAAAATGTAACACACTTTCTACATCACAATTCGACTTCCTTTATGGTAACTATGTTGATTCCGGAAGTAAATGTCTAGCTGTCTTCTTAGATTTTGAAATAGGCGTTCAACACATTTTACGTGCCTATTCTAGTACAAGAGCTTCACAATGTTGGAGTTAGAGGTATACCGCTAAAACTTCTTGGTGACTATCTGAGCAATCGTAAAACTCGTGTTAAAATCGGCTCAATCACTAGTTCTGAGGCTTTTGTCACAAATGGCGTCCCGCAGAGCAGTGTGTTGGGCCCCACTTTGTTCTTGGCGTACATCAATAGCTTGTGTAATTGTGTAATAGAGGGTGGTGACATCCGCTCATATGCGGATGATACAGCTATTGTTTTCTCTGCTGAGAATTGGGAGCAACTTAAAAATACGATCGATGGAATACGAATGATTCCACGATCGTGTGTAGACTGGCTTAGTGAAATTAGGATTTCGGTTAAACAAAAACGTACTTTAAATATACTTAAACTAACTATATATTATGTTCTACCACATACAACAATGCGCAGCCTCCAGATAATTTTAGTATTAATTTACATTATTGTAATAATCATTGGGTTTCGGATCGCTCTTCTCCTGAGTTAAAAAGGTTTTTAATACGAGATACCTTGGGGTCATGTTCGATCAGCGATTGTCCTGGCATCATCATATAGAGCTACTTACAAGCAGAGTTAGGAGGTTAATCTGGTTATTTAAGACCCTGCGATATGTAGCTTGACTGGACCTTCTACGTAAAATCTACCGCGCACTTGCCGAATCAGTTATTACCTACTGCATATCAGTTTGAGGAGGCGCGACAAAAACTAGTTATTTGAATCTGAAAAGTGTACAAAGCTCTTCTGAGAGTAATGTTCTTCCTACCATACAGATCCCTAACTGATAACTTATATTTGAAAAGTGGTATCTTATCGGTAAGAAAGCTACGCATTGTCACGAGAAAGCACAAGTCGATTTTCTATGACCCAAGAAACAACAATCGTAGGACGATCTTTAATGATGTTCCGCAGCCCCGGGTTAAAAAATCAGTATTTGCAAAGAGGCAATATAACAGTCAATCTGCTTACATATATAATAAACTTAATAAAAAACTAAATATTTACCCTCTAGCATATCTTGAATGTAAAAAGACATTAGAGAAATGGTTAATAACAAAAAACTATGAAGAAATTGAGAGTATCATTCATCTTCTTCCTTCAAAGTAGATCTTCGACCGTGGTGATTGATGGGTAGTCCTCGCAGCCATATATTGCCTATTCCGGTGTACCGCAAGGCTCGAACTTAGGTCCAGTATTTTTTAACATCTTTATAAACGACATTGTTTCGATATTTCAACACTCTAAGGTCTTCCTATTTGCTGATGATCTCAAAATAGTTAAAACTATTTGAAGCAACTCTGACGTTGAATTACTACAAGATGATCTCACCAGCCTTATTCAATGGTGTATTAACAACCAAATGTTTCTCATGCCAAAAAATGTCAACTTATTAGATTTACCAGAAAACATAATTATATACAGAGTCAATACTATATTGATACTGAGAAACTAAAGTTAGTTCGAGCGATACGTGATTTAGGCGTTATTCTAGATAGCGAATTAAAATTTACCAGCCATATTGATAACATAATCACCTCAGCTACTAAGTCACTGGGTTTTGTATTGAGGAATTCCAAAGAGTTCAAGCAGCCCTCTACTACAATCAAACTTTACAGTATGGTTAGAAGTAAACTAGAATACTGCAGTCAAATTTGGAATCCGCACTACAAAATCCATAGCATTAGAATCGAAAGAATACAAAAGCGACTGCTGCGTCATCTTGCGTACCGTTCGAATAGCTATCAAACTAATGATTCCTACGAAAGACAGTTGGCACAATTTAACATCACATCACTACAATCGCGTAGAAGTATCTCAGACATGATGTTCCTATACAAAACGCTCAATAATAGTATTGATTGTCCAGCAATAGTTCGATTATTTAACTTTAAGGTGCCATCAAGAATGCCTAGAAATCCGCACGCCTTTTTTAATGTATCCCTTTATAGGTCTAACTTGGGAAAGTATTCCCCTCTAGCCAGACTGGCTCGCACTTAAAACGAACTGTCCTCGAATTAATTGCGATAGTTTATCCACCTTCAAATCAAAATTAATCAATTTCTATGAATTAACGAATTAACTAATTATTAATTATAACATTGGAATTGTTTTTGATTTTTATAGTTTGATTAATATAATATAATATGACAATGAAGATATTTATAATATTGTCAAATAATTCTATTTCTTTTTAATAATTTGTATTTATTCAATGATGTAATTCAGTTTTTATTCCTTACAAAATAATCAATGCATGTTGTGATTACCCATAAAAAGAAATACAATTATAATGTGTTGAATTTGTTAAGAAAATGATCTTTGTATTACTGTTGTAATTTCTGTTGGTAATCAACTTTGATTTGTTGAGTGCTAAGCAACTTTTGGTGACAGATAGAGAATGTTATGCATTGACCAATATTATAACTTCCGTTCCCAAGACACAGTCGTAGGGCGAACAAACCAATATGTGTAATATTCCACACTATGATATATAATTCACAAAGGTACATATTCTGCACATACATACACACAGAGACATACACACGCGCGCGCACACACACACACACACACACACACACACACACACACACACACACACACACACACGCGCACACACACGCTCGCACACTCCATATTTGTAACCATAAATTCATTGTTTGTATTTTTTTTTATATACTTTTATAATTCAATAACTAACTTTATATTAGGCTTCACCCCAACTTAATGTTATATACCCGTTGTTTGGAAGAGCGGTGCTTCCTAGTACAAGCAAATCCTTTGCTTAAAAGGAAGCTGCAACCACGATTTAATGTAATAGATTAAGTTATGAAATAAATAATTTGAATTATTTCATGGCAAGTTAAGAAAAAATGCGAGGGAGATGGATATTACTCCATCACGCTTCCTTATAGCCGCCAAGGCCGTCTACACTACGTCAGAAGTGGTCGTGACGGAAAAATCTTCACTTTTTCGCGCCTATCCCCCCCATCCGCCAAATTCGTACCGTCGGATAGGGAACTTCGTTCCAATTATCTTTGACGATTATTTTAAATCTAAATAATACCAAAGAGATAGATTCCCCTCACGCGAAGCCGAGGCGAGTGGCTATAGTGTAATATTAAACAAAATTTTTTTGAACAATTGATTTGACAAACGAACTTACAGTCTACTTGCTGGATATTGCAATCCATGGACTTCTGCAGCCAACTTCATACAAAGAAGGCTACAGATGCGTTGTCACCTCAGAATGCCACTGTCTCTATACTCTTGAGACAGGAACACATCAATGTAAACACTGCTATTAGAGGCAGAAAAGGAATCCTAACATCTAGTAAAAATTTTCAACACGTTTTGTATATGACGTTACTTGTTTATGATTAGGCAATCATACTTTAAAGCTCAGAGATTAGTTTAGAGCGGACACTGAACTTCCTTTTCCTATTTTTTTGTGATTATAAAGACGATTATTGAGAATGAGTTTGGGAGAAGTGCTTTTCGTGCAAAAGTAATATTTTATTTTTATTTTGTGTTCTAAGTTTTTTATTTTTTGGGCATTTTGCATGACTTGCTATTGAAATGTGTATGGCGTATTGATCTTATAGATAACGATGGCGAAGTTGTACCAATTTAACAAAGATGAAAGAATGGACTTGTCAAGAGAAGATCGATCAAAATCAATCCCTAGACTTTAGACTTTCGATTAAATTAAGAAAGCCTTAAGTGAGACACGTTAATGGTTTGTCGAGCATTTTAAGTCAATACTACAGTGAGAGCCTTATCAGAAGGTTTAGGACAAGTCGTCGAAAGGAGTTGTAGCGGCATAAGCAGTTGCCTGACATGCTGAACTTTTTGTCTTAAACCAGGTATTGTGAGTTAAACCAGTGGCGAGATGCCGATACCGGTATCACTCATAGAGCCCCACGAGCGCAAGCTTTTGCTAACAGACGATACAGACATCGTGGTCGTTGTGTTTTGCACAACATTTTTAGATTATATTACCATTATTTTCGAAAGTCATCATGCATTTATACAACTAAATAATCCGTACTGGGCAGTTTTAATGACATGTTGTTTTACACCTCGACTATGCCAGGCCTCACAAAAGTAGTTTCGGTCGTGAGATACTAGAAGAGAACCGTTTCGTCTGCACCTACTTTAATCAACTCACATGAATCACAGGGGAATTATGAATGATTTGGTAAGTTACGCAGATCTCGTAAATACAATAATTAAAAATGTTGTTCAAATACACTTATTGTATTAAAAATATACATTTTCACTTTCATGAGCGCTGGTGGGTTGAATGATTGTGAAAAAGGAAGAACAAGTTTGGTAACACCATGTGTAAAATAAGGAGATTAAAATCCCAGCGCATAATTGGTGTGCGATGTGATTCTATGATATCATGGACGTATAAGAAAAGGCGGACATAATTTTGTTAAGAAAGAACTGATGCACTGCAATGGCGACGGGGCAAATATTATGTTTGCGTGCAATAAAGGGTTGTCATGTGAAACAAAACTTCCCCATATTTTTTATAAAACAAACTATCAAAATATAACATAATTTTGACACGATATAAATTATTATTACGTACCTAATATAAATAATACAAATAACATATAAAAATCTATGAACTTAGATTTTGGTTGAAATCGAATAATTCTATTTAACAACAAAATATGTATTCCTGTTCACTTCACAGAGTTCTATGGTAACTCCTTTACAGTTCAGGCTTCACGTATTGATCCTTACGAATTTGTGCATGCGTAGTAAAAGACTTTTATTAGTTTTTCTTCACCATTTGCCTATATTTGCTTATTCTGAACCTTCCCTACGAATTTAGCCGGTTACTGCAAAATAACCTTGTATGATGTATAATGTATATTCATGGTTATTTGTGTGTACTAAATCTTTATATATAAAAATTTACGTATCACATTGTTTGTCCGCGATCCTAGACCAGGGGTCGGCAACCTTTTGAGTCGGAAGGGCCAAAATATAAAATTTACAAAATTTCAAAATTTTATTAAACAATTAAACATTTATTTACATTGTAAGTCTTGCAACACTAACTTGTACTTTAATAACAAACAATTGGGCAAACAAATTAAATGGGAGCTTTGGCTTTGTATGGTTATTCAAGTAGAAAATTTAAACTTTACTAAACAATGTAACTTTTACTTAATAATAAAAGAACAATTACATACATTTAAGCAAACAAATTCAATGAGAGCGTTTGCTTTGCATGGTTTTTTAGAAAGTTTGGATAAATTTGGTTCATAACTTGTTGTTATAAGTTCCAAACACGACTCTGAATTTTCATTTGTTAGTTAGCTTCTTACTTTACTTTCAATTATATTCATGCAAGAGAACGCTTGCTCGCACGAATATGTCGATCCGAAGATAGTCAGCACTCCAAATGCCACCTCACTGTAGCAATCTGGAAGACTATTCCATGCGTCGAATATAAGTGCCTCAACTCGCGGCATTTCTTTTAAAGCTGTTCATTTTTGTTGTGTTACGTATATGCACCTACATTTCTGGATCTCCATTTCAACTTGCTTTTCAACTCTGTAAATTATTAACTCCACAAAGCTTTACTTTTTAAATCGATCAAATGCATTTTTAGATATCCAGTATCAACTCCAAATGGCTCAGTGTGGATCGATTTGTAAATATATTTTTTTAAATCAATAATATTTGCATATGAAACTAAAGAGCCGCAGCTTCACATCCAAAGAGCCGCAAGTGGCTCGCGAGCAGCAGGTTGCCGACCCCTGCCCTAGACTACTGAACTGATTTCAATGAAATTTTGCACACTGTGTGCAGTTTGGTCCAACTTAAGAGATAAGATAGTTTTTATCCCGATAAGTGACCCTCAATTTTTTTATTGCTAATTTCAGGAGTTTTTTTAGGAAAGCAAATGGTCGTCGGAAAGGGCAGAACAACGTCTGCCTGGTCAGCTAGTATGTATATAAATATGTATATATTTGTATATAAGTATGTATATATTTATTATTAAAATGTATATATTACTCAGGTAATTATCATTTTTATTTTGTTTTTTATTCGATATTGCTACACCTACGTCAAATCCTCATCACTCCGTGGGTTGATTGTATTATTTTGTTTTAAGCAATGTAATAATGAATAATTAAATAAATAAAGAAAATATTACGATCGCTTAGATATTAATAAAAATGTATTGATTTAAATTAATTTTATCACAAACATTATATCATACAAAAAATAATTATGTAATTGGAAAGAAAGATATTATAAATAAGTAACTAACCAGCTATTATGTAAACGAATCTTAGGGAACTTTTGTAAGGGAACCAAAAAATGATTGTTAATAAAATATAAGACGTGATGGAGATAATTAACTAATTTTAAAGCTCTTAAAATTTATATGAAATTACTGAAGATCCCAAAAGTTATTAGAATGGAATAATTTTTATTCAATACAGATTACAAGAGCACTTATTGAAAAAAACCACGCAATCAAGTAACCCAGCGAAACTTTTTTTTTAATAAACTAATTTTAAATATATTAATTTATACAATGAGTATGAAAACATTTAGAAATAGCATGGAAGCGAACATCTCATTTCCAGGGGTTATAATCAATCATCTACTCTTTAGTAGTACAGAATAATTTTTACTTAAAAAATATTTAAACTTCTTAATAGACAAGATCTGCTAATTTTTCGGGACTTTGTTGTAAAAGTGTATACATTGCTTATTTACCTTAGTATACGCTTTCAGAACGTCCTGTGCTCGTTCCTAGTATTTACAGAATGAAAATACCAATAACAAGTACAAGCGCGACATAGTGGACCATGGTCAAATATATATGTATATAGAATATAATATAATAATTTTTATTCAATATAGATTGTTACATAATACTTATTGAAAGACATTTTTGTTTACCACTGGTTCGGAAAATACGTTTTGTCCTGGGAAGAACCAACAAGATACCAAGTGGGTTGTTTTTTTAAACATATTTCACTTTACAATAATTTTGATTGTGCAATTTTTTATCATAAACCTCAGAAGCTATATCAAAATATCTAATGCAAAAAACCGCATTATAATAGGTCCAAAAAGTTTTTAGTAAAATGATCAAAAAAAAGTACACAAAAACAACCTCTTCGGGTAAACACATGCTGTATATACCGTATCCGTTTCGACGTGGGTAAATATAGCAATTTCCCAAATTTTGAGTAATTTTTCCCCATATATAATTAAGAACACTGATCACGTGGCGCATATTTTGTGTTCCAAAAACAGCAATTTAATTTGACAAAAAAATCTCGCATAAGTGATTATATTGACTGACTTTTTCATAAAAGTGATTCCTTGATGATTTTTCATAAAACCACTATGATTTATGCAAGATTTAACGACACAATGTGGAATATTTATTTTTGTTTTTTACTTACGACAACTACTCGCGGACGTTTGTTGCGTGTGTGTGACCCCTTATATGTACGTATAAGCGAGCTGACTCATTTTGGGTATTTCGTTGGGTTGTATAGCGAGATTCAGTTCGCCTTTTTTTATACGTCCATGTGTTGTATTGTTATGTTATTGTTCACATCACTAGATATATTTTACACGCAGCTACGGATAATACAAGACGGGCAGGACACAGAGTAGAGTACGCAGCGTGTCGACAACAGCACCTCCAACAGCCGCAGCTTATCACTGCGACGTCATTATTAAACAATGGCGCCCGACCTTCGCCTACTTACGCGCTCGCTCGGATCGAGCCTCGCCGTCGCTTTTTCAAAACAACCACTACCCCGCCACACTGTTTCTGCGCCGACTACAAACTTCTATTTAAGATCGACAAGTTTTGGAAACATTAATAATGACCAATCATACAATATAGCTCCATGGAAAACCCTGTTAGGTTTTACATAAAAAATATTACCCCACCCACAGAATGCATGTTCAGAATACTTGACTACCAAAACGCGTATTCTAGTTTTAAATTCGAGCTGAAGTCAACAATTCTGTGTCATCATAAATTATTGGTCTGTCTTCTTTAACTACGATGCCCTAGCCTATTTCTGAACTAAACGCATAACAGTTTAATAAATATCCATGTATATTTTTATCTACTACCTAGTTAACAGCAAAAGAAATCATCCGAGAATATCATCATTTTCACGGTCATAACACAATCACAAATTTCATGAAGAATTCTATTGAATAGGTCCATCTAGTTTATGTTCAGTAAGAACTGAACTAATACTAGAAATTTTTCACTCATACGTGTAAAGCGAAACTTGAGGAGATCAGCCAGAAAGCCGAAGAAGTTGTTGCCGCAGAACAAACAAGAACACACATTGGCTCTTCTACTGTACCTAGCACATTAAAATTTATGTTAATGTAATTATATTTTTACTTGAAAGACATAAAAACAATTTTATTGAAAAATAATAAGTTGTCACATTCGTCCCTAATTATATTACTATAATTCTGTAGTAAGTAGGTAACATATGACCATAGGCTTGTTGTTCCAAGAACATTACAAGTAAAATATGATTGCAATATGGCACGAAATTATTTTATTATTTGTGATTGTTTTATCAATTGCTTTGCTACATAAAGAGTTACAGGATTAAAATATCAAGTAGCAGGTGAAAAGCAGAAAAATAGCACGTTTTTAGTTCCCATATCCTCTGGACGTAACAATTCTAGTGAGGTATAAATTCTAATCAACGATGAGATTGCAATTGCTGCCGCCTCGAATAACTAAAAAAATTCGTATGACATGTTAACGAGTGTAATGAAAACACTTACATTAGTGCACTCGGGACGCTCAGAACTGCACAATCATAATTCATATTTACTGAAGCAAAACTATACTTGATGTGAGTGTGACACGACATAAACATCTGTGTAACATACATAGTACGTAAGTGTCAACATCGCTTCTGTTATCCTCTGCCCTGGATTTTACGAACTTGACCCACTTGTCGCTCCATATAGTTGAATACCTAATTTAAAAGTATATAAATATCTGCTTATGTGTGCGTGCATTGGAAATACGCTCAGCGCGAGATGCAACGAGAGCCGTATCAAGGGTAAAATACTAGCTCGACGGTAAAACAGCGTAATCAATTTACCTTATTCGGTTTATAGGTGAAATATAATTGCATCATACACTCAATTCCATCTTGTCTACGCCTTAACACCCTGTAAAATAAAATCAATACTATTTTCCCAAATTGTTTAAATTCTTAGCTGCTTTCTATACTACACATAGCTTTTATTAGATTTTTGTAACGTTTTTAATGTAGCAAAGCTGATGTAACATTGACACATTACGTGGTAGAGCCATGCTGCAGCTATGTTAGTAGTATAGTTGTAGCACGAATGGGTCGGCTCGACCGGGGAAGGACCACGCTCTCACAGAATACCAGCGTCAAATAGCAGCTTAACACTGCTGTGTTTCGTATGGTGAGTGTAGAGAAGCGGAGACGCTTTTTACTGGAAACGAGGCATTCCATCTTAGTCCTCACGGGTGGCAACGCATCTGTATAAATGTAGGTGTCTATGGGTCACAGCAGCCACTTACCATCAGGTGGACTGTGTGCTCGTTTGTCACCCTTACTATAAAAAAAAACAAAATAGAAAAAACATGACTTTTTCAACTTTTTTTTTTTTTATAGGATAAGGGTGACAAACGAGCACACAGTCCACCTGATGGTAAGTGGTTGCTGCGGCCCATAGACATCTACATCTATCCTCAATTACAAGTCAAAATGTAGATGCGTTGTCACCCGTGAGGACTAAGATGGAATGCCTAATTTCCAGTAAAAAGGGCCTCCGGCCACCTGCACTCACCAAGCGAAACGCAGAGGTTAACCTCTACTTCACGCTGGTTTTCTGTGAGGTCGTGGTACCACCCCGGTTCGAGCCGGCCCATCCGTGTGACAGCAAGAGCTGCTGCCTGGCTCTACCACTGTTAAACTTACTTACTTTACTTACTGATAATGGACGCATCATATACAATTTAATTCAAAAGTCATTGTTCCTGTGTTACCCACAGGAAAGCGATGACAAAACAAGGGCGCAGTATCGCCTCCACACGTTGCACCTATTATGGATGGGGTGGCGGTGTACTGGTATAATTCCTGTTGACCTATTTTCCGGTTGTTCCTGACCTGTTCGACCTAGATTCTCGCGTGATCCAATTCAGTGTGTCCGAAGAAAATAATTAATTATCATTGAACCAGACTAATGGCAGTGGCACCGCTTTGTGAGCACTAATTTTGATCGTAACCGATACCTACTTCCTATCAACCTTATTTCGAAAAAATTAGTTCGTAAGTTCATCAAGTTTATTACAGATATACACATATGTTATTTAGTGCAAAATATACATACATAATTTAAGATATATAAAATTGTATTTTTACATTCTCGTACATTCGATTTGCGTGCGGTAGATTATCCGCTGAGACACAACCGTTTTACTCTCAGTTGTTCAAATCTCCCCGACCTATTTTCATGAACTTGGCCCATATTTCTCACAACCCTCTAGATGTTGATCACATGACCGCAACATAATAAGTATATTTATTCTATATTTTATAATAATGTTCATATTCGTTCTTAACAAGTTATAAAGTTTTAAATTCTAGTGATTGGTACCTCCATCTAAGCAAATAATGGTTTAGCTAGGTGACACAATGAGTATTGTTTTATTGTTCGACGTTGATCTTTTCTGCTGAAAATTAACGTCAAGTAACAATTATAAAAAAATATTTACCATAAAGATTATATTATAATTATGAATACTTAAAATGTTTTTGTACCATTACATCCTTCTGATTAAGAGTAGATTTATACTTCTCAGACTGTCTGCGTGATGATTATGAGTTGTTAACCGGTTCAGAGCGGATGGCACGCCAGGCGCGCCATTGCTTATTTGTGCGTGGCGTGTGACACGTGAGTCCTGTCTTTTTAAAAATCGTGATAACTTGCTCAAATTGCGTTTTTGGAAGATTTATCCAGAATAAAATATTCATTATTTTGCAAGTAGTTCATGCCTACAACTTCGTTCCTGGATATTTTGAAAAGTTGAAATTTTTAGGGGTTGACAACCTTTTTTAACTTGTACATGGTGCTCTTTTTACTTTGTGGGTTTTTTAAATCATGTGGAAAAATAGCCTAATTAGTAACAAATAATAGCACTCATTGCGATCGCTCATAAACTCAACTTGAGTACACAAGTTTATGGAAAACAAGTCTCCTGTTAAAAAAAACAAACAATGCGTTTGTCTTATTGTTTAACTTTGCATAATCATATGGCCAAATAGATCTACGAAGTACCATGTGCTCTTGTGATATGGTATAAGGTTTATTTTTGTTTGAAACAGTTCGAAACCGTTCATGCATGCACAAAAAAGTTCGCTAATAAATTCTTTTGTCAATCCGCCGCCGTACAGCGCCGGCGCTTTATTCCTTTTGAAAACACTTGTTTTGCTATTCTTACTAATTAGACGATTTCAAATAGACTTTACTTTTACATTTGTATTTCTTTTATAGGATAAGAATGACAAACGAGTACACAGTCCACCTGATGGTAAGTGGTTGCTATGTCCCATAGACATCTAAATTTATCCTTGATTACGAATCAATATGCAGATGCGTTGTCACCCGTGAGGACTAAGATGGAATGCCTCGTTTCCAGTAAAAAGGGTCTCCGGTTCTCTACACTCACCATACGAAACACAGCTGCATCAAGCTGCTATTTAACGCTGGTATTCTGTGAGAGCGTGGTCCTTCCCCGGTCGAGCCGACCCATTTGTGCTACAACTATACCCGAAATATAGCTGCAGCATGGCTCTACCACGTATGAAACATAACACAAATAATATTTAACATTTGTAAATAACAATGAATCATAAACCTTATTTTATTCCAAAATAAGGTTCTTGATTGTTTGATATTTACAATTTGATAATTACATTTGATATTATTGGGTGAAATTTTTATTTAATTAAAACCAAGGTTTTCCAGGGAGATTTACCTGTATCTACCTAAATAAAAGATTTTTTATAAAACCAAAAAATTGTACAAAAGGTTTGTAATCTCTTCATAAAAAAAATCACTTACTCTCAATTTCAAAGAAAACACGTAGAAAAACACGTAGTTACCCACTAAAAACAAGTATCCTCCTGTTTGTAATTAATGTTTGATGTCAACTAAACTTAACTAGGTCTTAAGAAGTGAAAAAAGCATAAAAAAGAACATTACTTTTACATATAGGCGTGTCATCAATTTCTGTGGCGTAATATTTGTTCGCCGCCACAGCTAAAAGTTGTCGAAAATCGGTACCGTAACGAATCGGTTAATATGTACATAATATATATAATATGTAATGATCCTTGTATTTTAAAATATTAGTATATTGATCAAAGCATTTAGTCTATCTAGCAGAGTCTGACTAGACAATGATTAAATAAAGCGTTTGAGATTGCGTTTGATCTCTTATATGTTTCACGGACATTATTAAAAATAAGGAATGAAATTGACCTTGGCTTAATCTAATTGAATAAAGAACGCAAGGAAGCTCCACAAGGAAATTCTAACTTACAATAGAAAAGTAAGATAAATAAACAAACCTTGCCACAGTACTATTGTGCAGTGAAAACCTTGGTACGAGCTCGTTTACTATATAAAATTAAGCTCGTGATAAATAAATACAATGAAGGTATTAAACCATCAGTATATCACAAGTTATAATCAAAAACTTTTATTGTGTATAAGAATGCAAAATCGTTTTATGTTTTACGTTATTGAATATTTTAGAATTTCTTTTAAAGAACATTAAAGATAATTATATAATTTTAATGACACAAAATATGAAAAGAAACATGATTGATATAAATCGTAATTAAAGGAAAATGCCGACAATGTTTTGCAGAAACATAAACTGTGTCGAGGTCGCTACATTCTTGAAAGCGGTTCTACACTACCGTAGTACTATTTTAAGATTTCAATATGCAGCATGTCGCATGAGAGCGTGTGCATGTGTCATGTGATTAAAATATGATGAGTGTGACGGGAAATGCAAGCTTGTGCATAATTGAATTATTGATTTTTATATTGAATTTTTAATTTAGAATACAAACTTACGCTGGTATTGGTAGTTTTTTTCTTTATAAATAATATTATATATACGCACTCTCTTGTTTGGAGGAAGAAAGAACGTCATTTGTCCTTTTCCAAAGCGCGATACCAAAATTCTGCTGGTACTTTCAGACTCGGGTTTTGTCCTAAGTAATATAATATCTAATGCTAATTTAAGGCCTTTTTAAGATAAATCCATAAAACAGCACACTGGTTGTCCCGGGCTTATCTAAAATTTCACCGTATCAGATTAGTATTAACTAGCGGTCCGCCTCTGCTTCGCACGGGTGATTACTATATCTTGATATTGAATATTAAGGATATTTTCTCAAATTCACCTCGTGTAACTCCTATATTATGATGATAAATTTTCTTAAATGTTTTAGTTCCGTTAAATTTTATAGATTAAATAATGTTTTTTTTATTTTATTATATTGTTTGTTGTTTCTTTAACAGTCACTTGAGTGATTTACAAGTATTTTTCTCAAATTATGTTACAACTAAATAACATTGCGTTACTTTTTTGCGTCGTGGTAACGTAATTCACTTCTTTTCAAATTAATCCACATGTCTCCCGTAGTCAAGGTCACGGAAATCCCCAGAGTTATCAAATGATATGATTTGACCGTGCCCTTCAATATTATGTAGAGCCCGAGAGAAAAGCAAGTTAATTGAAAAATTATTGAGGAAAGGAAACTCAATCAGCGTCTATTCTTAATACTGTACATTTTATTTATGTATCTATTAACATTAATAATTGGATAGTTGGTCTTTCCCGAAAGATTCATCTTTGGATCGGAGTTGAAACAATCTAATAAATAATGACATGATACAGCCACGCTGCAGCTATATAATGGTTGCAGCACGAACGGGTTGGCTCAACCGGGGAAGGACCACGCTCTCACAGAATACCAGTTTAAAATAGCAGCTTAATGCTGCTGTGTTCATTATAGTGGTTGTAGAGAACCGGAGACCCTTTTTCCTGGTAACGAGGCATTCTATCTTAAGACCTCAGGGGTGATGACGCATCAGCCTTCCAAACAAGTCGGTTTCCGAAAAGGCTTTAGTATTATACCACACACGAGTACATACTTATCGCCAAATTGGGTAAGCCTTTGATTTCGTCGAAATTTGGGCGGAACTAGAGTCCTTTAAACGGTAGCAAATTGACAGTCGATATATCGAAGTGCTAGTGTGTGTACAGTAAGGATAAAATTCCCCTGGTGTTGCAGTTGTTCATGGGCGGCCGTAGACACATAGCATCAGGTGAGCCGCATGCTCGTTTGCTATAAGAAAAAAAAGATTGTTATCTGATTACAAGAAAATATTATAAACCTATCCAACGGAATAGAAGTGAAAGATAGGATGGCGTTATTCAAGCTACAAGACTAAAGGATACGGTAAATGCTCAATGAATTAGTGCCTTTTATTTTATAGGACTAAAGATGAACAGTTGATAAGAAAATAATCATGTGTTATGTTCATATCACACCCAAGATGGTACCTAGTTGTTGGAAACATTAACACGAAGTCCTCAAAACTTGAAACCAAGATTGTACAAGTGTGTGCTGCTAGTGATAAAATATAGAGCTATGGTTCTTCATCGCTGTCGGTATGAAGAAGTTTAAAGTCGCTCAGTAAGCTACGGAAAATACTGTTAGCAGTTAAAGTGATGGAATTTATATTGAAGATTGCCGCAGTAGAATCAAAATAACCGACGTAGAATCAGTAAGCTAAAGTAGCAATCGACCTGCCATGGAGATGAAAACGGACAACCGATGGTAAAGAATGGTTTTCAAGTGGCATCCTCATACCGGTAAGCGAAGAGTAAGGCGACCCCCAACAGATTTAGTGACAACCTAGTAAGATATACAGGACTACTTCGGATATATAAGAACTCGATGGATGCAGGTGGCCCAAAAACTTGTTTTGTGGTATCTCTTTGTGGAGGTGTTTGTTCAGCAGTAACTTGTGAAGAGCTGCAATAATGATGATGATAATTATTGTAAGAAATCGTGGTTGTATCTAAATTAAAAAATAATTTGATGTTTACTGGTATGGAGGTTTGTTATTCAAGTACGAAAAAACGGTAGATCAGGTATCGGATGAAATTTAGCATGATATATATTAGTATTCGTACTTAATATGTCTCCGTAATCGGGATATTTATATAAATAAATAATCTAACTAGTAGTGAAGATATAATCAGTCAATAACAAGTCGCAAGGCTTCATTGTAACTTATTCAATAAGGTGTTTTAGATGGTTGATTTTTCGTGAATCATGTTGTATCTAGTATTATTTAGTTTTCATTGGCGTTAATCGATGAAAAGTTGCGTTGTATTTACAGCTATTGATGATTATTTTACGATTTTTTTTATTTAATGGTATTATTTCAGTTATTTAGATAAATACTCAAAACTTGTCTAACCTCTAAGCGGTAGCTCTAACATCTGAATAGTTAACTGTGTCTACCCTCTAAGTGATAGCTTAAATATAGGTAGGATAGGTTTAAAGTTTGCAGTGATTTCTTCTGAGTCCTAAGTCCTAACCCATCTTAATATCTTCCCTCTAGTGCTATCGCTTTATATGTCAATTCAAAACCAGTATACCCTCTAAGTGATAGCTCTAATGTCTGAATAGTTGTCTATGTCTAGCCTCTTAAGTCATAGCTTTAATGGTCTATGTATTGCATTATATATAACTCATGCTAGATATTCTTCCCAACTGTATTCAGTCTAGAGCATTTGCTACCTACCTCACGAAACAAGAAGATTCTTGTTTACCTTTAATCGGTTTTGTTCCAGTTTGAATATCTTCCTTTTCCAAAGTATAACCCAAATATTACCACGTAGACACGTAATAATTTCAGTTGTGTAGGTTTCAAAACGCTTCATGATGACTGGCATAAAAATACCTAACGGGTTGATATAGTCATGTGCACACTCGTACGTTCGAGTAGTGCTGTTGCAAATTTATTTTAGGGGCTTGGATAAATGTGGTGACACTGAAATGAATGCAACGTACTACAAGTTGTAAAGAATATCTCTGACAAGGAGAGAGTATAATTAAATTAAAACAATCAGAATTAATTTTATTCACAATTATTTAAATTCCGTTATTTCACTTCTTTTAAGATATACGAACACATGTTTTTGAGTATTTTTACACATCGGGTTGACTGATTAAGAGGGGCTAAACTAAAAAAGATAGTATGTGCAGGCGTATTAAAGTTAATAATAAAAAAAGATTTTCTTTTATAAAAAAATTTTCTTTTTCTTTTATAAACACGTTACCCCACACTAGGATTTTCTCCTGTATCGTGGAGGCAGTTTACAAACATATATCGCACGAGGACAAACATCCAGACCCGGAACAATTATCTGTAGGCCATACAAATATTTGTTCCGTGCGGGATTCGAACCCGCGGTCCCCAGCGCAACAACTCGTTGTTAAAAGCCACTGCGCCACGGAACCGTCTAATGTGCTTGCTATACATTCAGAATAATGTTGCCGTATCATTCATATACTACATAGTTTTAGAGACTTCAATTAGTTTTAAATAAAAATATGATATTTTCGTTTTAAATTATAACATCTGAAAAATAACCCTTAATAAACTTGAAAAATAAACCTATAAAAGTGACATAGGTAGACGCTTATTAAATCCATCGTCAATTTTTTCGCCATTGTTCTTTATGTTATAGTTACTTTCGAATAAAATTATATTTAACATTGTAGCATTTACAATATAGAAAATACTTATAGATAATCTGCACACTATTTCAAGCCACTTTCCAATCCCTAACTCAAAAACTGTTAGACTTATACACTAATAATTTATTCCACACATTTTAGGTGTTGCACACCTAATAAAGGACCTCTTGAATATCCAGAATCCCAAAAATTAACCTATTGTATTATCTTGAGTTATGAAAAATGCAACTTTGATCACTCACTAAGACCTAGGCCAATTCTAGGTTACTTAGAAACCTGAAATTTGGCAGCAACGTAGATCATAGTCGTTTGCAAAAGTTAAAATCTGTTAATTAGAAATTATCAACACGCGGTGTCGAAAATTTGTCGACAAAGTTATTGGTGCGGTTTGTTACAAGTACTGTACTTGAAACTAACTGCACCAATCACTTTGTTGATATTTAATTTTTCTAATTTAAGTTAAAAATACGAGTATATAGTGAAGCGTATACGCAAGAAAACGTTGAAGGAATGTATTTATTAATATATCTCATCAAAAACATAAAAAAGAGGGGGCTAGGTTCGGTATAATGACCGTCGCTATCGTCTATCATATATAATAATATGACAATTTTAGTGTTAACGACTTTGATATTCAGTAAGTTTATAATAGTAACTATATTAATTTTTCCTTTCATATCAGTAATGCGCGAAACCTTAACATAAAATTAATTAACAGTGGTAGAGCCACGCGGCAGCTTTTGCTGTCGCACGGATGTGCCGGCTCGAACCGGGGTGGTACCACGACCTCACAGAATACCAGCGTGAAGTAGAGGTTTACCTCTGCGTTTCGTTTGGTGAGTGCAGGTGGCCGGAGGAGACCCTTTTTACTGGAAATAAGGCATTCCATCTTAGTCCTCACGGGTGACAACGCATCTGCATTTTGATTCGCAAACGAGGATAGATGTAGATATGTCTAAGGGCCGCAGCAACCACTTACCATCAGGTGGACTGTGTGCGCGTTTGTCACCATTATCCTATAAAAAAAAATTTAAGATATCAATTATTTTTGTAAATAACACACTGGTCGCGCAATACACATCATTCAACATTCTAAAACTTTTATTGTAACAGTAGAATACTATTACATCTATATAATTATCTAGCAAAATTTACTAATACTTAATCTCTCCTTCTTTGTCACTGCGTTAAATGTTTAACCGTTTGTTTGCTTACCTAATAACGTACATAATTATATCTCTTCTCGACCAATTAATTATTTTATATTACTAACTGGCTCAGTCAACCTACTCGTAGTTCTGCCCTTTTAGTAGGTGGCGTGAGATGAATTTCTCGCCGAATATCCACTCCGGATATTTTTACATTATAAATAAAAAAATATTAATAACTCTATCACAGCGATAACTGTCGGGTTCAGTTTTTGTGATTTCCTTTTTTGGCTCTGAACCAAAATAATTTTATTTTAATATGAATCAAATTGGTTTATAAATTTAGACTTCAGCGCCACCCATAGGATCATAACAAAACCACAGAATAAATAATAGTACTACGTAACAAAACTATGAACCATCGACTCGAAAAAAGAACAAATATGACCTCAATCCGTGTAGTCATTTAGAAGTTAAATGATATCACTAGCACTTTACATGTTTAAAAAATATAAAAAACATAATCTATGTCTGAAAACTAAAAATGTTATTTTATTATAGAATTATCTAAAATAACTTTAACATTTTGACCATCTAAACATAATTGACAAGTGAAGCTGGCTGCCTGGATCGCTCGCTAAGACAGACTAGGCCGAAACGCATATAATATCTTATTTACTTTTAGTATTTGTACTGATTTTAAAGATAACATGTGTGGAGTGGGCTAAGCCCACGCTGGCCTTTTTATACTTGTTGTTTGTACTTTATTTGCTGGTCTTTTTGTACTTTTGTTAATAATAACTTAGCTATGTATTTCGAACGTCGCATTACTTGACCTTACTTGAACTTTGTTCACACACCCTTTTCCCTTGTAATTTAGCCAATAGCTCCCTCCATAAATCCCTAATTAGGTACGTATTTTATGTACGGTCCCTAAGTATATTCTTTCAAGTTTAACTATGAAATTCAACTCATTAGGCTCTCTAGTTCTTATCGTCGATATTGCAACATTAGAAAACAAAGTTTGAAGTCATTAAATTATTACTGCAATAACAACTGGTCTGAATCGAATTGACATCAATTTCCCTGTCATCTATTTTTCTGTGTCTCATTTTTCATAAAAATAAAAGTACTGCAATGTAACTATGTGGCAAAAAGGCAACTTCAATGAATAACATCAAAACCACACGTAATCCAGACAAGTTCCGATGCAACGGCGACGGCGATCCCCTTTACCGAACGTTAGAAGTGTATTATGAGTCAATACATAATATGATGTGTATATCGCATACGTAGGACGTACCGAGCGACCTTCGCGGACCAAAAGCAGTACCACTGTCACTGGGTAAGTGTGCCAGTAGGTCAGTGGGGCGCGCGTCATCCGCGACCATGCTCGTCTCCCCTCTCCCGCCTTCACACCCCTCCTTCCCACCGCACCAAGGTCCCGAGAGATTGCAGTCTACTTTACTAAACAAATCTACATTTTCTTAGTAGTACAAACAGCCGCTTTAATTGTTAGCCCTTACGTTTAAGTATCCTTATCTCCCGACCTTATTTGTATAACTTGCTTGTATTAGTTGTATTCCATTGCCTCTTTATTTAATAAAATGATTCTAACACATAATAACAATTTAGAAATATGCATTTTAGTTTAAAATAATTTGTATTCTTAGAAAATGGGCCTTTTACTCTTTTTACTGGTAACGATGAACTTCAACTTAACCCTCAAGGGGTGACAACGCGACAGTATTATGATTCTTGATATGACTTTACCATCAGGTGAACTGTGTGCTCGTTTGCTGTCTTTGGTTGGATAAAAATAAATCTATTAGAAAATTGATTTCTTCTTTCTTCTTTCTCATTATGAATCAGTAATTGAAAAGTAATCAAGTGAATTATAAAAGTAAAAATACTTTTAAAAAACAATTTTAAAAGAGTAGTCTATATTATGTACTTAAGAATTATTTATCATATTAAACAACAAAATTATAATATATAACTAACTGGGCAGGCAAACGTTGATCTGCTCTTTCCGAAGTCCCGTAAAAATCCTTAAATTCGCAATAAAAATGTCGATGGTCACTTACCGGAATAAAAACTATCCTCTCAAGATGGAGCAAATAATACACATTTTATTAAAATCAGTTGAGCTGTTTAGAAGATAAGTGTGAACGAACATCTCGACATAGGATTTTTATATACATACTAGCGATCCGCCCCGGCTTGGCACGGGTGATTTCTGGATCTCAACAACAGCTCCACCTGCCGGGTCTAATTGTGAATCGTTTAGATCATCCAGAGACCCACTAAAACACAAACAATTTCATCAAAACCTGATCAGCCATTGACAAGTTTTTGCGAGACTGACGAACAGCATTTGATTTATATATTAAGATATGTAAAAAAAATACGACGACACACGACAGCACACGTGTGAAACATATACGTTTTCATTAAAAAAAATACCATGTTTTCATAAATAAATAATATTTTAGTTCGGTTTGTCTACCAGATTTACTGTAGGGGCCTGCAATATTAAATTAAATATCAAACCAAAACCTTTTAAGATGTAATAATGATGATAAGATTCATTATTTTTAATATTTTGCCTATCGAAACAAACTGGTAAAAACTTGTTTAATAAAACCGAGCTTACAACGAATTTAAAACAGAAAACAGTTATAAGTTTGACACTTTGAAATTCACTTACATTTTCATATATATATATTTTGTTGCTTACAAGAAATTGTGCTTTTTAACATTGCATTAACATTACTGAATGCACCCTGCTGTTTGACCCACGAGGCTGTGGCGGCCGACTAATGGTGGGCAATCCATACCGATTCATTGCGGCACCGATATTCGACAACTTTTAGCTGTGGCGGCACAGACATTGATGACACGCCCATTGTGCCATCAGCCATGTGTAAAAGTTATGTTCTTTTTTATGCTTTTTTTACTTGTTTAGACCTAATTAAGTTTATTTGACATCAAACATAAGTTACAAATGGAAGGATAGCTGTTTTTAGTGGGTAGCTACGTGTTTTTTTACGTGTTTTCTTTGAAATTGAGAGCAAGTGACGTTTTTTATGAAGAGATAGACCTTTTGTACTATTTTTTGTTTTATAAAAAAATCATTTATATAAGTAGGTAGGTACAGCTAAATCACCCTGGAAACCTTGGTTTTTATTAAATTAAATTTTCACCTAATAATAACATTTGTAAATATCAAACAATGAAGAACCTTAATTTGGAAAAAAATCAGGTTTATGATTCATTGATATTTACAAATGTTAAATATTATTTAATGTTATACAAATGGAAAAGTAAAGTCGATCTGAAAACGTCTAATTAGTAAGAATAGAAAAACAAGTGTTTTCAAAAGGAAAAAACGCCGGCGCTATACGGCGGCGGATTGACAAAACTACTATTAATTGGCGAAGACTATTTATTGGCGAACTTTTTTTATTTTGTTCTGGATAAATCTTCCAAAAAAGCAATTTGAGCGAGTTATAACGATTTAAAAAAAAGGCACGACTCGCGTTTCATACGCCACACACAAAAGTAATCGATGGCACGCCTGGCGTGCCACCCGCACTGAACCGGTTGCAGACCGCCGTATTTTACGCTTACCGCCTGCTCAGTGTCAAGTATGAGCAAATCTACTACGGATGGATCATTCTTGGAAAGGCCTATGTCAAAATATGTATTTAAAATTTACTTGTTTTGAAACGTTTTGTTAATAAAATCTGTTCATATTTTATTAGTATTATCATTTAGTGAGTAGTATTATAACTATGCTAACTATACCATTTTGTATCCTATCGTATTATTTTCCTTTTTATGTACACTATAAATCTTAAGGCACACATTCGACTTACATTCCATTTCAAAATGCAAAAGATTAGTAAAAAAAATATTTGGTTTTATTCGAGAACAGGAACAACCATTTAAAACGCAAAGTAGAATAGGTACAACATAAGAATTTTTGTCAGACTATAAATTACCAGTTCTTTGCGCTAATTTTCTCGCTAAGGCTCAATTAAGTGGTGTAATTATGCATTGTATTTATCAAGCGTCAGCGAGAGGCCTATTGACCTGAATAAATTAAAATTTCTGATGTACGTATAAGCGAAATACGTTTAAGCAACAGGTATATTACGTTAAAACGTTGCTGGATACGCAACAAAATTGCCCCCGTTAGTGTGTAATAGTGACCCATATTTGTCACCTAATTCTCTTGTTAATAGACACACTGTATACTACTGATTGTTCATATTACTCAAGGTTATTGCCTAACACGCATTTTAAATTAAAATTTTCTTCTTACCAATATTACAACGTGTATTTACTAGATTCGAATATATTTTAATTTTCGTACATTTATGGGAATATTTCAGTATTACATTTTTTCTTTACAAATTACTTTGGGGAATTTACTTGTTAAGAAATGGGAAGTGAAAAAGGTTAACTTGAAATCATAATCTGTACGTTGACAGTATGTACTTTTACGTGATTTACTATTATCTTATCGCTTGCTTATTTCATATCAAAATATAATCAAATAAAAATTACCATTGCCTGTGTACCTACTAAGAGCTCTACATTTGTTATATCTGTACTTCAAAATAATACAATTAGTTAAAAAATTATAATGACACGTAAACTAACAAATAGTTCGATACACACTGGACGAGTTGAGATGATTGTCTATGCTTAGCAATATCATATAAAGAGCTTGTTACCATTACCGCTCTTCTGGCCTGGGTGTTCGTCCCAAAGTAGAGTAGGCACGCTGAAAATGATAACTGCATTGGACATTAATTGCAATCGGCGACATGCATTAGTTAGAAATAAATTGATTACTAAAAAACTTCAATTTTGAGTCAATTGTGATTAATTTTCCCTGAATAAAGTAATTAATCTTATTCATTGAAATACCAAATATCAAAGTAACAGGAGTGAGTTGTCGGTTTTTTGAAGGTTAGCCAAAGTTTACCGCTGCTCTCGACTGCATCTATACTGTAGGTATTATACAGGGTAAAAAAAACGAAAGGGAAATAGAGGGAAAGTATATAGTATATTGAAGATATATTAAATGTTTTGAAAATTTTTAGAATATGAGTTGTCGGTTTTTGAAGGTTAGCCAAAGTTTACCGCTGCTCTCGACTGCATCTGAGTTGTCGGTTTTTTGAAGGTTAGCCAAAGTTTACCGCTGCTCTCGACTGCATCTGAGTTGTCGGTTTTTTGAAGGTTAGCCAAAGTTTACCGCTGCTCTCGACTGCATCTGAGTTGTCGGTTTTTTGAAGGTTAGCCAAAGTTTACCGCTGCTCTCGACTGCATCTGAGTTGTCGGTTTTTTGAAGGTTAGCCAAAGTTTACCGCTGCTCTCGACTGCATCTGAGTTGTCGGTTTTTGAAGGTTAGCCAAAGTTTACCGCTGCTCTCGACTGCATCTGAGTTGTCGGTTTTTTGAAGGTTAGCCAAAGTTTACCGCTGCTCTCGACTGCATCTGAGTTGTCGGTTTTTTGAAGGTTAGCCAAAGTTTACCGCTGCTCTCGACTGCATCTGAGTTGTCGGTTTTTTGAAGGTTAGCCAAAGTTTACCGCTGCTCTCGACTGCATCTATACTGTAGGTATTATACAGAGTAAAAAAAACGAAAGGGAAATAGAGGGAAAGTATATAGTATATTGAAGATATATTAAATGTTTTGAAAATTTTAGAATATGAGTTGTCGGTTTTTGAAGGTTAGCCAAAGTTTACCGCTGCTCTCGACTGCATCTGAGTTGTCGGTTTTTTGAAGGTTAGCCAAAGTTTACCGCTGCTCTCGACTGCATCTAAGTTGTCGGTTTTTTGAAGGTTAGCCAAAGTTTACCGCTGCTCTCGACTGCATCTGAGTTGTCGGTTTTTTGAAGGTTAGCCAAAGTTTACCGCTGCTCTCGACTGCATCTGAGTTGTCGGTTTTTTGAAGATTAGCCAAAGTTTACCGCTGCTCTCGACTGCATCTGAGTTGTCGGTTTTTGAAGGTTAGCCAAAGTTTACCGCTGCTCTCGACTGCATCTGAGTTGTCGGTTTTTGAAGGTTAGCCAAAGTTTACCGCTGCTCTCGACTGCATCTGAGTTGTCGGTTTTTTGAAGATTAGCCAAAGTTTACCGCTGCTCTCGACTGCATCTGAGTTGTCGGTTTTTGAAGGTTAGCCAAAGTTTACCGCTGCTCTCGACTGCATCTATACTGTAGGTATTATACAGAGTAAAAAAAACGAAAGGGAAATAGAGGGAAAGTATATAGTATATTGAAGATATATTAAATGTTTTGAAAATTTTTAGAATATTAAAATAATCTAAACATTTTCAAACATTCATAAAAAGTTTAGAAGTTATGCTTATATCCCAAATATTGTAAAAACTATTTACTGGTATAAATATTATATTATGTACTTCATCATCATCATCATGATCATTACAGCCCCTCACAAGTCCACTGTTGAACATAGGCCTCCCTCCAGGAATGCTACAAAGCACGCGTATTTACGTACATTATTTTATAATAATCTGAACACTTTCAAATATTTATAATAAACGTTCACACTATTTGTTTGTTAATATAAGCAAATAAAATAAATTTAAAACCAATCACTGCTGGTGTCTACTCAATTGGTAGTTTGTGTCGCTAAGGAAAATGACCTCTATTGTGCGTTGACGTCCAGCTAACAATTAAAAATAGGGGTGTAACAAGTGCGAAAGTGTTGCATGCAATCGTAGTATATTATTAACACCTTTCAATCATACACATTTCGTTCATCAGAAAATAAGTGACGTCTGGTGGCCCTGGGACCTTGATCTATATCGTGAAATGCATTTTTTTCTTTTATTGTTTGTCATATCACTTGGTTCAAAACCAGTACGGGTGATAACTACATATTTTTACTGTCGTGTTAACACGAAGTTGCTGCTGCTGAACTCGTGTTTTGAAAATGTATTAATAATCACACCGAAAAGTATTGTTGTTGTGCAGTGGCGGTGAAAGATAACTCACTACTCTATATAACATAATATAGCTACCCTAATTGATATGCATAGTGCTAAATGTGTTGATAGAATTGTTCTTTTTTTCCTTGAACAGCTTTCAGGTAAATGAGATCTAAGTCCCTGTAAATGAGCTATAAGGTCATTTTGTATCTATTGTCGAGAATGAGGGTAAAAAATAAAATGAAATACGAACAAATGAAGGTATAACGGTGACCTCCCATTTGTTCTAACAGTATAACGTATCGCAGAGGCGACTGGGAAGCATTAGTCGGTAACTCTGTGTCTCACTGTCATTATAATGCCCATTGGGTATCCGTATCCTAATAGTATAGGCAAGGAAGGTCCAGTTGCTGAGTGGGCTACCCTGTGTTACATTGAGATGGGTGGTGGGTCCTGATAATAAGCAGGGCTTGTTACCTCCATCAAGACAAGTCAAAATTATCGTCACTAGATATTATACGAGTAAGATATAATTTAGGGATGCCCGATTTTTTTGTTTTGAATCCATCTACTGGATCGTAATGGATCGTAACCTCGTGAATCGATCACGATTTAATCATATTGCATTGAATCGATCTTATTCGAATTCGGAAAATCGCATCGTAATTTTACAAAAATAAAGAAAAGCACACTATGCATGCAATTTTTTTTTATTTTAACATTGCATATTACGGTATCCAGTGAGTTTTTACAATTACAATTTTTGAAAAGTATTAAACAGGTTTTACTTTATAAATTCCAGCTATCTACATTGAAACTCTTCAAAAATAATAATTTTCATAGCCTCACTGTATCTAGCCTATTACGGCTATTTTTTTCTAAAATAAAAGTAGCGTAAGTTACTCCCTGTAACCACTGTAACATTGGCTATCTGCCAGTGAAAGTCCCGTCAATATCAGCCCATCCGTTTTGAGGAACAAACAGACAGACGGACGGACGGACAGACAGACAGACAAAAATTTTAAAAACTTATTTTTGTTATTAGTACCGTATATAGTTCGATATGTATTTAGTAAAACCTGTTATTTTGATATTACAAACAGACACTTCAATTTTATTTAATTGTATGGAGATAGATGCTGTAGTATAACTTTCTTCACTTTTGCTTAGCTCAGAATAAGTGTATGTGATGACGTCTGAGATGATTTTTTAAATTAGTAGTATTTCCACTAGTTTTAACCATCTGTTTTTTTATAGGATAAGGGTGACAAACGAGCACACAGTCCACCTGATCGTAAGTGGGTGCTGCGGCTCATAGACATCTACATCTATCCTCTATTACAAATCAAAATGCAGATGCGTTGTCACCCGTGAGGACTAAGATGGAATGCCTCATTTCCAGTAAAAAGGGCCTCCGGCCACCTGCACTCGCCAAGCGAAACGCAGAGGTAAACCTCTACTTCACGCTGGTATTCTGTGAGGTCGTGGTACCACCCCGGTTCGAGCCGGCCCATCCGTGCAACAGCAAAAGCTGCCGCGTGGCTCTACCACTGTTAAATATTTACACATTTTACATTGTTCAGCCATGTCACATTTAATTTAAAAAAAACCAAAAGTTTGATTTAGTTGGCGGGACCATATTTAAAAGTATTACGTGGTAGAGCCATGCTGCAGCTATATTAGTAGTATAGTTGTAGCACGAATGGGTCGGCTCGACCGGAGATGGACCACGCTCTCACAGAATACCAGCGTAAAATAGCAGTTTAACACTGTTGTGTTTCGTATGGTGAGTGTAGAGAACCGGAGACCCTTTTTACTTGAAAAGAGGCATTCCACCTTAGTCCTCACATGACAACGCATCTGCATTTTGATTCGCAAACGAGGATAAATGTAGATGTCTATGGGCCACAGCAACTACTTACCATCAGATGGACTGTGTGCTCGTGTGACGTCACCCTATCATATAAAAAAAATAAAGGAGATGGTAACTGCTATGAGTGGAGCTTTTGATAGATAGGGAATGAAGATGAATGTAAGGAAGACGACAGTGATGGTGTTTGAAAAAGATGAGGCAGTGACAGACTGCAATATCGTGATTGAAGATGAACAAATTGAACAGGTGAAAGAGTTTGTGTATCTGGGTTCAAAGTTTACAAGAGATGGAAAGTGTGAGAGTGATATCGAAAGAAGAGTGAATTCAGGAAACATGGTGAAAGGAGCTTTGCACTCCTTTATGAGCAGTCGGAAGGTGTCTAACAAGGCTCATTTGGCTGTGCATTTGGGGGTGTTGTTTCAGACACTCATGTACGGAAGTGAAAGTTGGGTATGGCAGAAGAAACATGAAAGCAGAATAAATGCAGTTGAGATGAGAGCATTAAGAAGTATGATAGGAGTTAAACTGAGTGACAGGATAAGAAATAGTGAGATAAGGAAACGTTGTGGTCTGAAAGAAGATGTAGTGACAAAAATTGAGAAAGGTATGCTGAGATGGTTTGGCCATGTCGAGAGAACGAATGAAGAACGATTGACGAAAAAAGTGTATAAGGCGAGTGTGAATGAAAGTGTTGGAAGGGGTAGACCTAGGCGGATATTTCTAGACTTAATCAGGGACGTCTTGAAAAAAGGCCAGGTCAAGAGTACCCTAAACCGTAGAGCATGTATGAAGGGAATAATTAAAGTGGACGAAGCGAAACAAGTATGTAAGCATCGTAGCAAGTGGAAAGAAGTGGTCTCTGCCTACCCCTACCGGAAAGAGGCGTGGTTATATGTATGTATGTATGTATGTTTGTACGCTCACAGAACAGCTCAACTTTTCGTATCGCAATAATATAAAGAATGAAAGATGAACACTAACATAGGTACCCGATAACAAAATAAACAAAATATTATCATACCTACCTTCATATTTCATACATTACCGCTTTTGATGTAACTCGAAGCTACTTTCATTCAATGTGTAGGTAGGTAATCTTTGTTTTTGTTATTCTGTCCCCTCCCCAACAATACGATAGGTATGCAAAGGTTCGTACGTTAGTACATTACGGTTCGGTTGATGTCTAGATTTTAGTTGATACGATTTTCTGCCGACTTCAAAAAAAGAGCCAGTACTCAATTCGACTGCATGTTTTTTTTTATGTGTTAACTCAACTTTGTACGGGGCGAACCGATTTCGATGATTCTTTTTTTTATATGAAAGCTGATAGTTCTCGTGTGGTCTCATATGAATATGAAATTTGATCAAGGTCAGACCAATGGTTATTGAGTTATTCTTAAATAACCTATATTGAAGTCTGCTGTACAAAATTTTTAATTTAAAATTATTTCATACGATCTTATAGGCATACGATTCGATCTGGGTGAAGATCACATTCCCTTGAATCGATTCAAAAATCGGTAGGTCGTATGGCCGTGAATCGATCTTTGAGAAAATCGATCCAGATCGGGCATCCCTAATATAATTACGTTTTGCATAGCATTGCATCCCTTTGTTGCGCAGTTAGATAGGGGTTTGTTTATACTATCACTGAAATATTAAACACGCAGTAAGGCTGCGTTTCCACCAGATATTTGCGAGAATGCATAGAGAGCATTGAATTATATGTACTACGTACTAGAGAAGCTATTCCAAACAAAAATTGTGTGCTACTCTATGTCTTCGCGCATGCGCGGGAGATAGTAGAGTCGCGCATTGGCGAAGACCTTAATTTAATATAAAATAAGATATTAATATAAAATAAATATAAGAATTTTATATAAAATACTCTTATTTTACCCTAAACAAACATATTTCTAAATAAAATGCAATGATAATTATCTTATGGAGTTCACAAATCTTCAATTTACGTAATATTTGGTTTAGTGTACGGATTGCAGTACAGTTCAGTTGAACATAGTCAATGTTCGGAATGCGAAATCTAGTGCGTAGTACATATATATCGATGGTAGTGAGGAATGTGTTTGTTATAAACCAATAGAATCACTTCATTTACCTATCCTCGCTCAGCGCAGCTCTAGTACAAACGGCTCAGCGGAGCGAGGTTTTTGTACATACAAAACAAGGGAAGAATGTGTGCGAAGGATGTGTTCTCTACTACGCTACCCATCCTCGCACCGCTCATCGGCCTAGCACATCTCTGGTGTAAACGCTCACACCGTTCCACAGCCTCGCTACGCATCTTCGCACCGCTCAGCGGCCTAGCACTCCTTTGGTAGAAACGATCACACCGTTCCACTGCCTCGCTACGCATCTTCGCACCGCTCAGCGGCCTAGCACCCCTGGTGGAAACGCTCACACCGTTCCACAGCCTCGCTACGCATCTTCGCACCGCTCAGCGACCTAGCACCCCTTTGGTGGAAACGCTCACACCATTCCACAGCCTCAATACGCATCCTCGCACCGCTCAGCGGCCTAGCACTTCTCTGGTGGAAATGCTCATACCGTTCCACAGCCTCGCTACGCATCTTCGCACCGCTCAGCGGCCTAGCGCCCCTTTGGTAGAAACGCTCACACCGTTCCACAGCCTCGCTACGCATCTTCGCACCGCTCAGCGGCCTAGCATCCCTTTGGTGGAAACGCTCACACTGTTCCACACCCTCGCTACGCATCTTCGCACCGCTCAGCGGCCTAGCACCCCTTTGGTGGAAACACTCACACCGTTCCACAGCCTCGCTGCGCATCCTCGCACCGCTCGGCGGCTTAGCACCTCTCTGGTGGAAACGCTCACACCGTTCCACAGCCTCGCTACGCATTGCACGCTCGCAATGCTGTGTTTCGTATGGTAAGTATAGAGAACCGGTCACCCTTTTTACTGAAAAAGAGGCATTCTATCTTAGTCCTCACGGGTAACGACGCGTCTGCATTTTGATTCTTTATTGAGGATAAATTTTGATGCCCATGGGTCACAGTAACCACTTACCATCTGTGGTGGACTGTGTGCTCGTTTGTTACCCTTATAACTCGTTTTTGTAGAAGTTACATAAAATTCCAATGTAGAGGTCAGGTAACGACCATGAAAATTCACTTTCATTTATCTATGTAAAATATTAAACTACTAGTAACTAAACTTATTTCTGGTAAATAGTTCTTCTCCTACGTGATACCATTCCATTTCTGTCTGGGAGTCTTATCTGGATAGGTACCTTATCTATTCCTGCTGCTAAAACAATGCATTCTCTATTGTTTCTTTAAAGGGTGAGAAAGTCAAAATATTACAGGCTACGGCATTATATCTTAGTTCTTACAAGGGATAAAGTTGCTATCATACATGATAGAGTCGTTGCACCGTATTTTGGCAGCAGCACGAATGAGTCTGCTTGTTCGTGAATTACGTTTCGCATGGTGAGTGTAGAACCGGGTATACTTTTTACTGTTAGCAAGGCATTACATCTTAGTCCTCAGGTAGGTAACGTTAGGCGACAGCCCATCAACATCTTGCCTCTTAATTTCTCAATTACTCTCGTACATGGAATGGAGTAGATGCTATGGACTAAGGTATCCACATACCATCAGATGGACTGTTAACACATTTGTCACTATTATGTAGAAATAAATTTGAACCCTTGAAATTTAAATTGTCTTTATATAACTGTTCAATCATGCCGACAAGAATGGCGCGAAACGTCGACGACATCTCATTTCTAATATGGCGGGCAGGCAATGCGTGGGTTGCGCGCGTGCGTTTCTTTTCTGAATCGAAGGTTGAGTTAATTGTGCAATGGTTGAGTTGGCGTAGAGATCGGAATATATGAAAAATAAATTTATCTGTCATCATAATGCGGGGACAACATATTGTGAACGATAAAGTTTAATCTTTTTATTTAACATTTTCAATATCTAAAGAAGATTAACTTTTGAGTAATTAACTTGTTCAATTACTTCACCTTTTGCTCATTAAACTTAAAAATGAGGTCTAGCATTATCGTAAAACATTGCTCTGCTGTTCTACAATTATGAAACCTTAAATGAGTATTTTATTTGTTGCAAATTGCAAGAATCGATTCGATCGACTAAGTGATACCAAGGTTAAGGTGCTTCTATCAGCCTTGTTTGAGGTTCGACATAAACAATAGGTATTAGTAGACTTTATGCAGTTTTTAATAACATAATTGATTTCTCATAACTAAACAAGGCATCAAATGGAAATGGAACTAACTGCAATGTACCTATGTATATCGAAATTCATTTTCAGAATGTAACTACTACTGTATTATGTATATATCTCTTACATAAGGAATGTTCGTAAAACTTTTATAATTTTATCCTTTTTATTTCTTCTATTTAATTTGAAATAAGTTTACGGAGTGACTGTGTAGTACGAAATGCAGAAAGTCGATGGATACAGATAGCTCAGGACCGTGCTTCGTGGCATTCATTAGGACAGGCCTATATTCAGCACTGGATTTGTGACTGATTGAAATGATGATGATGATATGAAGTATTGAGTTAAACCAGTAGGCAATATAAGATATGCTTGTTTATTACGTACATGTTCAAGAGGCTTATTTTCTCCAAATCGCACAGTTTATTCTTCTTAATGTTTAGTATTCAGCTTGGACATACAACTGTTGCCCTTTGGCGAAATTGAATTTCAATTTATCTTGGTAAGTGGGACAGCGCTCGCGCGTGTTGCAATATGTGTACCAATGAATGTGTTTCACGAAGACATCGTATTGGTGGACGTGAAAAATTATCTTTACTTTGTTCAAAACCATACTGAAAATAATTCACAATTCACAACATACATAATTGATAATGTATGTTTCGCAACATCTGTAGCGTTGGCACTGTTGGTATTCAAAAATAATTACAAAATCCATCGAATTAAATCTGTTATTCGTGGTTCTTTTTTTGCACCATATTTATTGTATTCTGCTTATGCTTATATGTATGTTTAATTGTTTCACTTATTCACATGAACAAGTGTGAAATAAGAAAAAAAAGATTACATTTTGATTGCAATTTAACGTTATAATTAAATAAAATATAGCTCTTAATTGAAATTATAACTGGATGACGCTATGCGGATTATTTTTAAATTAAACAATTTGAGAAAGTATAACCTACGAAGTGATACAAATATATATATTATAAACAATATTATCCGCTACGTTGTTTAATGTAGTGGGTACAACAATAATTAGGTAAAATATAAAAATCATACAGTAGGTTTTATTTAATTTATCTTTACACAATACATTTCCTTCAGCATTTCAATTCTGTTACAAGGCAACGAGACCAGGTCAAACCGCACAATGAAGAAAAATACACATTATATTCCTTAATTAAAAATAATTTACATTACGTTAGATTATCAACAGTTTTGGGGCTGTAATTCGTTGCCCAATAGTGTAGCGTGACCTTGCCGTGTTGAGCAAGCGTCCTCACTGACTGCCCTGAGCACTAGAATTGCTTTTTACGACATAATTTTAATAATATGTACCTATACAATGAAACAAATATAACTGTTCATACTCCTGTACTGTGTACGTTTATATGACGGAAATTAACAATAACTTAGGTTCAACATTTTATTAATTACAATTAATTACAATCCTTGTAACTAGTAAATTTTATCGGTTAACAGTATATTCGTTACGAAGCTTAAACGCTGCATTGTGTTCGACAAAAATTCAGTCAAATCACTGCTTTCCGTTGTTTCCTTAGTAAGCCGCGGTGCGCGCGTTTCTACTGACAGCCTTGTGCCACTTCTGCATGTGCCGTATGTTTGTATGTACGTCTGCACATATGCGATGATCGGTATGTAGTATGTATTGATTCATCGCCCCCGAAGAGGCGCCTGGAATCTTTAAAGAGATAGATGTAAAAATTGACAGCTCAAATTATATGAGTTATTGTGTGAGCAATATCGGTATAATGTAAAATGTTTATGACCCTGTATTGACTTTTTTATATCAACCCTTATTAAACATATTAACACTTTCGCTGTCCGGTTTTGAGACACTATAGTAACACAATAGCAGTGACCTATATGTAGTGCACGGGACAGCAAAAGGGTTAAAATGTTACAAATTAGAATTGTTTGTAAAATTAGCACAAGAAAACTAGTGTCCTAAAATGAGTTTATTTTACATTTTGTGTTATAAGTTCATGTTCAGATAATCGGGCCCTTATTTACCCAAAGTTTACATTTTTTGCGTTAAAGAAAGATTATTATGGACATGCCTTTTTGTCACCCGCATGCGGGATTGCTTGAAGGTCCTTTGATTAATAAAAATCTAACCTACGTATAAATATTTCATAGGACCAATTGTAATTTTTTTAATTTCATTATAGTCAAACAATTTACAAAGAAAATTTATATGAGAACTTTGTTCGTCTATTCTTACTGTCCCCCACTGGCGTACATTGGGAAAAAAATTGTTATATCCGTCGTTCTTCCCGTGGACCCTACTGGTGAACACTAGAAAGAAATTAGTTTCTTTGTCCCTCAATGGTGGATATCTAAGAAAGTTCCGTTGTCCCCCACTGTTGAATTTGTTTTCATGATTATTATATAAAAACACCCATTTTTAATTAAAATCAAATATAATTCTCCTTTTTTAACGTATAATATAAAGGTCGGGATTATTGATATTACTGCATCTGGTTAATGTGACGCAAATACGTTTACATCGTCAACCTAAGATTCTACTTCTTTAAAAGTGTTTTTAAGAAGTACATTAGTTGATGTTAAATTATTAAAATAAATTATAAAAATTTTCTCTAAATTATCAATTATCAATTTTTAAACTATTTCTCTTGACATTTAAAATTCACTTATATGATGAAACTTGAAAACGACATTTGAACATACACTGAAGTAAGTGGCGCGAATTTGTAAAGATTAGCGTCATTTACTTCTGTACAAATCAGAGATATCTCTCTGACTACGTCTAAATCGGGGTTTCCGTGAACTTTTCTAGTTTATTTATTAAATCACAAGTATAAAAAGGCCAGCGTGGGCTTAGCCCACTCCACACATGTTATCTTTAAAATCAGTACAAATACTAAAAGTAAATAAGATATTATATGCGTTTTGGCCTAGTCTCGTCTTAGCGAGCGATCCAGGCAGCCAGCTTCACTTGTCAATTATGTTTAGATTATTGCACGTCCATTCAACTGACGTTCTCAAATCATGTTTCTCCAACTCAATTAAATAAATTAAATATTTTTTTAGAATTTCATGTCCATATTAATTTAATGCTAAAAAATGTAAACTTTAGGTAAATAAGGGCCTGATTATCCGACCACTAGCTTCTAATAGATAAATTTTCTATTTGTTTTATTTAACTTTAACATCTAAGTATTTTCTGTTTTTCCGCAAGTTTTTAATTTTTATCGTTATTTTAGTATTATTTTATTAAACTTTTATATTATATTTGTTTGTTGCTACAGTGTTTAACGGTTACTAAGATGGGTGCCTGGTGACCTGTAACTCAGGTTTTAATGACTTACCTACTTCTGGCATGAGCGATCCACAACTATTTTTATTAAAATAGCAATATATAAATACATTTGTGGTTTTGTGGCGCGGAGTAAATACATTTTAATTTTCATTCATTTGCATGTTTAGTACAGAAGCCTCTTTACTTTCTTTACTTTGTTTAAATTGACAAAATTACTATTTTCCTTAGATAATTTTGTCGATGTAAACTAACTCGCAGATCTTTTTAATAAACGCCGTCTACATCTCAAGGAAACTAATGTTCTTATTTACTTAACATCTCTTTGTATGAAACAAAACTATTTTCTGTTTAATATCCGTTTTTATACATAAAAGAAGGATCAGCTTTGGGGTCTCCTCTAAGACCCCATAATATAGCGGACATTTTCATAGATAACTTTAAAAAAAACCCATATAGTTGTCAAATTACTTTTATTATCGTACTTCTTATCATATTCCGATGTTACTACTATATACAATACCATTTATACATATAACGATACCACAATATTGTGTTTTCCTTTTGTAACAAACAAGCATGACGTATTCAGTCTTTTCACCTCATTCTTTCACTTTATTATCATCATCATGATGATTATAACCAATGACAAGCCCAACGATGAACAGAGGCCACCCCCACATATTGTCACATAACACGGTCCTGAGCCAACTACATCCATAAACTCCCTGCATGTTTTACATACCATCTAGTGACGAATTGCCTAATACTGCGCTTGTAGTACGAGTATGGCACTCGAGAACCTTTCTTGCCAACCGATTGTCGGTTCTACGGGCAATTTTGCCAGCCCATTGCCACTTATTTATTATTAATTTTTAGAATAACAAAAATTTTTTATAATTTGTTCAAAGATTTCATTTTCTTTCATAACAAAATTTTGTATCAAATATTGAGATTACAAAGTCATTCTATTAATTTCACTTTTCAACTTTTGCATAGATACCCATGAGGTACTCATATGTATGAAGTTTGCAGTAACTACTCGCGCGCAGGCGCCGCATCACTCACTATTTTGTAATACCGCTAAATTCGTGGTAACCAGGCCAAGGCTCCACTTATTTACATGTACGTGAGAAATACTATTCACGCTTAAACGTAAAACACTGATATTAGCTATTAGTTACATTTTTAGTATATAAGACAATGAATACGTGAACGCAGTTTCTAGCTACACTTAAGAGACATCCCTCTGAAACATATATATTCATTTTGTCAAAAGTCCTTGTATAAATAATAACAATGCCCTCCAGACAGAATTTCGGTCTCAACGATCAGCTTCAACAGAGACTAGCCATCGACATAGGACAGGATTATATTTCCCAAATGTATGCGCAAGCACAGGTGCACTGTCTATTCCCTCACTCTCATATTCCGATGGGACGGTAAACCGACACGACCGGAGAGATTAGGCGTAGAACCGCTTTCACGTGCTTTCCGAGGCATGGGGGTGAAACAACGCCAACTTCTGACTCCGACCAGCTACTGACAATTTCTTGACGGAAAAATTAAATGTTTTTTATTGTCCGACCCCGGATTCGAACCCGAGACTAAGACCTCACGATCAGCAGTTGCGTTTACAACCATTAGACCAACGAGGCAGTCAGTCAGACTTAATAATATGTAATTTAAATTTTTTTTAATTATCTGTAACAGGTACTATTCTCATTTCTGAGAGGGCAAGGAAATGTCCGCCGCGCTGCCCTAATGCGTGTTGGCGAACTTCACATGACTTTCAAATATATTTTCTTATTTCTAGACAAGCCGGATGCCTTACGTTTTCCTTCACCGACGCGCACTTTGTAAATCAGCACTTAAAATGGCAATTAACAATTTCATTGGTGTCGGCAGGGATCGAACCCGGGTTGCCGATTGTATCAATAACTTACAAATAATTTCGAAACAGAAACAAACTTTTTTATTCAATATAGATTATAAATAATACTTATTGAAAGTCACTCTTTTATTTAATTACCACTGGTTCGAAATAAACCTCTGTCCTGGGCAGAACCACAGAGTAAAGAGGACCAGAGGGGAAGCTTCTTAACAACGTCGAAAATGTATACCTATTCTGATAGGGTTGTCACATGATGCATCTGAAAAATTTAAGGAAAAAATAAAAATATTGTATAGCATAAGGCGGCAACATGTGTATTAATTATAATTTATAATATTAATGTAACAACATATCTATTAATTGTTCGAAAGCAAGAGCTGTTTCGTATTGATTAATTTTAAACAATAACAAAAAAATATATCTTCGATACTACCACTGACACCATCAGCAATACTATCCACTAACACCAGCACCACTTCCACCAACACCAACCCCCCCCCCCCCCCCCCCCATGTCTGGCGATTGTATTCCATCTATAATGCAGTGGTATTTACCCCTGCGGTCGTAACTCAAAAAAAGTAGCTTATATCCAAAAAAGGAAATATCCTTATTTTCTCTAGAATTACTAATGTCACTAAAGCAAAAACGCCTAATAGTTGTACAGTATACAACTATTAGGCGTTTTTGCAGAAAAAATTATACAGAAAACTTATTATTTACCTATATAAATTTATAATAATTTTATTCCTAATTAATTAAATTAAAATACTTAAATTTAATTATTTAATAATTGCAAAAACACTTAATAAATTTATTGATCTATAAAATCACGAAATATTATTCGTCTATTTATTTCAATGCGCGTGACCAACAGCCCTTTCATTCACTCTCTGACTGAGCCGGCGCAAACCGGTTTGTACCCTGACGGAGCGTCGGTGAACCTGTCGGTGAGAGCTCACGCATACATCGCTGCGCTATGTGAGCCGTTTGTATGTAGCTTCCCCTCTGGTCGGTTTCTTTACTCATGTGTCAGAACCAGACCAGCAAAGAAAACAGCGGTACTTTTTTTTTTTTACAACAGCTTACAATCATGTAATCGCAATTAACCATACAAAACAAATTAGAAATAGCTTGGTAGGGATCACCTCATTCCCAGGGGTTATTATAATTCATACATTTCTTAATATTATTATAACCCTTTTTATACAAACTTTCTTTAATAAAGTTTTTGAACTTTGAGCAGGTTAAATTCTGTATATATTCTGGGAATTGTTGCAAAAGCGTGTACATCGCCCCAAGAATGATTTACTGATTGGGTGGAGTCCGTAGTTTCCATTTTCCTAATATTTACAGAGTGAATATCGCTTTTTTTTTGTATAAATACCTTTATTTTTGTGTATGTACATTACATTGTCGTAAATGTATTGAGAGGCCAAAGTTAATATATTTATTTCCTTAAATTTTTGTCGGAGCGACTCTTTAGGTATTAAATCGCTTTTATGGCCCTCTTCTGTAAAATGTGGCATGGTAAATATAGTACTAAAATGAAAAATATTTTTTATTGAATAAAGTAAACAAGCGAAACAGTAACCTGATGGTAAGTGGAATGCTGTGGCCCATACTCATCTACATCTATCCTCGATAAAAACTCAAAATGCAGATGCGTTTTCATATCTGAGGACTAAGATGGAATGCGTCGTTTCCAGTAAAAACGTTCTCCGGTTCTCTACACTCACCATGCTACGAACGAAGCAGCATTAAGCTCCTATTTGACGCTGGTATTCTGTGAGAGCGTGGTCCTTCCCAGGTCAAGCCGATCGATTTATGTTACAACCATAATAAAACTGCAGCGTGGCTTTACTTCGTATAAAATCTTTTTCACACTCATTAAATTGGTCACCAACTATAACTATAACAATAAAAAGAACAACGACAGAAGGAGTGATGAACTAGAAACGTATGTCAACGAGTGATGTACAAAACGTTTACCTATACACACATAAATAAAATTGAAGTTATGTCTGTAATATAGTATTTGAATTTCTTATAATTCAAAAACTACAACCTTGTTTGCATGGATGGCTCTGTGATACGATAGCTCTTCATCAGTCAATCAAATAATAAAGGGTCAAAAGGGCGCTGCTTTATCAACGCCATTTTGATAGTTGACATTATAGTAGTAAATATTTATTCGATTTTAGTATAGTGTAGTGGAGTTAGTTTTTTTAAGTTGATTTTTCGATGTTTTTCTAATTATTACCAAAGCTTGTTTGCTATTTATTTTTTTATATTATTTACAGTAAAAGACTTTCATTATTCAAGCGTCTGGACTGGAAAAGATACGATACTAACATCACCGGCGAGTTCATCACTCGCCTTTCATTTGCCGACGATATAGTCTTAGAGGACTTAGAGGACTTGAGCACTATGCTCATTGACCTGAATAGTGCTTCCCAAGGGATAGGTTTTAAAATGAACATGGACAAAACAAAAATCATGTATAACGTCCATGATGTCACACCAACGCCGATAGTTGTTGGGAGCACTAAGCTCGAAGTTTTTAATGAGTATGTTTACCTGGGACAAATAGTCCGGCTAGGTAAGTCCAACTTCGACCGAGAGATCAATCGACGGATTCAAGTCGGCTGGGCAGCGTTCGGGAAATTACTGCATATCTTCTCGTCAGGTATACCTAAAATTTTGAAAACGAGACTGTACAACCAGTGTGTGTTGCCACTGATGACTTATGGAACTGAGACATGGTCATCGAGCTATGGAGAGGGCTATGCTCGGCGTTTTTCTGTGTGATTAACTAAAAACGAGGATATCCGCAGTAGAACCAGAGTAACCGTCAAAGCCCAAAGAATTAGTAAGCTGAAGTGGCAATGGGCCGGCTATATAACTCGAAGAACCCACAATCGATGGGGAAGAAAGGTTCTCGAGTGGCAACCTCGTACCGGCAGGCGAAGTGTAGGGCTTCCCTCCACTAGATGCAGTGACGACCTTGTAAGACATGTGGGAAGTCAATGGATGCAGGTGGATCGGGACCGTACTTTGTGACATTCCTTGGGGGAGTTCTATGTTCAGCAGTGGACTTGTGAAGGGCTGTAATGATGATGGTGACGATGATGATGATGATATTTGAAAAATAGGCATGGTATAGAATTTCTATGCAGGGTAAGACTTGTGGAGAAATGAGGCTGACTACTGGTGAAAAGTGCCATAATTTGTTTAATGTTGATTTTTTATATAATGCTATTATAAATATAATGTTTTGTTGATTTCTTTAGTAAATTTAATAAACAACCTTTCTAAGAATAATGGTTGTTTTTATACATAATGTATAATATTTAATATACAGTTGAATCAAATTTTTTTCCTCACTAAAAGGCTGACTACTGGGTGTTTTACCCTAGTACATATATTATATCGATGTGGTTGGTCTATTGCCACTTTAGCTTACTAATCCGTTGGGCTATGTCGGTCATTCTGGTTCTACTGCGGATATCCTCATTTCTAAATTTATCACTCAGAGAAACCCCGAGCATAGCCCTTTTCATAGCTCGCTGAGCGACCCTGAGCTTCCTCATACGGCCAGCAGTGAAGGGTCACGCATCAGTTATCACTGGCAACACGTACTGGTTGTACAGTCTCGTTTTCAAGTTTTGAGGTATACCTGACGAGATGATGATTACCGAACGCTGCCCAGCCGAGTTGAATCCGTCGATTGACCTCTCGGTCGAAGTTGGACTTACCTAGTCGGACTATTTGTCCCAGGTAAACATACTCGTCAACAACTTCGAACTTAGTGCTCCCAACAACTACCGCCATAGGTGTGACATAGACATTAAACATAATCTTTATTTTGTCCATGTTTATCTTAAGACCTATCCGTTGGGAGACACTATTGAGGTCATTGAGAATAGTGCTTAGGTCCTCCAGCGAATCTGCCATAAGAACTATATCGTCGGCAATTCGAAGGTGAGTGATGTACTCGCCATTGATGTTAATACCGTATCCTTTCCAGTCCAGAAGCTTGAAAACGGCAGCGGTGAAGAGTTTTGGGGATATAACGTCACCCTGTCTTACACCTCTTTGCAGTTGGATAGGTTTCGTACTCTGGTTCTGCACTCGAATAGCCATTAAAGCCCTACTGTACAAACATTTCAGCACTTCGATATACCGACAGTCAACTTGGAACTGCTGTAGCACCGCCCAAATTTCGACCGAATCAAAGTTCACATACGCCAGACATAGTGGCAAATTGTACTCCTCGAACTTCTGTACAATTTGCCGAAGCGTATGCATGTGGTCTATGGTGCTAAAGCCTTTCCGGAAATCGGCTTATTCGGGAGGCTGGAAAGCGTCGAGTCTGCATGCGAGACGATTCGTAATGACTCTCGAAAACAGCACGTTGACGCGGCTCAGAAGGGAAATCGGTCTGTCGTTCTTCAAGAGAGCGTTATCACCTTTCTTGAAGAGCGGGGCCACCTCACTTCTGTTCCACGCTTCTGGTGTAGTGTCACCATGGAGGACGTAATTAGAGCTTCTGAAGGACTGCAAGTACCGGTTTTCCACCCGCTTTCCGAAGCTCCGTTGTAATTCCATCCTCGCCTGGGGCCTTGCCGTTTTCAAGTTGTTGGAGAGCCAGACTGACGTCCGGAATATCATCGGAATACTATCGGATAAGACTTGCTCTTGGATCGTTACTCACACTTGCGTGTGGCTCCCAACGATGATGTGTACAGCTGCCCATAGAACCTCTCAATCTCACTCAAAATCTCATGTTTCCGGGAAACGATGCTTCCACACTCGGTCTTCAGCTTCGACAGTTGGCTCTTTCTGTCAGTTAGATCTCTGGTAAAAACTTTGGAGCCCTGCTTCCGCTCGATCGCTTCTTCAATACGAGCTGTGTATTAAAGTTGCGTATGTTCTGCTGCTTGCAATTTAAGACCTGTCTGTTCAGTTGCCTATATGCTGTCAAATCTACTGAAGACTGCAGCTTCATTTCCCGTCTAACAGCCATGAGATTAAGAGTGTGATCGGAGAGTTTTTGTGTTCTTCTGCGATGGGTCTTGCAAAACATAGCTCCGAACGCATGGAGAGTTACAACGAGCTTGTCATTCATATCATCCAATACATTGCAGTCTTCTAGTTACTGAAAACGGTTTTTCAACTCGAGCTGAAATGTTTCGGGACTTTGGATTAAAGTTGACTTCATTAGACGAGACCTTTCCAACTTAATGGTTAGGTTCAATGTGCCTCTAACCATTCGGTGATCGCTTCTAGTTTTCACCCTTGCGATTACTGAGACATCTCTGAATAATATCCGTCAAGTCGTTGTAATGAAGTCAATCTCATTTTTCGTCTAACCGTCGAGGCTCAGCCAGATCCTCTGTGGGGCCGCTTCGGGAAGAAGTAGTTCATCATAAAGAGTCCTTTTTCTATAAAGTCGGCCAGCTGCCGGCCCCTTGGTTCCTTTTCCTATTCTAAATTTCCCTTCCTTCAGCTCCCCGTTCTCTCTTGTGTTAGTTTGCGTTGAAGTCTCCTATTAACACCGTATAGTGAATTTTGGAGAAATGATCTAGATATATTATCAAATTTTTCTTCCACTTCCTCATAGGGATGTGACGAGGTTGGTGCGTAAACCTGTACGACCTTCAGCGAATACCGTTTGGTGATTCTGAGTATAAAGTATGCAACCCTTGTCGGCACACCCCAATCTTTATAACGTTGTTAACGAGAGACTTGTGGGAGAGATATGGGGTAGTGGGTATTCTTACTCGCCACTACACGGGGGATCTACGTTACGTTCTTGGAATTGCTATGGTGAAGCGCCCGTTGAGATATCTACTCTTTTATCGATAAAGCCCTTTTCACATTTATGCTTTTGGTGGAATACATATATTGAACTACATTGTAGAATATGATAATACATAGCACAAACGAAATGATCCAAAACGTTTTCTACCGATTATTTAATTTAACGTATCGTTTATGGAAATCTGAATTTATGAATCAATTAAAACGTATTTTGTTTTTCTAATATACGTGAGAATTTATACTAACAGTTCCATTACGACACAGGTTGAGACTGAACACAGGTTGAACTGTAGTTTGGTTTGTATTCTGTTTTCCTCTTATTTAAATTTCCATATCGCTTTGTTTAATCAAGGATTTACAGAGCAAGCACATTTGTGATGTGAATGTGGTAATCGAATGTATGTGTGATTTTATGTGCCGAAATTTAAAAATATTGATGTTAAAAACAAAGAATGAACAGTTCATTAAAGACTATTTCATGTAGGTGCTACGCAACTATTTCATAACTTTATGTATTTATTACTGTTTTGTAATACTTTATGAACCTATAAGTACAAAAGATTTTATAAGAGAACTTAAAGACACTATGTATCGCAGATTTGAAAGGGATAAGTGCCCTAATAAATGAAACTTGAAGTGACTGTTATAAGGATTGAAAACAAAAGTAAAAAATAAAAAGAAGTTGATAAGACAGTTGTTCCGCGTGCACTGCTCGACGTCCTTGATGGCCCGCCCAATCACTTGCCTTCAAAACACTTGATATCGCTTGATATTTTAAATCCCGTAAACGTTCGAAATTATCCACTACGTGGGTTACTGGTTTATTTTACTCGTGCTTATAAAATTGTCCAACGTATCATAATGATTTGAAATGGAATTTTGGTACATTCAATCAAAATGTTTGTTTGTAGTATATAATGTAGTATATAATGTGTTTTTTTCTTAAAGAACACGTTATATAGTTGCAACTGACATCAGAATTAGGCATGCACAACTGTCAGCACTAACCAGTTCAGTGTGGATAGCACGCCAGGCGTGCCATCGATTGTTTTCTGTGGGGCGTATCGTATGACACGTGAGTAGTGTAATTTTAAAAATTGTTATAACTCGCTCAAATTTCGTTTTTGGAAGATTTATCCAGAACAAAATATTCATTATTTTGCAAGTAATTCGTTTCTGGATATTTTGAGAATTTCAATTTTTAGGGGTTGACAACCTTTTTTAAGTGTTACTCTTTTTACTTAGTTGGTTTTTAAAACATGTTGTGGAAAAATACTCTAATAAGAAACAAATAATAGCACTCAATGCGATCGCTCACAAATTCAAGTTGTAAACAAGTTTCTGGAAAACAAGTCTCCTGTTAAAAAAAAAAAAACAAGGCGTTTGTCTTATTGTTTAATTTTGCTTAAAATGGTTGAACTGCCGTCTTATTACTATCATTTGGCAGAATGGACCTACGAAGTACCATGTGCTTTTGTGATATGGTATAAGGTTTATTTTCGCTTGAAACTATTCGAACGCGCTCATGCATTAAAAAGTTCATTAATATAATATATACAATAGATCTTGAGAAGTTTCATAATCATACGTCGGTGAATTTTGAAATATTTCATCGTCGTCGTCGTCCTGACATTGAGTTTTGTCTTTATCAACCTCTGTCTCAGGAATATACTTGCGTTTTAGATTTAGTTCTAAAAAAATAAAAAAATCATTGCTATGTTACATACATTCCCATAAAACACGCAGCACAGCTAAACCATATTGAAAAGTTTCCGCGGTGACTTCGTTATCATAGAATAGTCACATGCTCGACGAATAATATACCAAATAATAAATATATAACATTTGTAAATATCAATGAATCATAAACCTTTTTTTTTTCCCCATTAAGGTTCGTGATTTTATGATATTTGCAAACGTTATTATTAAGTGAAAATTTAATTTAAGAAAAAGCTAGGGTTTTTCAGGGTGATTTAGCTGTACCTACTTATATAAATGAATTTTTTTATAAAACAAAACAGTACAAAAGGTTTGAAATCTCTGTATAAAAAAGTCACTTACTCTCCATTTCAAGGAAAACGTGAAGAAAAACAGTTAGTCACTAAAAACAAAGTTTTCTTCCGTTTGCAACTGATGTTTGATGTCAACTAAACTAAATCAGGTCTAAACATATAAAAAAGCATAAAAAAGAACATTACTTTTACACATGGCTGATGGCACAATAGGCGTGTCATTAACTTCTGTGGTGCTTGACATGACATGCGCGTCACGAAATATATGTTCACCGCAACAGCTAAAAGTTGTCGAAAATTGGTGCCGCAACGAATCGGTTAATAAAATGTCTTATTTTATTGTAATAAACAATAATAGTTATGCTCATTACATCGTCGGATGTGAGCTTTACATCCCGGGATGTATCCCGGGATGTAAAGCTCACATCCGACGATCGAGCCCAGTCGCCTAACGCAACAGTTAATATGGGTAACATCGTTCACTTGAAAGTCTTGACTCTAATCCGGGAACACATGCTCCAGTTACTAGATTTGTATAGGGGTTTTTCGATTTTTGTTATTTAATTGTTATGGATTCGTCAGAAGACATATGACGTAAAATTATTCATACATAGAATGTTGCTAGAGATATAATTCATATTTAAAACAATTGTATAATTGTCAAATATATAAAAAAAAACAATATTTAATAGAGACTATGATTTTTTTCAGGCCCATTTTGACTATGGCGACGAATACGAATATTTTCGAAAACTTGCAAGTGTATGTGACAACACTGTTGTTTAAGAAATCTTCCAATTGGGGCTTGGATTCAGATTCGAATCCAGGACCAGCGTAATATCTAAATAATCTGACCACTGAAACATGTCGCCATTATAATAATAATAATAATAATAATAATCATCTTTATTCAGGCAAATTACACCCATATCCAGTAAAATCAATAAATTTAAAATCAGTCTCCTAAATTTTAGCAATAATTAAATCCATGTCAATACAAAATAACAATTTTAAAATAATAAATCCAGTCAATGTAAATAGGCGGTAATGTCAGTATATAAATAAAATAATGAAATAAAATAACATAAAATTAAAATTAATAAATAAGTAACAGAATTACACACATTTATTAGTCTAGAGACGATATCAATAATTAAAACTTTCTCTGAGGCAACTGTGCTGCAATAAATTAAATTAAAATCAATCTACACAATTAAAGTAATACAATACATAAATCAATGTCAACAAGATAACAATTTTAAAATAATACATCCAGTCAATTTCAATAAGCATTAATGTCAGTATATAGAATAATCTAAGCAAATAAAATAAAATTAATACATAATTAACAAAAAAATAAATAAATAAATAAATACATTCTTTTATTAGACAGGAGACGAGATCAATCAATACTTTCTCAGAGGCGGCTGGTCTGCGACATGCCTTTCGCAACAATGCCGGATAATATAACAGTCTAACCTTCCTGAGATCATCGCTAAGACAGTGTTGGAGCTGGCCCGCACTCTGCGCACCAGGGACGCGGCCCCCTTGCGCATGGTGGTATTGAAGCAATCGGTGCGCGCATCCGCAAACATACCAGAGGCGCTACAAAATCGAGGCAACCCCATCACCGCCCTAAACGCATTATTGTATTGGACGCGGAGGACGCTGTAACTCTTCCTACTGTAATTAGCCCATAAGCTGCACGAGTAGAGCGATGTGCAGAACGCTCGGAAGAGCGTAACTTTGACCTCCTTTGAACACCGCGCAAACCTACGGGCGATCATGTTAGCTCTGACAGACAGCGCCCTCCGTTCCCGGCCCATATCAGCGTGATCCTTTAGGTCTTATTTAGTAAACAATGCGTTCGCGGTATACAAATATATAAATAAAATTGAAGTGTATGTCTGTATTATTGAAATAACTAACTTCAATATAAGCAGTAATTTCAATATTACAGATATACCGAAAAGGTTATTTGCACGCCTTTGAGACATGAACAACCATTTTAAGAAAATTAGTCCGACTAGTCACCCGATCGATTGAACCGACTGGTATGAAACTACACAAACAGATAGAGAGTGATGTCAGGAGTGATCTAGGTTATATATTTTGTCCAAATAACTTGGAGATATTTTTGAGAAAACAAAAAAAGATATAAAATAATTGGTGTGATAATTATCTTAAATCTAAATAACACATTGCCACATTAATAGAATCTACATAGGTGACACCAAGGCGTCGTTAGTACGTAATAAAAAACCGGCCAAGTGCATGTCGGGCCACGCACAATATAGAGGCAGGTTTCCGTAGTTGCCCGTCACTATACGTGAACTTAGAAGAGGCCTTTTTGATACTATGAGTTCTTGATATATTAAGTACTCGGTTTGACCGCTATAACGGCTAAAATGGTAATACGATGGGAGCTGAAGGACTTATTTTATAAACAAACTTATAGGAAGTAGTGTATAAAAACCGGCCAAGTGCGAGTCAGACTTGCGCTCGGAGGGTTCCTCACAAATCCGTAGTTTAAAATTATTCTTATTATGTGATGTAACAAATAATTTATGCTTTTCGCAATTTTTCCTTTATCTGTGCTACAATACGTTGTTTCGTACCAAATTTTAAGATTCTGAGTTCACAGGAAGTACTCTGTAGGTTTTGATTCCCTGATTCCCTTCGAATGTCGAAAATTTGCGGCATAAATGGCTGTATCTTTTGATTGCGTTGGCTTAGAAGTTTGAGTTTTTTACATATCCAAGGGACAGTAGATTTGAGTATTTCATATGAATTTCAGCTTGATACCTCCACGCGTTCCTGAGAAAAAGGGTCTTGACAGACAGATAGACAGACAGACAGACGGACAACAAAGTGATCCTATAAGGGTTCCGTTTTTTCCTTTTGAAGTACGGAACCCTAAAAATATTAAAAGAAACTTTGATTTTGAAAATAATACAATCTACATCGAATCACATACAGTACATCACTCACCTTCGATCTGCCGACGATATAGCCCTTATGGCAGAATCACTGGAGGACCTAAGCACTATGCTCAATGACCTCAATAGTGTCTCCCAACGGATAGGTCTTAAGATGAACATGGACAAAACAAATATCATGTTTAACGTCCATGTCACACCTATGCCGGTAGTTGTTGGAAGCACTAAGCTCGAAGTTGTTGACTGTTGACGAGTATGTTTACCTGGGACAAATAGTCTGACTAGGTAAGTCCAACTTCGACCGAGAGGTCAATCGACGGATTCAACTCGGCTGGGTAGCGTTCGGGACACTACGACATATCTTCTCGTTAGACATACCTCAAAACCTGAAAACGAAATTGTACAACCAGTGCGTGTTGCCAGTGATGACTTAAGGATCTGAGACGTGGTCCTTCACTGCTGGCCGTATGAGGAAGGTCAAGGTCGCTCAGCGAGCTATGGAGAGGACTATGCTCGGGGTTTCTTTGCGTGATAAATTTAGAAATGAGTATATCCGTAGTAGAACCAGAGTAACCGACATAGCCCAACGGATTAGTAAGCTGAAGTGGTGGTGGGCCGGCCATATAGCTCGAAGAACCGACAACCGATGGGGAAGAAAGGTTCTCGAGTGGCAGCCTCGTACCGGTAGGTGAAGTGTAGGGTGACCTCCCACTAGATGGAGTGACATCTGGTAAGTCATCCAGGAAGTCGATGGATGCAGGTGGCTCAGGACTGTGCTTTGTGGCATTCCTTGGGGAAGGCCTATGTTCAGCAGTAGACTTATGAAAGGCTGTAATGATAATGACATCAAATCATTCATATATTAAGTCCGTACAAAAATGGTTATAGTTCCCCATCCATCTTATTACTTCTCGGCAACTACTAAGATATACATGAGCGTAACGAAACCTTCCTGTACACCTCCACTGCCTTAAACTATCCTGAATTGATTTGATGAATTGATCAATAAAGTACCACGAATAAAACAGTAGGCCTACAATAATAATAATAATATATAAGCTAGGTATCTCAGTGAGGGTGAGGAACAAAATACAAAAAGCCGTAATCTTGGATACGACAGCGATCGTACGTCGCCACCTCTCAATTTAAGGAATAAAGGGCAGAATCTTGCGATCAGCCGATGCCGCATCTAAAACCCCGAAAAGGAGCACTAATGAAAGTGATAATAATATTATAATAATTCTTTATTTCAGATATCAAAGATCCATAAGTTGTTAGTATGACTTATATTAGGTTAGTAATTGAGAACATCAAATAAAACAAATTAAAGTAAATCAAAACTAAAATAATAATCAAATAATAGTAATGTCAAAATTAAATTAATATAATTAAATTAAATTAAATTAAATACAATCTAACAAAAAAACTCAAATAAAATCAATCGAAATCAAATAATGTCTTAATTAAATTAAAAATACAATACAATTGTAATAAAATAAATATAAGAATAAAATCAAATGAAGTAAATTTGGATTCAATTTAAATAACTGTGTTTTAAATATCTGCCAGGGCTTGCAGAATGAACAATAACTACTACCTAAAAAATAAAAAATAATCGATAGTAGCTGATGTCAGGCTTGGCGATCGATCCTCTCTGCTTTCCCTGCAAAGAAAAACGTAAAGCTACACACACACCCGACACGAGTCCCTTTCTTCAAAAATCTTTATTTTTTACAGTTCACCATAAAATTACAAAGTTATCAGTTATTTCTAGGTAATTTCATATGGAGTTGTAATGAAATTTTTACTAATCCAAGTGCAATAATCAGTTGGTCTACTATTTCTCGTTACCTTGTTAAGCCTACTTAACTGTGAGAGTTTTCCTTTTAATTTAATTATATATACTACTATCTTGAATACTTTTCACACTTTTATAACACCAAAAGATTAGTTGGTAGATGGGGGGGGGGGGGGGGATTTCACAACAGGACTAATCAAAAATATCACTTTGAAGCTAAATATTTCGCAAACGGACCCTAGAATCAAAAAAAAATTGATGCATGCCCCCCAATATTTTAAGACTACTGATCCCCTTTATCTTCTGGGAATTTTAGGACTGTGTTTTTTCTCATAGATGAGCGGGCATACGACTCACCTAATGGTAAGTGTCGACTGCCGCTCGTGAACAACTGCAACACCAGGGAATTGCAAGTGCGTTGTTGGCCTTTAAAAATGTGTAAGCTCAATTCTTGAAGGCCCCTAAGTCGTATCGGAAAAATCGCTGGTGGTAAACAATTCCACAAAGAAGTTGTGCGAGGAAGAAATCTCGTAGTAAATCGCACAGTAGTGGACCGCCAAGCATCTAGATGGTGGGATGGTAACGTGAGTTTTTCCGGGATTTGCGTTGTTGGAATTTGGCGACTAGAATTAATCCGAACAATAAATTTTCTTCGGACACTAGTATAATCTTTCTAAATTTAATAACTGAAGTAGCAAGGATGGTGACTGACACAAGATACCTAGTAGTGCGATCTTCAATCGGCTTGTTAAGCGTGGCGATTACGAATAATAGTCCCGATTTTAGAGCGGCCTACATTCAGCCCTGAACTATTTACGAGCTGACAATGACAACAGGTTGATTTATCTTGTTAAATTGACGGTCAAGTTAGGAATAGCGATATATATATAGCTATTCCTATTCCTATTAACGAGTATACAGTCCACCTGATGGTAAATGGTTGCTGTAGGCATGGGCCTACAGCAACCTTTTACCATCAGGATGATGAGAGGAGTATATGGAGACATCTACATCTATCCTCGTTTGCGAATTAAAATGCACATGCGTTGTCAGCCGTTACGACTAAGATGGAATGCCTCTTTACCAGTGATTGTTTTTTTTTATGGAATAGGAGGCAAACGAGCATGCGGCTCACCTGATGGTAAGTGACTACCGCCGCCCATGAACAACCGCAACATCAGGGGAATTGCAGATGCGTTGCCGACCTTTTAGAAAGGTGTAAGCTCTTTTCTTGAAGGTTCCTAAGTCGTATCGGTCCGGAAAATTCGCTGGTGGTAATTGATTCCACAAGGAAGTCGTGCGAGGGAGAAAACTTCTTCTAAATCGCACAGTGGTGGACCGCCAATCATCCAGATGGTATGGATGGTAACGCGAGTTTTGTCGCGATGTGCGATGGTGAAATTGAGCGGCTGGAATTAGTCCGAACAATTCCTCAGAGCACTCCCCGTGATATATGCGATAAAATAGGCTAAGAGATGCAACATCTCTACGCAGTGCCAGTGTATCGAGCCGATCAGAAAGAACTTGGTCGTTGACGATTCGAACCGCTCTGCGCTGGATGCGGTCAAGTGGAAGGAGCTGGCACTGGGGTGCCCCGGCCCAGAGATGAGAACAGTATTCCATGTGGGGCCGAACTTGCGCTTTGTAAAGTTGCAAGCGATGTGCCGGCATGAAATACTGTCTCGCTCTGCTGAGCACGCCAAGCTTTTTAGAGGCCAATTTGGCCTTCCCTTCGAAGTGACCACAAAACTGCACACTATTCGATATGTCGACGTCAAGGATTCCGATACTGGCTAAGGCAGCAAGGGGAGTGCCTTGAAACTGAGGAGATACGGCAAAGGGGTTCTTTTTAGCGGTAAACGCGCAAACTTTTATTATATTTGATTGTACAATTATAATTAAACTACAATAATCAAAATTAACATGTCCAGCTATTACTAAGTCTAGAAATAAAAAAAAGAACAGTTGTATTATTTTACAAAACACTTTTAGATACCAAATAAATATTTGAAATATTTTAATAAAGAATAATGCACACTGCAGTTAGAGTAGATCATCATATTTGGCGGTAAGGAAGAAATTTCTTTTCGACAATGTCATTGCAAGCTGGATTTAGAAAGATTTGGGGTGTCCGGTCCTTCCTACTATACGTACGGTTACAGAGGGTTTTAGCCAAAGCTAGAAAGCATTTTTATCTTTTTTCAGAATTGCTTTTTATGTTACGCAAAACTTTCCGAGTGGCCCACGTGTTAGCACGACAACGAAACCGGCATTCAAACTTTTTTAAACTTTAATAATTGTATTCTCCTTATAACTTAACCCTTCTAAAGGGTGGGTACCCCTCACTTAGAAGGGATATTATCAAACGTATATTTATATACTTTTATTATAACGAGTCATATTATGTAGTCGCGTTACATTTTATCGCTGATAACATAAAACTAGTGATTTACATCAACCCATAGCTCATGAATCTGCATATTATGTAGTGAATACATTACGGGCAGGTGTAGTTTGTGATACTAATTTTTCATCGTTAATACAATATTTTCTTTTTTTTCATCGAAACAATAAATTTAACATTAAATCCTAGACTTTTATGCACTTATTCCTAAACATGTAAACATGGACTAAAAATGGTACTGGGATTAATACCAGTGAGGGTAGCATGAACTAAATAAAACGTTATTACAAAACGAAAGTTATGTCTAAATTTAAACTTCCGATCCGTTCTGTAGATAAACTAGTCCCTAGTTTATCTACAGGACTAATATCAATTTCGGTATTTATTTGTTTTGTTTTTATTTAGTCTTTTTAAAATCGTTAAAATGGATATTAACATGATTGCCTTGATGGATTTGGAAGATATCGTATCTACTTACTACCTATGTGTACAACACATAAAAAGACATAATTCCTGACTTATTAAGTGGCGAAGCTTGCGAAGACACTAATTGATTTCACGATGCCTGTCCGTCGGTCCGTCTGTCCCACGATTATCTCGAGAACGGTTTCGAATTTTCAAATTCTGTTTTCAGCAATCAATTACTGATCACCCAGGCATCTGAACCTCCTATTTTGAAACTGATTGCTCAACGGCAACCGTTAGAAACCGCTACAAAGCTGATTGCTTCGCCACTTTGCTATGCTGTTAGCTGGCTAGGTTTATTAGTTATATTCTTCGACTTATTTATTTTCTGATTAATTTTCTGACATTTTCGTCGACTTGTTCCTATAATATGTGTTGACTGACCAATAAGTATACGTAATAATTTTGTTCCTCACTTCTTCTTTTTCTTTTATAATGGTAGCTCACTATTTAACCACACACAATCTCCCGAACGAACCTCACTTGGAATAAAACAAATTTTACGGATTTTATCGCGTCGAATGTTAACTTTTTTAATTCCATCCAGCAGCCATATTCACTATTGAAATTGGTATGTTTTTTTTTATTTCAATGGCCTCGCGAATCATCCTTGGTAGGAATCGGTGTTCTGCTAGGATTTGTGGTCTGTCAAATCTGATATGTTGTGTATCTGATATGTTGAAACGTTCCTTAACATGTTGACATACTGCAGAAATCTCGGAGCGTTGGTGCTTCAAATCAGCGATATGTTCTTTCACGCGGGTTTTTATGGATCTTTTTGTTTGTCCTATGTAAGAGTACATTAACAATCAAGCTTGTCTTGTAGAGAGACATTACACTTGACGGATGGTAAGAACTGACTAATCTCTTTCGGCGGCTTGTAGTATGTTCTTATGGAAGGCTGCTTCAAGAATTAGTTGTAACCTTGTCTGTGACTCTTCTGACATATGGTAGTACAGCAGATACTTGCTGGACGTGCTGAAGCTCGGCGGCCAGATGTTTACTATTACAGATCTCTTATGCTCTCTGAAACAATGATTTTAACACGGTGAAAGATTGTGGTTCCAATGACTAAAAAGTCGAGGAAAGCTAAAGAATTATGTGTCCCCATAGTGAATTGGATTTCAGTTTATGGTTTATATTTAAGAGTTTACTTAAGGTGGTTTAAGAATGCAGTAACTTTGTCTGATGGTAAAATTGTGAAAATGTCGTCTACATACCGCTTGAAGACTCTTGGATTTACAGGTGCAGTGAGAACACGAACGTCTTCCAGGAATACATCGGCGTCAATGGGAGATACAGGTGAGCCCATCTCCACACCATCTACTTACTCGTAAAACTTCCTTACACAATATATAGCCAGTTGTGAGGCAATGTTTGAGTAACACTGCGTATTCCGCAGGCATATTGTTTTCTTCTAGCTTCCTAGTCACAATTGAGATGCAGTCTTCAATAGGTAGGCATCTAAATATTGTCTGGACATCAAAAATAACCATTGTTTCATTGTCAGCAAGATGTAGGGCTTTGTCTCACTTTGTGTGTGCTCTTCTGTGTCCTCTCAGTGGTATTTGTCTAAGTATTGAGCCAATTTATACGTAAATGTTCATAAATCAATTTGGCTCAATATTGAACGTGGAGGAGCGTTTGATTTATGTATTTTGGGTAATCCATACAACTTCGGTGGTTTGGTACACGGTGGTATTATCGAATTTACGTCAAGATTTAATTTTCCAGTGTAAAATTGATTTTGTTCCATGTCTAGTGTTTGCGTAAATATAAGAAATCATTATGAAAATCTCACTTACTGCAATACCGCAATATTAAGAACAATAAATTAAAATAACAAGAGTATTGATTTATTCTATTGAGGCAACATTAACAATATTTGATCGTCTAGAATTACGCGCTAGCGGCACCTACGTAATTCACTCCTTTTAATGCTATAGTTGTTAAAATTAAAACATATTGATTATAAAAGAAAAGCGCGCCTTAATTATAAAGTCGTGCTTGTTCAATAGACCTTAATATATAAATTGTGCGTGTAATTGTGTACACACGTACGAAGTGAAACTTCTTTCGACATATCATTTTTCTTTAATTTTATACTAGCTGTTCCCCGCGACCTCGCCCGCGTGGAATTTATTGCGATTGGATTTCATGGGTATTAATTTATTTTTTGAGTGGAACCCTAATTCTTTTCTTATAATAATAACAACCTAAGTTACTCCTTATAACATCAGCTACTACTACTATTTAAAACTATACTATTATTTAAACCTTCTTACGTAAAATCTATACTATCTATACAAATAAATAAATTTGAAGGGTCGGTTTGTAATGTTAAAATAACAGCTTTTTACTAATCGCATATGAAAGTATGTACGGTACTAATAACAAAAAACAATTTTTAAAATTTCTGTCTGTCTGTCTGTTTGTTCCGGCTAATCTCCGAAACGGCTGAAGCAATTTTGACGGGACTTTCACTGGCAGATAGCTGATGTTATAAGGAGTAACTTAGGATACTTTTGTTTTAGAAAAATAATTACTTCTGCGCAAAAAAAATTAAAACCCAGGAAATCTTAGTAAATTCCACGCGGGCGAAGTCGCGCGGGACAGCTAGTTGATAAATAATTATTTAAGCATATCAAGTGTAATATTTAGAGCAACAACGTTGTTTCGAATGAAACCTGTATGAATGAATGATAGAGTGCCAGTTTTTGTTTTTTATCTGTGGATGTTATTTACACTAGTAAAGTTACTAGTTTAAATAACATCCAAATAATAAAAAAACTGGTACTAACGTATCCTCCGATAGTCTTTGTTTTGCAAGAAGCACACATTTTGATTCTAGAATTAACTATAATAGGGCCAATTTAATAGATCACATTTGACACTTCATCAAAATTCAACAACGTAACCTTAAAACGGTGGGCATAAAATATTATATATTTTTCGGAGTTAATATTATAATATTAACTGCACAATTGCTTAACTTTTTTCAATTACGATTACATAATTATTGTAATATTGACAAAAGAAAGTAAATTTACAATTTAATTTCACTAATAAATTATTTAAATATAATAATATAATAAACAATTTCTGTTCTAAACAGAACTGAACGTCGTTACAATGTTGCGTCAGTGAACCCTTTTTCTTTTTAAACAGGGATGTTACCTAAAAAAAAAAGTCGATAAGTAGATACGAATGCAGTGATTATGTATGTACTTGTGAAGAATATTTCACTAATTAAATAAAAAATACAAACATAATTGTTATGTCGCCATTATATGACGCAGTCTTTTGTCGTTGTGCGAAGTGACTGTGTGGTGCCTTATGGTGTGCTCTTTGTTATTTTCTTCTGACCCAGCTTTTTATTAGACTGATATTACTTTGACGTTTACCTGGTTATAAAGTGGACTCCGATTGCTTAACGATTAGTAATCAAGAACAACATTCTTGTTATACCATGTCGAAACGAGAAAAAACGCTAAACAGTCAATCTCGCGAACTAGTGGTGAAATTGTACAATTATTTTGAACTTGAATCCGTTAACGATGCGCCTCTTTTACCATTGACACAACTGCGAGAACATGTTGCAGAAGCATTGGGAATAGGGAAGGGAACAGTAACTCAAATTCTCAAAGAGAAATATGGCTCAGAAGATAATACTTTACGTACACCGAAAAAAGGAAGAGCGACAAGAAAATTGTTGGCGTTGATAATTTTATGCTGCTACACTTTGCAACCACATTTTTGGATATTATTCGAGAAAAGAATATCCTACACTGAAAAAGCTATTGGGTTCGTTAAAAGAGGCAGGCTTATTTTTTGGCGGTAAATTGTCTCTGTTTAAGGTTTTAAAATCGATTGGCTTGAGTTTTAAAAATCTAACAAGCGGAAAATCTTGCTGGAACGCTACGATATTATTTTCAAGAGAGTAACATTCTTGGGTTAAGTAAATAAAATTAAAGATTGGGACAATGTCGTGTTTATTGACGAACGAAAACGACTATATGGTTTCGCGGACATGAACCGATGATACAGCGGCCTCCACCTCCAAAGTTCCATCGGGAAAAGGAGCCCATCTTATTATATGTCACACGGGCTCAGCTTCTCAAGGTTTTATACCAGACTGCCTCTTCGCATTCGCGTCTATAACTACAAGTGATTACCGTGAGGAAATGAACTTTGAGGTTTTTAAAGAGTAGTTTGAGAAGCTGCTAGTCAGCTTAGAAAACCCAGCTTAAAAATCATTCTGTACAAGTTAGTAAACCACCAACTCAACCAAATAAAAAGCAAGAAATTGTCTCGTGGCTGGTAAGATGTAGTGTGGAAGTAAGTCCAACTTTATCGAAAGTTGAGTTGTTAAATCTGGTAAATGCAAGTTAGCCGTCCAAGCCCCGCTATGTAATCGATGAACTAGCCCTACAGCATGGACACGAAGTTATTCGATTGCCTCCCTACCATTGCCAGCATAACGCTATTGAGCTTATTTGTTTAATACTGAACCACACTTTGGTACTGCTAAAAACAAAGGAAATAATTTTACAAGATATTGAACGAGATGTGAATACAGACAATATTATTGAAAATAAATTAATAATATCTCTGAATGCTGACAGCAGTGAAGAAGATGACAATACTAGTTACAATTCTGATCATAGAAATATTAAAAAGAGGAGAAGTGGCAAGGGGGCGTGTCTGTGTCCGCACGATATGATCAAAATGCTCAGGTTCTTTTCAAACGGCCGTTTCTGCGTATTAGTATACTTTCAACCGTAATCGTGAAACAATATTATATTCTTCTATTATTATATCTATGATTCTGATAGTTCAGCTGAATAAATGCTATTTTTGTTAAATAATGTACTTGTCTTATTTTGTTCCTGAAATTTACGATAAAAAATAATGATGGGACAGGGATTCGACTGCTATTCTTTTTTATAAAATTACAGTACCTATTCCGTTATTATGAAAAAGTACTTATATGTACTGTAATTTTACTCACATATGTTTGGAGTCTGTATCGATTTATTCACTTTAGTCGATGTTTTTAAGTTCAAGTCAAATGTGATCTATTAAATTGGCCCTACTATATAATAATGTAACAAACCTAGATCTTTTAGCCCTGTTTTAAACCAGGATTATAACAAATTTTTGGAATAAGACATAGTTTATGCAAAAACGGTGGCGGTTAATGATATGCTACATATTTAAGTGTTGAAAATAAAAATAAAATGTAATTACGATTCTTTTAGTACATATTACTTTACGGTATACATGAAGTAATAATTATATATGTGCCAAATTTTTGGCAAACATTCCACGATCACACATTATCACATTCGTATGTAAATACGTTCTGAAAGAGACCTAGTTTCCAATACATGAATCAACTGCTTAAAAACGGCTCAGTCTCTCCATTATTAATCGGTTAAGAAACGTATTTTGTGAGCGAGTGAAATCGGCGTATCTTGGAATCGGGTCGACTGTCTCTATGCAACTATTGGATTGAGCAACCACTACTTTGTTATTCATCCATCTCTCTGTATTAGAACATAATATGGTTAACTTTGACGCCCAGCTACTTATACTTGAGTTAGGCCATCAAATGCACAAATCCAATAAGAATTGTGCGTTTAATGTTCGTATATTGCATGCCTTAAGCGAAAGCGCGAGGTATGTTCTACTATTTTTTTTATTTGTGCGATGTTTTTACTTTAGACGAGGAACAGTAAAATAATTTAAAAAAAGCATTGTCCTTCCCATCGTTGAACTGTTATCACAGTTTTAACATTGCCTGCTGCTCACGTTTAACGGAATCGAAAATCTTTGTTGCCTATTTGTGGTCCAATCTCCGAGCTATACAGGGTTATTTTGCAAAAACCGGCCAAATTTGCAGAGAACGCTCAGGATAAGGAATATAGGCAAAAGGTGAAGAAAAATTAATTAAATAAAATCTCAAACATGTCTTTTTATTTTTTAAATTAAAAATGCGTGGTAATGCATTATTACCCGCGACGGAACAGAGAAGGTGTATGTATGTGTTTAGTGTTTAGGGTGAGAGGTTGTTTGTTTGTGTGTGCAAACTAATGTTCATATTTATATCCAAAACGGTTAGACTGATTGAAATACGGTTTTCTGTAAAGGTTTGTGACTCATCGGCGATGGTTCTTAGATAGGTGTTATGGTGTTAACTTGTTATGGGGCGCTGCAATAAACATATTTGTGCAAATTAATATTCCCATTATTTCCAAAACGGTTTGATTAATTTAGATACTGTTTTCTGCAAAGGCTTTGTAATTCATCGGGGATAGTTCTTAGATAGTTTTTATAGTTTTGGTACACCATGGGGCGCTGCAGTAAGCATATTTGTGCAAACAAATGTTCCTATTTATCTCCAAAACGGTTTTACGGATTTAGATGCAGTTTATAGAAATAAAGGTTTTGTGACTCATCGGTATTGGTTCTTAGATAGGTGTTATGGTGTTAACTTGCCAGGGGGCGTTGCAATTAACATATTTGTGCAAATTAGTGTTCCCAGTTATCCAAAACGGTTTGATTGATTTAGATACGGTTTTCTTTAACGGGTTTGTAATTTATCGACAATGGTTTTTAGATAGTAATTATGGTGTTAACTCGCCAGGGAGTGCTGCAATAAACATTTTTTACTCATTTTAGCAAATTTTTCTCCTAGACGGCCGATTTAGGTGCGGTTATTGATATCACATAGCATATTTGGGTTCTTAGAGTAATCACTATCTTAATACCATTATAACGGATCTAGATCAAAGACAACTTTGTGGCCTTTTTTCGGCTTCTTCGGTTTGTGACCCGCGACGTGCTCCTCAATCGCTTTCACACTTCCAACGCTATGCTATTACGTAGATTTTTGAAGAGTTTTCTTTTATTCAGATCGGTTACTACTACACCATCTAAAGATTGTAAAAGTCACATAAGCTTGCCCTTTGGCAAATGTTTTGGGTCTATGATTTAAGAGTATGACTGTATCGACTGTAGTGCCTTCCAATTTATGCACTGTAACGGATCAATCTAATATGAGTGGAATAATTGCCCTTTATACTTAGCCATCACCTTGGTTGCCTTAAAATGATACACTCATTGGAGTTATACCTACCGAACCATATCATAACCCATCATGGTAACTTCTGCCGATAAAGCGGTCATCAAATTGTATTAAAACTTTTTTAGGCAGTTCTCTATTTACTGACTTGCCTCTTATTAACCCTTTCCACTGAAAACCCCGAACTACTCCCATGCTGCAATTGAGTAATCCTACGCTGACCTTGGTGTTCATTCTTAACATCACTCGGGTACATCGGTATGGGTATCGACCCAACTTTATGTGTTAGCATCACATAGGCCACCTGTGTTATTTTGGTCCACTAGAAGAGCAGCAGGTGGAGGTTTCTGTCCATAGTTGTTGGGTTCCCTGGACTCATCTCTTGCCTTAATCATGTACAATTTCGTTGTTAGTTTGGATAACATAATTAACTTTGTCTGATTGAATGCGTGTTTCCCCATCGACAAAGTTTTTCTTTATAGGAACACGAGTCCTCAACAGAAGTAGTTGATACTGTTCCATGCTCAGTTCCTCCACTCGTAAATTGTTGAGTAGATAGAAAGTGATACAAATATGTAGTCAGTAATGCAAGGGTTCTCTATAAAGACTAAAATTAAAAAAAATGTTATACCCACGACGGATGTAAAAGTTTATTTCAAAAAGGATTAAATAAAAATTTTAAACTTTTTCTTTTATGTACTACACGTATTCACCTATTTATTAGGTTATATAATTACAAACCGAAGTAAATCCGTCGGGGCTACCATTCCATGCGCTGAAATGTAATAAAATTTTGCATTTTTATAAAAAAATATGCCTATTTCTTATTCATAAGCCAAAATGAGATATTTCTTCGTGACAAAACTTATTGAAAATTCAAAAGTAATTTATGAGTATTATTATTAGGCATGACGTATTAATTCTTACGGACGAAAGTTACTTCATCATCAAGACAATTTTATGAAGATTATTTTGACGCATAGTTTAAGAGATAAAATAATTTAACATTCGGCTCGGCGCGCGATCGGCGCATAAACCCTAACCGCCCGATGACAGCGGAGAGACACCAACAGTGAACTCTTGCGAGGTTATTTCAATCAGTTTAGCTAATAAATTGGCAAAATTAATAAAGTACTTTTTATCTATCGGCATATGTACATTATTAGAGCGAAGTTAAATTTTATCCACTCTCCATCCCCCTCCCGGGTGAGCGTCCCCAGAAAACCGTACACGATACTTGAAAAGTGTAGGTACGAAATGATCCTTGACAAATTTGCAATCAACCTCATATAAATACAAAAGGGATATCATTTGTAGTTACCGCGTAATCAGCCACGAAATATGATATTTTTTTATCATTTATCAATTTTTTTTTTCAATATTTACTTTTCTCAAAAATTTCCCTCTTTACCGCCAAGATATGTAAGACTAAAGTAAAGATGTAAATGTATGTTCTTTAAAAAGAGGTACAATTCATTTCTAAACTCTTTCATTTCACGTTCCTATGGTATTTTGAAAATTTAATTTATTCGGCCATTCAGCGAAATATAAATATGTGTATTTTAGTTAAAAAATTGGCAAAATTAATGGAATACTTTTATAAATTAGCATATGTACGTTATAGAGCAAAGTTACAATTTATCCACTCCCCGCCCCCCCCCCCCCCCCCCTGCGGCACCAAGTGTCTCGAATCGGTGTTTTTTCCAGTTTTAAAGAAAACATAGATGAAAAGCGTGTAGAGTGAGGGAGAGTGTATAAAATGTAACTTTGCTCTATAACGTAAATATGCCGATAGATAAAAGAACTATATTAATTTTGCCAATTTTCCCTACAGTGGTATCTAAAATGCTTGAACTATGTGTCATGTCATGTTGCACGGCCCAGACGCGTGATATACGCGGGTGAAACCGCGGGCACAGCTAGTTTGTTTATATTCTTCATTTGGTAAAAATAATTGAATAACAATTGGGGCGTTGTTCTTTTCTAATCGCTCAATAGCATCTTGACGCTTGAGAATTTTTAACACCTTATATTGTATTGTGGGAGTCGTAAAAATAGACTAAAAGATTGGCGAGGTGATTTTTTGAATCTTTAATTGACTATCTCATATAATACTTTCATTCATTCACTCATTACAGGCCTACACAAGTCTACTGCTGAACATAGGCCTCCCCCAAAGTAGGTTACAAAGCACGTTTCTGATTTACGTGTATAGATCGATACGTCCTGCATGTCTTACCACGTCGTCACTCCATCTAGTGGAGGGCACCCAACACCTCCGGTGCTAGGCTACGACTCGAGAACCTTTCTTCCACATCGGTTGTTGGTTTTTCGACCCATCGCCACTTCAGCTTACTACTTCATTGGGCTATGTCGCTTACTTTAGTTCTACTGCGGATATCCTCATTTTTAATTTTATCACGCAGAGAAATCCCGAGCATAGCTCGCTGAGTGATCTTGGGCTTCCTCATAGTAGGATAGAGGTTTCAGATCCATATGTCATCACTGACAACACGCAGTGGTTGTACAATCTTGTGTCGTAATCTCCCGAACGCTGCCAAGTCGATTTGAATCCTTCGATTGACCTCTCGCTCGAAGTTGGACTTAGCAAATCGGACTATTTGTTCCAGGTAAACGTACTTGTCAACTTCGAGCGTAGTGCTCCTAACAACTACTGGCATAGGTGTGACGTGGATGTTACACATAACCTTTGTTTTGTCCATGTTCATCTTAAGACCTATCCGTTGGGAGGCACTATTGAGGGCATTGGGCATATCACATTTAAGGGTTGCATTATTTTCTTCCTTTTTATTTTTCATATTTTCTAATAAAATAATTTCTGTTTTCTCAACAAAAATAGTTAACTGCTAAAGGTCTCACTTTAGATTGTTTGCCATGATTGTCATTTGCCATTGCCATTGATTGTCTGGCAGGCAAATTTACAATTGCAGTCCAAATGTCTCGCAATTTTGATCTATCCCTAACATTCGAGATTTAACAGGCATCTATCGGCATAGAAATTTACCTGAAATTAAACTAACTACACCCTACGGGAGGATATTGGACTCGATATGCGGAAACAGTCTCGAGTTTTAACTCGTACTTCACACTCAAAATGTGTGTAACATAATATGGACTCAAATGATTTATTATGCTTTATTTTCACCCTTTTACGAAAGCATTTCATAATACAATAACTTGCGAAGTAGCTTAATTACCTAGTCAGGTCATTAATTCTGTCACATGTTTAATATAAAATAATTGAAAGAAGTTTGTAACCATTTATATACCAAAATGAACTTAACAAAACATAGATTCTTATGACACTAAAGTTTATTCAAAATGACCTCCGTGATTTTGTATACAGGCCTTCAATCTGCGCGGCCAGTCGTCTATCGCAGCACGAACGAGGTCCATGTCAATATCGGCGGCTGCCTTAATCAAGGATTTATTGAGTGACTCCAAATTGGGATGAGGCTTTGAGCACGCCTTTTCCTCCAAGTGTTGCCATATCTTGTAATCTAACGGATTCAAATCTGGACTGGAGGAGGGCCAGTCTTCGTGCCGGATAAAGTCGATTTCACGCGCCGCCAGCCAGTCTTGTGTGCTCTCCGCTCTATGAGCTGGCGCCGTATCTTGTTAGAATACCCAGTGCCTGTTATTGAACATGGTATGAGGAACAGGTTCCACAAGGTTCGTCAGGACTGTATTTTGATACACAACTGCATTAGTTTTTACACCTTTCTCACAAAAATGTACCTCTGTTAAGCCCCAATAAGAAACTCCCAACCATACCATGAGCGAGGATGGAAAATGACCTCGTTGGACACGCGGAATACGGTTGCTCGCTTCTTCACTACTGTGTGCGTACACCTTATCATTTTGTTTGTTGTAGTTCTCTTCTACGGTAAAAATTTTTTCATCCGAGAAAAGAATTTCCCGATATTTTTTTCCCGCGTACCGCTTCAACAAAGCGCGGCATCTCTTCAGTCTCAGGTCCATTAGACGAGCATTCAAACGATGTCCTGTTTTTCTTCGATATGCTCGAAGCCCTAAGTCTTCATTTAACACCGTTTTCACCGTGGTTCTGCTTAACCCCATCTGAAGGGCCAACAGTTTCTGCTTACGTTTGGGATTTTTTTTAATTCACGCCTTCACAGCTTTTATCACTGCTGGAGTCCTAACAGACCAAGGGCGACCACTTCTTGACCTGTCATCTACACTAGAGTCTTCGTTGTATCGTTTGATGGTACGATAAACGAATCTTTTGGTTATATTCAAATTTTACAGTATGTCAAAAATTTGAATTGGCGCGTAACCGCAACGATGCAACACAATAACTGCAACACGGTCTTCTTTAAGCGTCCACTCCATATTTAAAAATGAGTTAAACTCTAAAAAGTATACAGTTTTATTTTCATGAACAATTCGAAATTCGAATTCAATAAACTTTTTTGTGGCCAGCATTCTAAAAGAAAAGTTTTTACTGTGTGACAATACTTATGACCTGACTGTGTACAATACTTGAAGAAAACGGTAATTTGAGTTTACCTTAAAATGTATACATCTTAAGTTCATAGTTTTGCGAACATTTTACATGCTAGTATATTAGGTGTTCTGTGGCTTAATACATGCTTCGTACTATGCAAACAAACTTTTCTTAAGGCAACGCAATCTGCTTGAGAATATTATACAACATAAGAAAAAGGAGTTTCTTAGACTATAAAATGTTATTATACGAGTAAGCATAAAATGTATGATCCCAAGTCGTAAAGAATTTTAGCTCACCTTTTAAAAATATTTTTGATAATTCCTTTATTGCGTCACTTCTTATTCTTAATCAAATAAAACTACGTGGTGTTCAATGTAATTAACGGTAACTAACTCTGACTATTATTCTTACCCGAAAACTATTACTGACCTACTGACCTAATGCACTTGACTCCAATACCCAAAATTGGAACTATACCCCTACCGCTCACAACACCATCACCCCCCGGCCACCCAGCCACCCACCTTATCCTTCTTACAGGTGTACTTGGTTACGTAGATTTGAGTAGGTACTGGTTTAAGTGCTGAAGACAAACTAGATAATTTTTAATTTTATTAAAAATTTTAATATATATATCCATCTTTTAAAAATGTATTATGATTTTTTGGGGCAGCTGCTTCTTAGTCTTAGACGAACAATGTATGATAGCAGAGTAATAATGCCATTGAGAATTTTGTCTTTTTGTATATTTTTCTGTGGATTAATCTTTCATCACATCACACCATAGACATAGATGCAATATTTACGTTATTATATTGTTTTATGTTTATGTTACATGCGGTCACCGTACTGAATAAAAGTTAAATATAACGGTTATTAATAATGTTTGTGAAACAGTATATTTTCATAGTATATTGTATAATTTTTTAAATCTCTTGCAAGAAAATATAACTTGTTCTTTAAAAAATCCAGGTGGTTATATTCACGTAAAATAAATTAATAATCCAAATGCCGTGATCTTAAAAGATTAACAAATTATACTTAGTTGTCATAGGAGAAGCAATCTTCCCTCAATTACAAAATATATATATGATAGACTTTCTGATTTGTTTTCTTTTATTTGAGGTTAGATTTGTAACTAAATCATTCAAACTATAAATAAAACAATTCTTATGTTGGCCATCACATAAGCTGCATCATCTCTTTCTGATGCTCCCCTTCCCCTAGTCGTATTAGCAGACGCGAAAAACTTCACCACCTAAGTAGTCTATCAAAATAGGGTTTGACTTTTCTGTTTATATAATTATTACCTCGCGTTTCCTAAAATACTGCTGTAAGAATTTGACGAAAGATACCACAAAATATCTTTTAAAATTCTATCCAGGGCTCTGATCCCGATGGCACGTCTGTAATAATGGCGAAGCAAATATAGTCAGTAGCTATCAGGAAATATTCTAAGATAATAATAATAATAATAATTTAAGAATGACGTAATAGTTTATTAGTATATATGGTATATTCTAATTCTAAATCTACTTTCTGTATGCAAGGTAAACTAATTTTTTGATGACAACTTTATTAAATATTGAATTTCTTATCACATTCCTTCCATCTGATGTACCGTGAAACCTGGAAACTTTGCCATTGTTGGAAGGACTTAAAAGTTTAGGCCCAATTTTCCAACAAAAATGTACTGTCAGACTGAGAGTCAATGTTAAATGCGACATTATATTCTTCATAGATTTGGTATTTATTGGAAATAAAGACTAGAAATGGGTTGGGGGTGACTCTAACTTTATGCCTAGTCAGTTTGAATAGCCTATCATATAGAGGATGTCATAGGGGTCATGGTTGAATAGGAGCAAAAAGTTCTCATTGGGGGTCAAAAAGGCCAAAAACGAAAAAAAAATGGGGGTGACTCGAACTTGAGGTATAGTTAGTTTAAATAGCCTATCACGTAAAGGATGTCATGGGGGTTATGGTTAAATAAGGGCAAAAAGTTCTCATTACACTCCTAGGGGGTCAAAATGGCCAAAAACCAAAAAATTAAAAATTCTTATTTCGGCTATAACTCCGCCTCCTTCGGAGGTTCTTACACAGTTTTTACTTACAGCATCCCACTTGTTAGTAATTTAAACAAGTACCAACATTTTAACCGCACTATGAGGCAACTTTGCCATCAGGGTTTATAATGAAAATAATAGGATTTGACTTCAAGGTTGAAGGTAAGTTTACCTCATTATGTTATGATTTGCTCCTTTTATTGTGTTGCAAATAGCAAAGATACGCTTGCGGCAAAGTTGCCCTCCCATTTTTAAATTTTCGGCTTCTTTACCCAGCATCTCCTTTTTGTCTTTTTACGCGGTAGTACCGCAGAAAGAATATTATTTGAATGTTGTAACTTATATGTAACATTACTGGGATTTGTTACCGAGTAGATATGTACCTAACTTATCATAAGGGCCAGTATGGAAAAGAAAATATTCCAATAGGATTAGTATTGCTGAAATATAAATAAAATGTCATTAAGTAAATAATTAAATAATAATACAACTTTTAGTTATTAAATTTATTAAAACTCATCATTAGAAAACTATCCTGACTATTTGTAACACTAGTTAAATTATAGTTAGTAAGCACTAGTTAGTTAAGTTATATCACCGAATAAATTGGTTATATTAAGATATAACGAATAAAGTTACTCACATTCAATTGTCTTTGATGGCCAAAAATAGCGTGGCAGAGCTGTGCTATGGTTGCTATGCTATATTATGGTTGTAATTATTAATTAATTAGTTGTTTTATTGATAAATGTGTATGTCTATGGACTACAGTGTCCATCTACCATCAGATGGACTGTGCTCATTTGTCACCCTTATTCTATATAATAACAGCCAAGGCTATACGAGGGCTGCTCTAAAAGTATCGGGAATGGAATATTTCCACTGTTCCTGTCATATTAAAATCTTTTTAATTGAAAACTCCTTGGTTTTAAAAATCGAATACCATTTATTTATTTAAAAAAATATTCTCCGTCTTGTCACAAGGTTTTGTCAAACTTGTTTAGTCGTTGAGAAAATGGAATTTACTAGAGAAAATTCAAGAGCGATGATTTATTATGAATTTCGAAGTGGTTTAACACAAAACAGTGTGTTGACCGGATGATTTCTGCATTTGGTGATGGAGCCCCATCCAAAACCACAATTTATCGCTGGTTTGCTGAATTTCAACGTGGACGTGTCAAGCTCAGTGATGATCCCCGTCAAGATCGTCCAAAAACTGCAGTCACCCAAGAAAACGTTGATGCTGTGCGTAAGCTGATTGAGGAAGATCGACATGTGACATGCCGCGAAAATCAGGCAACTTTAGACATTGGCATGAGTCAATTACAAATAATCTTGCATGAACAATTAGGTGTAAAAAAGTTGTTTTCCCGATGGATACCGCATTTGCTCTGTGAAGAGCAAAAAGCGGCTCGCGTTACTTGGTGCGTCAGAACTCGAAAGATTCCACGCAGGATCCTCAAATGCTGTATACAACATCGTATTAGGTGACGAATCCTGGATATACGCGTACGAACCCGAAACAAAAAACCAGTCACGAGTTTGGGTGTTCGAAAATGAGTTAAAGCCAACAAAAATTGTTCGTTCACGGAGTCTTGCAAAAAAAATGGTGGCGACGTTTGTCGCCAAAACCCGCCATGTTACGACTATTCCTCTTGAAGGACAAAGAACGGTTAATGCAGAATGGTATGCTAGCATTTGTTTGTCACAGGTCGTTTCTGAACTCCGTAAAGAGAATTGCAACCGTCGCATCATCCTCCATCACGACAATGCCAGTTCTCACACCGCACACAGAACAAAAGAGTTTTTAGAGCAAGAAAACACAGAATTATTAGACCATCCGCCGTACAGCCCCGACCTAAACCCTAATGATTTCTATATTTTTCCTAAAATAAAGAATAAATTGCGTGGACAGAGATTTTCTTCACCTGAAGAAGCTGTGGTTGCCTACAAAACGGTCATTTGGAGACCCCAACTTCCGAATAGAATGGTTGTTTCAATGATTGGTTCCATCGTATGGAAAAATGTATCAAATTTCGCGGAGAATACTTCGAAAAGCAATAAATACATTTTTAAATAGTAATGTTGTGTCACTTCCTTGATTCCCGAAATTTTCAGTGCCGCCCTCGTATATACCGATTCATTGATATTTCGATATAACTGGCGCCATTCTCAAAGCGTGCGTCCAGCAAGACGTACACTCTCATACTGAACGGCAGGCGTGTGTGGAGAGTAGAAAACCGGAGATCCATTTTACTGGAAAAGAGGCAGTCTATCTTATTCCTCACGGTTGACAACGCATCTGCATTTTAATTCGCAAACGGAGATAGATGTAGATGTCTATGGGCCACAGCAACCATATATAACGTGACCATACGCCCCGCTTTGGGCGGGACAGTCCTGCTTTCAGGCTGTCTGTCCTGCTGTCCCCAGCGAAGGCAAAAAGGTCCCGCTTTCGCAAACAGACCTAACTTCATTCTTCTACATCTACAGTGTTCGAGTCGAATCTTTGAAAGAGTTTCAACTGACACAGAGTATCACAAACTGCTGGGCTACAAGGTAGCTTGCGTTAATGCCCGCGCTTGAGAGAGTTCTAAAAATGTTTCAGCCTTTAAAAAGCTATTTCCAAAGTATCGACAAATTCCCAAATATTTTCAAAATGTTTTTCGAATTTCCTAGATCAGAGTTGTAATATATCTCTTGCATGCAGTAGCAGTGACATTTCATGAAACTGTGTTAAAAATTGAGTGGCAATACGCGTCTGCAATAGAGTCTGCCAAGGAAATTAATCGTCTCCGAGATAGCCTGGTACTTAAAGCTAGCATGATTTGCCTTCCTCTCGCCGTCCGTAACCTACTTGTAAAATTACTAGGAACTGAAATTGCTATTGACCAGCAGAATGTTAAAACTGCAGTTGCTGAGTTTTATAAGACAAGCAAAGAATACTTGGAGCAGTGGTGTCAATTCAACATAGAACTACAATTGTTTCAATGGACAAATTTAACAAAAGCACCTACTTGGGATGAGGTGCAAAAAGTAATGGATTTGCTGATCACCCTAGGGTTTATTAGCAGCAGCCAAGCTACGAAAGTCTTTGACGAGTTATCGCTTATTTCCAACTTTGCGACAGATGAAAAAATCACTGGCTGGAATGATGAGAATATTGCTGCTGAAAACCGTTGGATTGAACTTTCGTACAATTATTGAGTACATTATTGTCTGCCAGGAAATAATGCACCGGTCGAAAGAGTTTTTTCTCAAGTGAACAAAATATGGGCCAGTGATAAACACAGTTACGTGTCGCAGTAGTGAAAGTCATTTTAATTACAAAAATAAATATAAATAAATCCTGTACTGAGCTGAAAATTAATTTATTCAGCGGACAAATACAAAAATACTATGTAGAAGTCCACTACTAGGAGAATTCCACTACTAGGACTTAGTAATAATTCATGCAACCTACTTAATTATTTTGTAATAAGTGCTTTGATTAGTTTTTATTATTGTTATTATCTTCTACCTATAATAAAAAAATTGTAAACCACCAAAAACTTTAATCTACCATAATTCCGCAAGAGACGTCCCACTTTGGCAAAAATAATAAATGGTCACGTTAACCATATAATAATAATAATAATAATAATAACCATATACCATCAGGTGGACTGTGTGCTCGTTTGTCGCCCTTATTCTATAAAAAAAAACATTTTATAAAGAAAAAACATTGTTAAAAACATACATACGTAGAATGTCAAGAACAGAAAGAACCCTTTTTTTTTAAATAGTCGTAATCGTTTAAAAATATAGGTTGAAAGTAACAAAGTCCTTCCTTGGTTGTAGCAAAACATGTCAAAGTAACCGTTATCGTCACGTCGTGACATCACTGGTATGGTAACTTTGTGTTAAAACCAACATGTTAAAAACGATATATATACAAATATATATATATGTTACTACAAAGATTCTACATTCAGTATTTCAAACAAAATCAACAAACGTTCTGTAGCACTGAATAAAGAGGTTATTTCGCCGGCACAATTTCGCGTTAAAATAAAATGCCAAAATTAACTCTCATGTTGCCATATTCAAAACAATGCTGTCAATTAGTTATTGTATTTCATCCAAAAGAATGGCATAATATCTTGAAAAACGTAACGTTACCCGATGTAGTAGTACCCAGTAGACCCCTGATGGCAAAGTTAACTTCCATTGGTAAAGTTGCCAGACTTGACTGTATAAAAAATAATCAATTCTGTCCTCACGTCTTTACGTACATACAAACCAATTCAAGCTTAATTATTATACTAAAAAGAATAGCTTTACTTGGAATCTGTAGGTTCCAATAAATATTTATATTATAAGCATAGCACTTCTTAACTATAAAGCTATAATATAGTTAAGAAGTGCAATGCTTACAAAGGTGACATATGGTCCGGTAATTAATAATATAAGAGGTCAAGGTAATTTTATTTTCGAATTGTAGCAATTATTCCATATTGAATAGAATCTTATTTTGTTTATCATTCACCCCGATCTTAAAAGACCTGTCGCTCAGGTAAATATCTCACAGCATTATTGTAATCATGCACCGGCACCACGGCAAGGAAACCCCTTTATTTCAGCGAGGCATACTTGTCGAATGTATAATGAATACGACAACCTGCATAAATGTTTCCATGTTTCGTATTAAGAATCGTGGCTCGATAACAATCGGATTGCATGTTACATCGACTCGCGTCAGCGGACGTGAGGAAAGTATGACGTCAGGTTGCGCATACGAAGAAAGTAAAGTTGCGCGTGCGACGCTGAAGCACTCTTGCTTTCGTACAGGGCCGCAGCGTCTGCGCGATAGCGAAAACGGCACACTTCTGTCGCCGCACCATCCGGTATTCAGGTCTTGATTATGAAATCGAAACTTATTGATTCAATGATGTTCATACGCTAATGTGCTTTCTTCGTGGAAGACGTGCTATAGTGCACATGATGTTTGTTGCTCCCTTCTTAAATTATATTTATTTGCTTTATCCACATCCCCACATCATATTAGTTAAGGTTTGATAAAGATGAAGCTAGCGTATAGTTCTTGAGGATACGTAGAGGCAAGTTACACAGAGAGCGCAAGGCTACTACTGTCACTCGTTCGTGACCCGTTGACTGATTTTAAGAAACTAGGTCAAGATCTTTAATTTATTTCGCTTTTGATATTGAATGAATTTTGTTGCACCTCAGTAAGACATGGGTTAAATGCATACACTCATATTTTTTTAAAACAAGATGTAGGATAATAAGTATTGTATCCTTTGATAAAATAATATAATAAAATATTACTTTAATCAAGAGAAATATTATGAAGTAATTATAAGTATAGTTTCAGTTTACTTTTTTAGATTATTGAAGTATTTACAATTTAAAATATAGTTTTATATTGACAATATCGATATCTATAGTTTTTATAAAAATAAAAAATTATCTAATCTATAATCTGTGATCTAATTTGTTCTTCTTCTATTACGATTCAAGGAGAATAAGCAAATAGCTAAAATGATTGTTTTTAATCGATGCGCTGTTGTGGGTCTTCACGAATTACGGTAACTAAGCAGCTGGGCGTCGGGTGCCGGCTTTTTCTGCTTACAGATAATCAACGTTTTAGGGCTGTAACAAGTTTTATTTATTTTTTTATAGACTTGAGACATTTTAACAAATAAAAATTTTAAAGCTAATGCTACGTATTATTTACCGTCTATTTATTTTTTGCACTTAACGGGACATAAGTACTGGGAATTTTATGGTCATTTTACGATCTCGGAGAAAGTCAGGCGGGTTCAAACTTGCCTCTTTATAGGGATATCTTTGTTTAAGTTTTTACATTTTTAGGATACGGTACAAAAGATGTTGTTAACATGGATTGTCTAGAATTTTATAAACGTTTGAAAAAATTGCAGAGAAGAAAAGCGGTGTATCTTTAATTATATATTTAGTTGTCAACGTGCATTCCCAGTAAATGTGTAATAGCACTTAAAAGCGTAATGTAGGCGTTTAACGGTTTAACCAGCTCTTATAGGCATCCTTTGTAGCAAGGTCCTTAAACATAATACGAAAGCGTCCAAGAGGTTGCACCTGCATTGTCAACCGTCATCACCGCGAGCAGAACATTTTTAGTAGATGTGTATGTAGCGAGTGGTGTGCGAACGTAAACAAGCAGCGGGCGGCGGGCGCGGCAACCCTGCCCTGCTGCGGCACCGCGCGCAACTGGGTCAGTGGGCCGCCCCCCGCGCTGCCCCCGCGCGCTGTGGCGCAACCGCGCACTAACATAGACCTGGATCGCGAGAAAGTGGGTCACCGACTCACTTTCACTTATTACATGGGCTCCTAATCGTTTTCCATTGTGCGAACGGGCGGGGGCCCGCGGCGGGGCGCGCATGCGGGAGGCGCCAGCACGCGCGCCGCTGCCGCCGGCCGGCCGCCAGTCGATCGCGAAACGTCCCCTGAGCGGCACGCGTGCTGCCGCCGACCACGCTCTCCACGCGATCGCAACTTCGCGCGTCCGAACACCGCACCCGACCACACGAACAGTCGTCGCAGCGACCGGCTGCGACTCGCACGCACGCTCTCTGTATATTTCTGTACTCGCTTAGAACAAAATGTGCCGGATTTATGTGCCGCCAATAGTAGTGTTCAAACAGGTGCAGCCCGCGAGCGGCAGATAGTGTTGCGGTTAGACCGCTAGTGAACTCGGTGACTGTGTGAACGTTGTCGCGGTTGAACGCCGCCGTAGGGATTCGTTTACGAGCAGCCGCTCTGTGCGGCCGAGCATGACGATGGACCAGCAGACAGGCCTTATGTCCCTCAACATGTCCCCGTTCGACTTGAGCCCGGGTCCCGAGGGCTCCGGATCAGGTGTTGGACCATCAGGTGCTTCACAACAATATGTGCCGCAAGGTGCGGCCTATCAGTGCGCCCCGGACCAACAGCCTTTCGGTTATGCAAATTTGGACACTTCGTATCTATTCCCCACAGGAACCGGTGAACCAGGCGCATACTTGCCTGCAGCCGGCACTGTATGCGACCAAACCGACACCAAGGATGTTATAGAGGAGTTGTGCCCCGTTTGCGGAGATAAAGTCAGTGGTTATCACTACGGTCTTCTTACTTGCGAGTCCTGCAAAGGGTTCTTCAAGCGGACCGTTCAGAACAAGAAAGTGTACACGTGCGTCGCCGAGCGCGCTTGTCACATTGACAAAACACAGAGGAAGCGATGCCCATTCTGCCGCTTTCAAAAATGTCTGGACGTCGGCATGAAACTTGAAGGTGAGTGTTGATTTTACTATACATTCCCATATTATATTAAAAATCGATATTTACCTAAGATTCCCTGCGTCAATATGAGTTAAGAATGCTATACAAATGTATGTGGGTCGTACGTAAGCGAGGTTGCAAACCGCGGCCCGAAGGCATTACATCATGCAGCGGCGGCTAATGCATAAAAATTGAAAGTTTTCAGCGCTGAGGAAAAGAGGTATAATTGCAACTGCAAGTTTACAGCTCGGCCGGTTGCAACTCGTCGCCGACCTTCACCTACTAAATATTTCCAACAGACGATTGTGGCATCTCGCTCTGTTTTTGACTTATGGGCTCATTAATGCTGGAAACGACACATTATATTAATAATAAATAATAATAAAAAACTTGCAGCATGCAATATTTCAATCACTTTCAAAGATATATTTTCAAATAAATAAGTGTTTATTTCTAAGTTTTGATTAGGCTTTAATAAAAGTATTTTACTTGTAGATTTTGTAATATGAACACATTTTGCAGTTGTTTTTTTTATTTCATTTACATTGTTATTTAGTTCGTATTTAATTTTGATACTAAAGTTAACTAAAACTATTATGGTTGTAGTTTATTATAATTGTAACACGAATGGGTCGGCTCGACCGGGGAAGGACCACGTTCTCACAGAATACCAGCGTAAAATAGCAGCTAAATGGTGTTGTGTTTCGTATGGTGAGTGTAGAGAAACGGAGACCCTTTTTACTAAAAAAGAGGCATTCCATCTTAGTCCTCACGGGTGACAACGCATCTGCATTTTGATTCGTAATCGATGAAAGATGTAGATATCTACGGGCAACAGCAACCACTTACCATCAGGTGGACTTTGTGCTCGTTTGTGCACCCTTAACCTATATAAAAAAACGGCCAAGTGCGAGTCGGACTCGCGCACTGAGGGTTTCCGAACAAATCCGAAATTATTATATGATGTAACTAAAAATTTATGCTTTTTGCAATTTTTCCTTTATCTGTGCTATAAATACGTTGCTTCGTACCAAATTTTAAGATTCTGAGTTCACGGGAAGTACCCTGTAGGTTTTGATTCTCTTGCGTGTGTCGAAGATTTGCAGCATAAACGGCTGTATCTTTTGATTGCGTTGGCTTAGAAGTTTGGTTTTTTCACAGCTCCAAGGGGCAGTAGACTTGAGTATTTGATATGAATTTCAACTTTATACCCCCACGCGTTCTTGAGAAAAAGGGTCTTGACAGACAGACAGACGAACAACAAAGTGATCCTATATGGGTTCCGTTTTTTCTTTTTGAGGTACGGAACTCTAAAAACTATATAAGTTATTATTTATTAATAATTTTGCATAAAAGTCAATTATATAAATTTATATTTGATTATACTTTTCGTTATTGGAATAATAGGTTTACTAATTCAAATAGTTAAAAACGAAGTATTAAAATAAAAGACAGTATGTATGTCAATCAATTCTACTAACAGGTATATTCAATCACTTAACATCATATTATGGTGCTAATTGTGACGGTATTGAATATTTTCCATAAAATTCAAGTTTACTCGAAGGCATTACAAGTAAAGTAGACAAAGAACATTAAGACATGTAAAATGAAAAATAGATTTAAATATATTATATCATATCCGGTATTAATTATTTCGCGGGCGTACTTATATAGATTCCCAATATTTTTTGGCAGTACTATTTTTATAATCACTGTCATTTTATGTTTCTTTTTGCCATAAATTAACATGCTGGGTATAAATGTAAACGATAATTCATTGACATAATCATTAAATTAAAAACATTTATTTAAAGCAACCAGAAATTTGTCAAAATAATAAAAGTCATCTTCAACATTTCAACGAACATTCAGCAACAGCGCAATATTTCGTTATAGCTGCGAAGTTGCGATATGGACTTGTTTATTTGCTATTTTGTAAGGGATACCAAGTCTATACAACCAGTTTACAAGCAGCAGGGCTAGCCCCAAGGTTCTGCGCGAGTGACGACGAGTACTTTTCAATTCTTTCCGTGCAATGAAATTCATTATTGTTAATATCACTTAGGGCATCTACGTTATTGAGCGCAACGCCTAATTTCTATATTTTTATGGTTTCCATTGTTTCATTTTTTTTGTTAGGCTACACATATTAAGAATTAGGCATTAAATTGCAATTGCTAAATATTTAATGAACCTTTAACAATTAACCAATATAATAAGGCTACATTATAAAAACAAGCGTAGGCAACAACAACAACCCTGGTCGGTGACAAGTTTAACCGAAGTATGTGAGGATGTGGAGGCAGGTGGAAATTTTGAAGGTAGCGCATTAATTTGTATAGTTAAGAGATCGCGGGGCGGGGTTTTGTAGCGCGGATCGTTCTAAATTTAAAACGCGCGCGGCCGCAAAGCGCCCTGACCTACTTGCGAGCGGGGCCACGATGCGGCGCGCGCGCCTGTGCGTGCACATACGTATACGCAACGCGAGGTTGCCGCTGTGCGCCGCGTAAGCTACTCGCCATCGCGTTTCGCCAGATGCTGCGATGTTTGCAACATCTATTACTCGCGCTGAAATCTGAATAAACAAGCCTGGAAAGGATTCGCATGCAAGTCTTCTATGGTGCATACGCCTCATAAAGTAGGGATAGTAGGGGAGATTTATTAATGTTTTCTTTTTTGCTATTATCAGTCAGTATTTTACAACACCTTCAGCACATCTGTAATCTTGATGTTATAATAACACTGCATTAAATCTGAAGTAGATGGGTTAAATCGCTGTAAGTTTACGCTACAAATGGTAACGAATTATGAATAAAATATAAAAGTCAATAACGAAATAGTTTTTTAAATTTGAATTTATTTTATGATTTAAAGTATTTTTTTTTAGATAATTTATAACTCCTGTCACTTGTTATATTAGTTTATATAAACCATTGGGACTATATAACAGATTATGGTTTAAAATGTTTAAACGTGTATAGTATATTTTTCCCACACAATGTCATTTCGTTTTTGGAATAAATGGCTAAGAGTATTATATTCTGTTAGTAGAACTAGAGAGGTACTATCAGAGAGAATTATACATCCCATAGTTCAACTCCATCAAGAAAACAGAGCACGTATCATTACATTAATAGATGACGCTTTTGTTTGTAAAAATATTCAGTACTTTATTAATGTACTGTCATTGCAATTGCGTAAAATAGAACCAGTGGTATTTTAGAATATCTTAAATTATTTGAACGCAGACGCTAATAACTACACGATTTATTAAGTCAGGATAACAAAATGATGTTTGTAAGTGTTTGTAGCGTAACATGAAGAGTGGTATGTCCACGTACGTCCACGTTAATGGTACAGCCATCACCGATTATATCACGAATCAACACAACCGCTGTTACGTGTCATTTCGCGATCGAGATTCTCAATTCAGCAAATGTTACGCTTGCAATATACGATTACAGTATTTTAATTGAAATGAAATAGTAATATTATGCTCTTTGCAATGTGTTGAATTCAACTCCGCCGCTTATCAGACGGTGGTCCCAACGTGACCTTTAAAAACTATCTACAAAGAATACGTCTTAACTACTCGCTAGAAGGACTAAGTAAACTTTAACTTCGACGAGGTTAGCATAATGATTTGTCATTTATTTTCTTTAAAATTTTTTTTAAGTACACATGGAATCTAGATTCATCCTATTATTTCATTATTATCGACATTACTAATTCTGGCGTGATAGCTGAATTTACTATTTTACAGCTTAAATTTGGTTTAAGTTATAATAAATGATATCAAAATAGAGTAACTTTACAACTAAAGAAATCTATTCTTCCATACAGTCAAGAATTTCGTCAAGTCTTCTCAGTGGAGATCATTAAGTAACGGTTGTTGAACAATGTTGCAAATTACGATAGCGAGCATTTAACAAATAAATATATTGCAAGTATTGTCGGAGAAAAGTGCAAGATCGAGCCTTATTATTAATTAAATTGCATAATGTTAGATGGCATAACTGTTGGCTCAAAGAAATAGCAGTTGTACACCGTATAGAAGCCTTATTTACTCGTATTTTCAAAAACTGCAATAACGTTATATCATCTTCTTTATATATAAAAATTACATGTCACGTTGTTTGTCCGCGACGGACTCCTAAACTACTGAACTGATTTCAATGAAATTTTTGGTCAATGTGCAGTTTGGTCCAACTTAATAGATAGGATAGCTTACATCTCAATTTATAGTCGCAATACAATATTATTTTATTACAAATTATTTTTCTATTATTTGACAGTCACAATTATCTGTTAGCTCCAAACGATTCTGTCAGATGACGATATCTGTTGACTGGATTGAGTAAATATTCAATAGATGGCAATATGTTAAAAATACAAACGTTTAATATAAGCTACAATTTAGTAGTATAACCACCACGTGTTGCTGGTGTAGTATTCAAGTATTCAACAGATGGAACCGATTTCAATGAAATTTTGCAGACTGTGTGCAGTTTGGTCCAACTTGAGACATAGGATAGTTTTTATCCCGATAAAGTGACCCTCAATTTTTTTATTGCTAATTTCAGGAGTTTTTTTGGGAAAGCAAATGGTCGTTCGGAAAGGGCAGAACAACGTCTGCCTGGTCAGCTAGTTATTTATATGTTTGAACCACTCTTTGAAAAATAACCCTGTATATTATGCCACAATAGTCCTTAATTTTTTTTTATATTTTACCCCTACACTAAGTTTTGTCCTGTATTGTGGAGGCAGTATTCATACATAAATCAAAGCATCTAGACCCGGAGCAATTATTTGTAGGCCATACAAGTACTTATTCCGTGCGCGATCCGAACCCACGCCCCCACGCGCCCTAGCTCAAGCCAGACAGACAGAGAGAAGTCAAATTTGACAGTATACAGGCAACTGAACAGACAGATCTCCAATTGCATGCGGTGGGACTTACGCAACTTTAATACAGCTCGTATTCAAGAAGCGATCGGGCGGAAGCAGGGCTCCAAAGTCTTTGCCAGAGATCTGTCTGCCAGAAAGAGCCAACTGTCGAAGCTGAAGACTGAATGTAGCAGCATCGTTTCCGGGACATCTGCGATTTTGAGTGAGATTGAGAGGTTCTATGGCGCTATCTATGGGCAGCTGTACACGTCATCGTTGGAGCCACACACAAGTATGATTAACAATCAAATGTTACAAACAAACCAGGGTTTTCAACAGGTCCGCACAAAAACACTATAAGTTTTGAAGCTTACTCTTTGAAGTGTCTGTATCCAATGATCTACTTTACGTTAGGTTTCATAGTTATAAGATTAATCATACAATCTGATTATACGAAAAATAAATTAAAAAGAAATGTTCGTGGCAAAGCTCTAAAAGCAAACCATGATGACATAACATGAGAAATATCAGACAACAATGAAGAGCAATTTTACTAGACTTGATGACCCATTTAGTGAAATGCCAGCAAAAACAAACAGTACTCGGTTACCGCGGCAGCAGGCATTATTCGTGCGAAATTACCCATGGGTTACGTAATCGGGCTCTATCTGAACTACTGACATACTGAGAACTTTGTAAACGTGTTAGCTTGAAAGTGACTAAAATATAAGAATTGCACGTTATATTATTATATTTCAGTATTGCGTTAACAAATTCCAGCTTTTTTTTTGACAAAGCTAGGTAATTCAAAAAGTGTTTTTATAATATTGAATACTCGGAGAATTTATCACGAAATGTGTTAGTGTTGTCTATAATGTATAAGTTTTAAATAATTATTGAATACATTTTACTGTCACTTATTTTTTAAACAAAAAGGAGTGAAAGTGTAAGTTATTTACTCCTCACGCGGAATAGCGAAAAGTTGACAACTTTCATTGTACCATAATGGACACAATTATTTTTAACGTGTACCAGTCCGCGGCCTGAGGCCGCGGGTAGTAACGACGGGTATACGGCGGCGGGCATATTACATTTCGACACAATCGTCGCCGGTGGGGTGCGCTGCGCAAGCGCCGTTTCACAAGACGCCTCGCTCGACCTGTTGCAACGGACTACCCAAATGTGACCTGAACACGTATCGCGTTACATGTTCACGGGTATGCGTGCCGAATTCACTTTGACCAGAATGTCTGGACGCTCACAACTCCATTTTAAGATATTTTATACTATTAATTAATCTACATGATATCAGCCTATTTTCCTGTTTCGATAATATCTAATTCATCATTATGAATATAACAGCGTTCTATTTTCTTCTTAGTGCAAGTGGTTTTACAAACTTTATTTCAGATTTTTGTAAATCCCAGCAAAAAGTTTTAGCTTTTATTCAGTATGTCAAGTAAGGAACCACTAGTTATTAGCATTCCTAGGATGCTTAAAACACATGTGGTCTACTAAATCCACGAGGCATTATAATTCAAAACTGGTGATTAGGAAAAACAAGTCTGCAAAAACTGTCAGTCGCCGAAATCAGGCATTCTTAATTAGTTCCCCTGTGTAGGCACAGAGGCCGCGACGCGGCGATGCGGTGTCGGGAAATAATGACGGTTGTTACTTGTTACACGGCCCGCTGCCCGCACCGTGCATGCTACCTTACGTAATACACGCCATCGCCGCACTAGCTCATTGTACCACACATTTTTAAACTCCTCCTTCCATCGTTTTCTACAAGTACTTTTCGCACGTGAATATGTCGCCAGGAGTTCCGATTACGTATGCCCCAAGCACCAGCCATGTAATATTATGCTTGATGCGTATCTGTCATTCTGCGTATTAAAGACGTTACGAAATTGTGGGCGTCACGCTTAATTGACGACTCTCCAATGATTCGGAAGTTCCATAGATGTGTTACTCCTTACACTTATCCTGTTAGAGTCCAATAAGATTACAAACAGCAACTAACAAGAAAGGGGAGTATTTTAGAGCTATCGTTATTTGGATTTGAGCAGGTGATAGTGTTATTGTTTGGATTCGAGCGTGGTTAGGGAAACTTGGTGTATCACGCGGTTGCGAATCGCCACTCGCGACAGATGTTAGATCACAATAAAAACTCGCGCCAACCGTCTATTTCGGCGTGCTGCCTTGACCTGAATTGAGTGTTTCGACAGTACGGCCTCGCGTACCGGGCCTTTCTATTTTTTAGGTATTACCTGTCTTATTATTACGACAGCATCAGGGGCGCCGTCATCATGATAGGTTCTAAGTGCGCTAACACTTCAGACACGCCCTCTTAATGCAAAGTGCGAACCAGTTTTAGTGCACAAATCTAGTTCTGTTAGCAATTCATGTATGCATATCCATCATTCCGCTGACAGCATATACTTGCGCGGCGAACTTTGCGTTTCCACCCTTTAAAATCTGTTTAAATTGTAGTCTTTAACTTGTATATACTTTCGACCTAAATATGCACATTTATATAGAAGTGCAAATTTATGTCAAAATGAAAACAGTGGCGTTACAGACGAAGTTGTCGCCTCTAAATGTTAGATGAGATCTTGACACAGTTCGGTGGATCATCGCGGGTGATGATTTATCTCGATTGTTGTGTAACGATCGCGTTGCTATCTATGTGCGCGATCGTGTACGCGCGGCGGGCGGATCGGGCGCATTCGGCCGCCTTCGTTTGCTTTCGGCCCGCAGTGAGCGAGCGTCGAAGGGGGCGGCGGGGGCGGGGCAGCCTTGACCAAGTTTCACCGACTCGTCGGTACAAGGAGCGATCCCCACCTCTTCCTGTCCTTTCGGAACATACTATTTTTTATCCCGTTGACATGATTACTTTATTTAATGGCTCTGGTGCGGGTGCCAAGGTCGAAGAGATTTCTTGGAGCCTATTGACATTTTTTCTAATGTTCAATACAGTCATTATATTTTAACTTCCCTATAGTATTTGTGACATACTTACAGTAAAGTTCAGCCTTGACTCATCTCTATCATCAAGTGGGCCACGACCACAAACAGCATCTAAATGCGAGGTGAAGCTCACTCGTTTATGTGTCGATATCTGCTCCCTAACTGTTTGTCGCTGAGACGTATGTTTTTGATTTGTAAAAATGACCTTGACCTTGATCTAGTTTAGTCTAGTAATAAACGCCTGACCTCGTTTACCGTATTATCGACTGGTATCGTATGCTCATTATAATAACATTTGATGATTAAAACCATTGGAGCTGTTCTCATTAAGTATTTTGTTACTAAGCTTCGATATAAAAAAAACTTAGAAATTACTTCCAAGTCTTTCTTCCATATTCATTAGACATTTCAGACACTACGTAGGTACAATGATTTATTAGATTTTTAAATGAAGGTTATCCCACCAAGTAAAAAGATAAGGGATGTCTGAACATGAAACGGTAACACCAAACGTTGCCGCTGTTAGTCATGAAATAATAAATACGTATTGGTCATAATATCCTGCTTTAACTGTCAATTACAGCAGGCTAAGGAAAGTTCATAACTAAACCGCAAATCAATGCTATGTATGTGAATTTGGGTTTCTTCAGAAACAATACTTATAAATGGACCGTAAACTTGTCTAAGAATTTTTTTTATTTGCATTTCGCTAAACAAACCTATGCTAAATGCAATAATACAGTTGTAATCTACAACCTTTGTACCTACGGTAACATTGCAGCGGAGCACTATGAGCTAGCTATCGTCATTCGGTCACATTCCAGCATTTCAAACGTCGCATCGACACTAGGCGAGCCATTGTGATCGTAACAAATACCGCGTACTAGTTTCCTAATAGAATAATGTACCAATCGACAGCTACGCCAGATCGCGCTGTGGGTCGTGGTTAATAGAGACCTTCGTTAGAGGAGGATACTGTGAAATTTCGTCAAATAAATTACAACTAAGCTAGATACTGTAAAAGTTAAAAGCTTCTGGTCGTTTAGGTGACATACGTTTTTGTAAATGTAAACATTTGTATTCTAAAGAATTAAAATGATTGCTTAATATTTCCATTTAAAACCTGTTTCGACAATTGTGTCAAGGGACGACCCTGGAAATATTCGGTGTAACAAATACAAAGTTAATAATTAACTGTAACAATACAAATTACTCGTTACTGATTTTAAGATGTATGAAAAAAGGCGTTTATTTCGACCCTAATGAACAACGTAGAGCGTAGGTACGTAATGTATAAAGACTCTGTAGTGTTTGTTTATTTGGGATAGACATTACTAGTCACAATCATCTTGTGACCAAACGCTGAAGCTGAATTTCGTTACAGCCTTACAGCTTTCATTTTTGTATTCAATCTCAGTAAGAACAAGTGGGTCTAATACGAGTCCGTGCATATCCCTCTCCTTAATATGAATTCTTTCAAACCGCAATACGAAACTTGTGGAATTGCACACAGCAATGCTTTAAATCCGTTACACTATGCGTCCTTTTTTCATTCTTCACCGAGCCCTATAGGTGCGTCCTTATCGCACAGAGGCGCGCTGGCTACAATAAAAACTGGTTGTTATTTTTAACTCGTGGGTTGGGCGAGTCGACAGCTCACTCTGAAATCCCCCTTCCGTTCCAGGTTAAGCGCTATTTATTTACAGCTTTATGCCGTCTCGATAAGTTAAGACCAGACGACAGAGACGCCAATAGACGTCCGCACGATAAGCAAAGTAAGTAAAGTAAGTAAGTACCAAATATAAAACCAGTCGGCCACTTGTCATTTTTATCTCGCCTGCACAACTTTCCGACTAGTATTCCATGACCTAAATTGTCCGAATCATATGTGTGTTCACAAATTTTCCTTTTCAAAAATTTAATTTTGTACTACATTATTCATAGGTAAAATTTTATTTATAACTTTGAAAGTAAAATAAATTCGAATGCAAAGAAGTGTGTACAGTTTTTACATAATAAAGTTACTTACTAGGTATATACGTCCCAATGTTTTCTCTCATTTCATTCTATGAGAGTTAAGGAGCCACGCTAATCCACGGGCCACGGTGAAAGCAGACTTCACATTTTTACTTCTCAGAGATAGGTTCCCTCACAATTTTTTTCCTTCAACTTCGAGCACGTGACACGTGGTAAAATGTTGAGGACCCAAGGTTTTTTTTTGTTAACGTTACTTACACATTGGGATTTTCTCCTATATCGTGGGGGCAATTTATATACATGTCGTAAATTGCGTAGCCTAGTATGAACGTAAATTTCACAGTATGCGAGCATCTCTCCGACGGCTCCGTGGCACAGTAGCTTAGTATTAATTTGCAGCGCTAAGAGCCGCGGGTTCGAATCCCGCATGGAGCAAGTATTTGTATGGCCTACAAATAATTGTTCCGGGCCCGGATGTGTATCATTGTGAAATTAACGGCAAGCATTTTGCTCCTTAGATATTGGTTTTTTTATAGGATAAGGGTGACAAACGAGTACACGGTCCACCTGATGGTAAGTGGTTGCTGTGGTCCATAGACATCTACATCTATTTTCATTACCATCTGCAATCTGCATTTTGATTATTTTGATTACCAATCAAAATGCAGATGCGTTGTCACTCGTGAGGACTAAGATGGAATGCCTCGTTTCTAGTAAGAAGGGTCTCCGGTTCTCTACACTCACCATACGAAACACAGCAGCATTAAGCTGCTATTTTACGCTGGTATTTTGTGAGAGCGTGTTCCTTCCCCGGTCGAGCCGACCCATTCGTGCTACAACCATAATATAGCTGCAGCGTGGCTCTACCACGTATAAAAATATATATAGATTCATAATATTATTGCATACATGTAGTTCCTCTTTTCATCTATCTACTTACACGATTCCATACACACCTATAAATATATACATATACTAGCTGACCAGGCAGACGTTGTTTTTCCCTTTTTGACGACTTCGTCTTCCTGTAAAAATCCTTAACATCTAAATAAAAAAATATTGAAGGTTACTTATCGGGATATAAACTATCCTATCTCTCGAGTTGGACCACGCTGCACAGAGTGTGCCAAATTTCATTGAAATCAGTTCAGTAGTTTAGGAGTTCATCGCGGACAAACAACGTGACACGTAATTTTTATATATAAAGATTATATACTCTATAAGGTGCATTCTTCCGTGACAAATATTAAGTATATTATTATACATCGCATGAAGTAATGTAACATAAGTCTATAAAATTTAAGTTTAATAGGTTGGTCTCGGTTAAGCCCTAAAGGACATTCGCAAACAACAAATTGTACTTTAAAGTTGTTACATTCAAAGCTGTTGATAAGTTGGACGCGACGAAAGGAACTGAGTAACTACTGACGATTTCATTAAAGCATTTAAAAATACACAATAAATATGTTTTATCTCACGAATACTGATTGTACTTAGTTGTGAGAGTTGTGTGTAGTTTGTGTAAGCTTGAGAGTAAAAATATTTATCGATTATCGTCAGAATGGAAGTAAATGAAGAAAAATTGTTCGCAATAAGGTTAGAAAATGAATGTGTCGGAAGTGTCTATTCAGACGATAATCGGACGATATTTTTTTTTCTTATTTATATGATTATCGTATGATTTATTTATTTTTATTCGTCCGATATGTTTTAAATATTTAAAATTTAAGAAATAAATATAATAAAAAAAATATTTGTAATCATTTTAGACAATTGAATAAAATAAATACTTGTATGAAAAAGCTATTTGCGTCTAATAAAACATTACACCAATCTTGCAATATCAGTTACAGTAGGTTAAGGTGCGGCCGGGGTGGTCTTTGGGCCACCACCCTACAGCCGCGTATATATAATATGTAATGATATAATCGTTAACCATAAATAAATTTAAATTTTATATTATGAAAATAATTGAACTTTTGAATTTTAAATATTATCGGACGAATGAGTATTTTCTACTTATACGATTATCGTATAAATAAAACTATATTTTAATCATACGATTATCTTATGATTAGCAATAGTCTAAGCCTCCTTTGTTAAGCAGGAGTGCGTATGGGTTTTTTTTTATAGGATAGGGTGACAAACGAGCACACAGTCCACCTGATGGTAAGTGGTTGCTGTGGCCCATAGACATCTACATCTATTTTCGATTACGAATCAAAATGCAGATGCGTTGTCACCCGTGAGGGCTAAGATGGAATGCCTCGTTTCCAGTAAAAAATGTCTCCGGTTCTCTACACTCACCATACAAAACACAGCAGCGTTAAGCTGCTATTTGACGCTGGTATTCTGTGAGAGCGTGGTCCTTCCCCGGTCGAGCCGACCCATTCGTGCTATAACCATAATATAGCTGCAGCTAGGCTCTACCAGGTTTGATTGTAACATGTAATAATGTCTTTATGATGTATGCATTGCTTATTTCAGGGCCTAAAAATTATCACTAGTGTGTGTTACTTTCTCAAGACGTTGACTGATAAAGAATGTCATAGGTTGACTGGTAGAAAATGTCTCAAGGCTTTGAGTCCGCCCTTTGTATTCTTTTGTTTTAAGGAATGCAATAAAGAATAAATTAATAGATAAATAGGGCATTAAGTACGCCCTTTATAAACCACTAGGGTTTTGCAAAAAAGGATAAATAAATAAATTCACTTTCTTTATTTATCCTTTTTCTTCACGTCACCCCCACACTAGGATTTTCTTCTGTGTCGTAGAGGCAGTTTACAAACATAAATTGCACAAGGACAAACATCCAGACCCGGATTAATTATTTTGTATGCCATACAAATACTTGTTCCGTGCGGAATTCGAACCCGTGGCCCCCAGCGCAACAACTGATTGCTAAGCCACTTCGCCACGGAGCTGTCAATTTTATTTCACTACATAGCTGAACCAAATAAAATAACATGGACAAGGCAAATGTTAGCGTTCTAGACATTACAAGATTACAACACATCATCTCTTCACGTATTCTTCAAAACTTGAAAACAAGTGAGTACAACCAGCGCGTGTTGTCAGTGATGTGATGAATCTGAGACAGGGTACTTTACCGATAGCCGTAAGAGGACGCTCAAGTTCTCTCAATAAGCTACGGAGAGGGTTATGCACAAATATTCCCTGCATAATAAAAATGAGACCAGTAGAACAAGAGTAACCGATATAGCCCAACCAACTGAAGCGCTGCATTAAGCTCTAAGACCTGTCAACGATAAAAATAAAGGTTGAAGCTTGAAGGTGAATAGACATATACTTCATCATCCTATGTAGCAACCCGTGAAAGTTCATTACTGGACGTGGGCCACCACTGTTTTAGGGAGGATTGGCCTTAATCGTTACTCTTGTCAGACGTCCGCACGATAAGCAAAGTACCAAATATAAAACCAGTCGGCCACTTGTAATTTTTATCTCGCCTGCACAACTTTCCGACTAGTATTCCATGACCTAAATTGTCCGAATCATACTAAAAATGTGTGTTCACAAATTTTCCTTTTCAAAAATGTGTGTTGATCAATGATTAACATCCAACACCCTAGACACTGCTTCCCTTCGCCGATTGGGTACTTTACGCCTGGCATTAAGTAGGTGGTAATAACACCATCCATCGGAAACCATAAAGTTTTTGGCATATCCCAAAATATTTATATTTATATAATGACAATCATGGCTCATGGGACACAGCCACACCATAGGTCGGGTAGTAGCTCTGTAAACATACTTATGAAACTTACATTATTTTGTTCAATTATGATAAGCTTACTACATACAGTACGCACATAAATACGCACAACTACATTTAAGGCTCGCCAGGCTTCGTGAAATAAAATGTTTGTACACTTACTTTACGTGGCAGAGTCACGATGCAGCGTATGTGGCCGTCGAAGGGCAACGCTCTCATCTAACACCACCGTGAAACGATTTTTATATATATATATATATATATATATATATATATATATATATATATATATATATATTTATTATATATGTATATTGCAAAGTAGTGGGTACGTCTCATTTGTTCGAAATCATAGACCAACACGGGTCACCGGCAGATCGGAGGGGAGTAGCCACTCAGGCGTTCCCCTCTGTCAAAATATAAGCCCACGCGGTCATAACAACAAACAACAAAACTAGTAGCACTCGCACTGGCCACTAGACTACATCTAGTTAAGCGGCTGAATCGACTTCTTAAAAAAATGCCGAATTATTCAGTTTTTACTCCAAAATGAAATCAGCCACATCAAATAAAAAAGGCCTATTAAAATTACATAAGAAATATTAACAAGAAGGGAAACGCTCTTTAAAAAGAGGTATAATTTCTTTCTAAACTCTTTTAATTTCTATTTTCAAAATTCACCGTCATCAGTTAACTGACTGTCTGAATGGCGTAAATTTTTAAATATATTATACCTTTTTTTATAGGACATATTTTATCTTTTACCTAAACTTTGAGCAAAAAAAAATCATATTTCATGGTAGTTTGCGCCGAAACCAGAAATGATAACGCTTTTGTATATATAAGAGATTGATAGCAAATTTATCAAGAATCATTTCCTACCTGCACACTTTTCATGTATAGTGTACGGTTTTCTTTAAAACTGTAAAACACCGCGCTTTGGGACACTTTCTGTGGCACTGGGAGTGACGCTCACCCGGGAGGGAGAGGGAGAGTGAATAAAATTTAACTTTGCTCTATAACGTATAATTGCCGATGGATAAAAGTACTCCATTTATTTTGCCAATTTTTTTTAGCTAAAATACAATTATTTATATTCCGATGAATGAGAGTCAATTAAATTTTAAAAGAAGCATAGCTAGGGAAATTAGTTTCGAAATAAATCGTACCCCCTTTTCAAAAAGCATATTTTATTCTTTCGTTTTAAAAAAAAAAACGTTACCCCCACACTAGGATTAACTCCTGTATCGTGGAGGCAGTTTACAAACATAAATTGCACGAGGAACAAAAATCCAGATCCAGAACAATTATTTGTAGGCCATACAAATATCTTGCTCCGTGCGGGATTCGAACCCGCGACCCTAGCGCAACAACTCTTTGCTAAGCCACTGTGCCACGGAGCAATCAATCTATTCTATTCTTTACATACTTTAATCATACATATGTATTATTTTGGTGGTAAAATGGGAAATTTTTGTGTTAACTAAACTGAAAAAAAAGATCAATGATAAAAAATGTTCATATTTCGTGGAAGATTATGCGGAAACTTTTAAGTGATATTACTTTTGTATGTATAAAAGGTTGATAGCAAATTTATCACGAATTATTTTGTGTCTGCATAGTTTTCATGAATCTTGTACGGTTTTCTTTAAATTTGGAAAAGAGCCACGATTCGGGATACTTTCTGGGGTGCGGGGTAAACACTAGCCTGTGAGGGGGAGGGACAGCGGATAAAATTTAACGTCGCTCTATAAAGTACACACACCGATAGATAAAGGTACTCCATTCTTGATTGAATGATTGAACTGTATATTATGTAATATGTAATTTTTAATTACATTATTATTATTATTTACTTATTTTTAAATTTAAAAATTACAATAATAACGGTGGTTCCAGATTTGCTTACCAACGTAGGCAGGTATCAGAGTTGTCGCTGTCACCGAGCGGTAGTGTTATAACGCATCATCTATGTGTGTGTGAAATTATTAGTTCATTGTTTTAATTGTTATGTGTGAGTTTCGTAGTGACAGACGATCGTTTTTGTGTTCGCAGATTTCCCCTCGCAAAAAATGAGATTGTTTTGTATTTGTATCGAGAAAAAACGCTATGGTTATTCCCCTCCGGTCCGCCGCACCGGTGGCTCGTGTTGCTCAAGTTCAAAATTCATACACTATTATAGTAAATTTAATTTGATATACAATTTTTATTATCTAAAATTTAGAAACTATACCAATGAATGTGTCAACTGCAATTATATGTTTCTATAATATATTATGTAGAAGAATTGTAATAACGCTGAAAGAATATTTTCATAAATAAATAGAAAATTAATAAAGAATTTTCTTATGACCAGTTTAGACCTAGGCCAATGTCATATGTAGACGCGAAGCGAGACAGAGCTTTATGTTACCGTTGACCACAATACGCGAGCACAGTGAACGTACCGACAGGTGAGGTGCTAGAAGAATAAAATAATTTTCAGGCATTTCGTAGGGTATTGTAACTAGATTAGGTAAGGTGATTAGAACTCTTAAATAAAAAGTCAAGAATTCGAGTAAATAAATTTAAATTAATTTTTTAAGAACCCCATGAAATTCTATCAGAATATCTAATAAATATATTACATTGCAGCATGTTATTTAATTAAGTGAATGGTATTTAACTGAAAATTTGATTTTTTTATTTTAAATTTCAATGTAACGTTAGATGACTACATTGTTTTATCAAAATAAAAGTATATCTAACGTGTTTACTTTATATAGTACAAATTTTGTAAATATTATACTTACCATACAGTAGAGGGACCTAATTTTAGCTGTTAAGATTCCTAAAGTTTTCGGAACAATTGATCATAAAAAGTTGAAATTAAAATGAAAATCACTGAATCTAATAATTCATTCAACAGCTTGTTTTAAATAAGATCGTGTCACCGAAGCTCGTGGTCTCCTACAAACGTTAACGCAAATAATTATTGCTTAATTGGGATACTTAATTTCTCTATGACTGTTACAAATGTCAAAAAAGACCATAATAAGTAATACATTATTGAAAACAACTTATAACTTTACAAGGTTACTTACTCTGTTCCGTTTCAGTGCTTTTGATTGTTTTAAACTTACTCTAAAATATTTGCAGCTTACAGCCATATATTAATACCAAAATTTTTATTTTTTTCCCCGCTTTCGCACGCATCTGCAGCCCAACTAGCAATAAACACGTCGCCAGCGCCGGAACATAAGCGAATTCATAACCTTGGTCTCAACCTGCCCAAAACTGACCTTCCCCTCTCCACCGATTTCTGTTCAGTCTCGGAAGCACCATCCTTTCCGGTTCTAGCGCCGGATCTGGTATTTGGCTTAGCCGCCGACCACATTTCCTCTTCCTTAGTGGCCTCACCGCCCCTGCATCGGTGCTGAGGCCCCGCCAGAAACGAGGAGAGTAGGATGATTAGCGCTTCGGAGCCCACTCGGACCGGCCTCCTCAGGCAAACCATGTGTGTCCTTCTTTGTTCACCGTAAGTGACCAAGTCCACGGTTACTAAGTCCCCCCGCCACGATATGGCAGAAACACCTAGTGTAATTTTGTTAATAAAACTAACATAGTCAACGAAGTCGTGAAACAAATATACACAGAAAGTTTCCCTCAATGTAACTTCTGTTTAAAAATGCAAAATTCAAATGACAATATCACCGCCGTCAAAGATATTATTTATTAGATTATTCTATTTAAAGTAGGTAACTCCTTACAACTTTTCGCTACAAATAACTGGAAAAGTTTGAGTATACACAAATGTTGATTTGTAGTTCGTTATTGGCAGCTGACGATTGAGTTGCTCGTTCTGGCGTAACCGTACCTAGCGCGCACCTTACCCTCGGAATCAGAACATTCATAAATCGCGAGGAGTGTGGCCGCTCGAAATTTGGAACGCAGCCAGATACCTAAAGAGCAAATTTGAGTTGGTACATTATAAGGCCGCTGTCCTAAATTTCAATCATGCATTATTAAATATTTATTGAAATTACATAAAATTAGTTAACCTACACGAATCAAGAAAGATGATAATGCATGCTTTTGCCCCTAATAAACTTACCGAGCCTGTTACGCATTTGAAATATCGGTAACATTATCAAGCTTTGTGTGTGGTCAGTTAATTCACATCATAATAATTACATTATGTATGTATATTCAAACGTGAAATTTAAAATCCAATAATATTCTTATTATTTATTAATGCTATCATTCCACTTCGCTTGTGGACTGTCTATTCCCTCGCTCTCACAGTCCGATGGAACGGTAATTCGACACGACCGGAGAGATCAGGCGCAGGAGCAAAACAGCTTTACGTGGTCTCCTGACTCCGGGCTGCTACTGATAATTTCTTATATAATATATACTCTTGCTGGGATTACCATAAAATAAATTTTGAAATCCAATAATATCCATAACTGCAAATTATTAAATAATTATTTAAGGGAATATAATTTATTTCTAAAATTATTTTTTATTAAAAAAAGAAGTTGGATTATATTAATATTCAAACAACGGGACAAACAACCTATAACCTCTTTGTATTATATGCTTCTAATAAGAAACATTTTAAAAGAACTTGTTCAACTTCTCTCTTTTAATTTGTACGAATATGGCTACTTCTATTCATATCTCAATCGTAACATACGTAGTTACATAGATAAATCATAAATATATCATGGTTCTAGCGCTGCGGGATCTTAGTAAGCTCCTTTTTCTAGCTAAATTATAAATTAAAGGTAAAATTTGTTCGCCGTGTAGTGTAGCGCGTCAATTTAAAAGTGTCATTTGCACGAGCGCGTGTCGGAATCGGGTTGAGCGATCGCGTTAACAAATTCATGAGATACATTGTGCGCTTGCGCTCGGAAATCTTTCGAGGTCGCCTCATTTGGAAATCTTTGTCCTCACTAATATATTAATGAGATTGTACTCTGCATTATTGTAAATGAATTTTTTTTTAATACGTGTCTGCAATCTATTGTGATGTGGTTAACTTTAGCGGCGTATTTTATTGCATCGTCAAGGTGATGGATGAACTGTTATTTTGATATGTCTAATAGTAATGAATACTATTCAATACGATTTTTTCATTTAATAAAATATAAAAGTTATTTAATTACCAGCTACTTATAACTTTAGGCAAATATATGCAAACGACATCTTTAAAAGTAACCTTATTATATAGGTAATCTATATAATTTTTGTAAAAATTAATATAGCTTTAGCAATGTAAAGGAAATGTGTTCATAATTACAAGAATCATACTATCTGGGCTCCTAGTAATCATTATAATCATTACAGTCCTTCACAACTCCACTGCTGAACATAGACCTCCCCCCAAGGAATGCCACAAAGCACAGTCTTGAGCCACTTGCATCTATCGTCTTCCTGCATGTCTTATCAGGTCGTCGCTCCACCTAGTGGGGGACGCCCTACACTTCGTCTGCCGGTAAGAGGCTGCCACTCGAGAACCTTTCTTGCCCATCGATTGTCAGTTCTTCGAGCTATACGGCCGGCCCTTTACCACTTCAGCTGACAATCCGTTGGGCTATGGCGGTTGCTCTGATTCTACTGCGGATATTCTCATTTCTAAGTTGATCACGCAGAGAAACCCCGAGCATAGCCCTCTCTATGACTCGCTGAGCGACCATGAGCTTCCTCATACGGCCAGTAGTGAAGGACCACGTCGCAGATCCATACGTCATCTCCTAGTAATAATGAAATATAATTTAGGTTTTCCTTTTTTTTAATTTCTATAAGTGTACGAGTATGTCAAGAAATATTTAATTAGGATTCATAAATATGTTTATAGGGGACAGGTTTTTACCTATTTATTTTAACTTTTGTTATTTTAAAGTACATACAGTGGTGGTCATAGAATTAAGTACGCTTCATACAACGACATCATTTTGAAATTTATATCTTCATAACAGAAAAAGTATTACTTACTGAAAAATATTGGCTATACTGCTCATTAGTAAATTTGAAAGGTTAACATAGTCGAAAAAGAAATTAGGAAATAATTTGTATGATTAATGTTCAATTTACTGTCATCTAAATATTGTTGGCATAGCAATAGGTGGGAAGCTCGTCAAATAATTAAGAACAAGAGAAAGACTTAATAATAATATTAACAATGATTTAATAATTTGACTAATAATTAATTTAATAATGTTATGTAGTGAAAACCTTTATTTTATATTTAGCGACACTCTTTACGGTTCTGACTGTAGATAGCTGCATGCCAGCGGCGCAGCAACGACGCTATCCAACTGTTGGCTGGTTTCAACTAAAGTAGAATTCCACTCTTCCAAAAACGAGTCGTACACAGCTCATTAATGTTACCACACCATCTGTCTGATAGTTCCTTTTTGACTTGACACCAAAGATGCTCGATCGTATTCAGATCTGGGCTGTTCGGTATCGGTTCGATCGGTCTGTCAAGGTATCTTTTTACGGTGTGCTGTGGGCTTCGAGTCATTATCGTGTCGGAATGTCCAAATTACCGGGAGATTTTCATCTACATATGGCGCATACATTCTTCGAGTATCTCTTTGTATTGATATTGGTTCATGTTACCTTGTATCAACCTAGTAGGTCCCACGACGTAACTAGAAAAGCAATCCAAAACCTTTCAAAAAAGTTTCCATCGCTATGCTTCACGGTCTTTCTCGTGTAGTATTTAGGATCGAATGCCTTATTCACAGGTCGGTGTACGTACTATTTGCTTTCATCATCATCATTTGAGCATACTCTATTTATATTGGTTTCGTCAGAAAAAAGTACATTCTTCCACTACTGTTCTGTCATTGCAAACTCTAGTCGGGCCTTCTATGGTACAGTGTCAACAAGGGAGTACCTTCCTCGTTACTTGCCCAAACATTTGTGGCTCCACTAGACGTTTTCGGATGGTAGCAGAAATTACCCTAGGTAGTTCTTACCAAAAACTTCATTGTTTTATTTTATTTTAACTTTTAATGGGTCCTGGTTAGCAAGGTAAACTATTCTTAAATTTCCTGAGGAACATTCGAAGTTGCCTGATTAATATTAAAATGTTTCATAACCTGGTGTACCATCGTTTCATCGATTGGGTTAATGCAAGTAATCAGCAAATTTTTTATACGATCACGCAGTTTTATTATTTTTCTCTAGCAGTACCGTCGCAAGATTTATTTTGACCCATTTTTATTAAAAATAAATTGCAGAAAACGTATAACCTAACTAATAATAGCGTGATAATGCAATAAAAATATTAATGAAGACATCGCATTCCATTTTAAAAGTGACTATTAGTCCAACCAGTATTCCAGTAACTTTCTCAGTTCCTATAATTTAATAAATAGAAAAATAAAAAGATATATGTATTATTTTGTCAAGATTATTACACTTATAATAAAGATCAGTGATAAGAATATTCTATAGCACTCACAGTATGTTTAGAAATAAATTATACACTGAAATTATGGCGAAAACATAGTATTGGCTTTCTATTAATCGTTCTTAATTCTATACCTACCACTGTACATAATATGGAATATGAGCAATAACCATTGCCATAATGTGACACAAATATAGCATTTATTATGATCACTATCAGAAATAAGAGGAGATTTGTATGCTCAGGGTGTAATTTTACATTTACACACTGGTCAAATTGCGTCTTTATTATTTACGATAGGACAATAATAAAGACGCAATTTAATAGTTTTTTCATTGGAACTGTCGTATTCTTATGTGGACCGTACAAGGATTATTAATGATGTAAATGTTTTGTCACAGCCGTGCGTGCCGACCGTATGCGCGGCGGTCGCAACAAGTTCGGTCCGATGTACAAGCGCGACCGCGCCCGCAAGCTGCAGATGATGCGGCAACGTCAGATCGCCGTACAGACGTTGCGCGGGTCGCTAGGCGACGGCGGACTCGTGCTAGGGTTCGGGTCGCCGTACGCATCGGTGCCGGTGAAGCAGGAGATCCAGATCCCGCAGGTGTCGTCGCTGACATCGTCGCCGGAGTCGTCGCCGGGGCCGGCGCTGCTGGCGCCGCCGCAGCCGCCGCAGCCACCGCCGCCTCCCGCACACGACAAGTGGGAAGCGCACTCGCCTCACTCCGCCTCGCCGGACGCCTTCGCCTTCGACGCGCCCGCCACCGCCGCCGCCACGCCCTCCAGCACCGAGCCCACCACCACCGAGACCCTTCGCGTCTCCCCCATGATCCGCGAGTTCGTTCAGACTATCGACGACCGCGAGTGGCAGAACTCGCTCTTCGGACTCTTGCAGAGCCAAACCTACAACCAGTGCGAGGTCGATCTCTTCGAATTAATGTGCAAAGTGCTGGACCAAAACCTATTCTCACAGGTCGACTGGGCGAGGAACACCGTGTTCTTTAAGTATTTAAAGGTGAATTTCCAGATAAGTATGAATATCCTGTCCCACCATCCCAAAACCTAGTCCCGGTGTACACCGCTGCTTGCGAATTTGCATTGCGACGTTATGCGTTATTTTCATTTGATTAAACTTTTAAGGCTTTGCGAATGTTCTCACATAGTGTGTGCTGGCAGTCCAGTAATTTACGATGTGCTTGTGTGAGTGGGGGCGCGTGTGACGCATCGGGGACGCGGGCCGCTCGCAATCGATACACCGCGCCTCGCAACTGGGTCAAGTTCCCACGACAAACGCGCCTCTATTCGTCGTATTTCTATTCCACCTCCACATAAAAGAACTATTATACTATATTATCATTACACAAGACAATCTTCTAAATTAGGACATCAGAGCTTCCGATTCACTTATTCGTCGATATATTGAAGTTCGTATGTTAGTTCACTTCACTTAATCGAAAAATGTACCTAATTCATCTATTAGGTTTAATAGAACGTACAGTGGAATCGTGCGTCGGTGACGTATTTCTATACGTCCGTTGGTAGTGATCAGGCGAGAGTTGGATCAATCAGGCAGTTGAAGCGAAGAGTTGCGGCGGCGCTCATCGTATGCTTACGCAAGAGGCGCGCGGTCACGTGGCCGCGCGCTGTTGCCACTCCGTGCTTTGTCGCGTCTCGCTCCGGCAATCAGCCTCGGCTCCACGGCTAACAATTCTCATTTGCGTTAAATGGCGCGGCTTGTTTACGACCTATTCATGGAATTAGGACATCTAAAATACATAAATCTCGCGGTTACGGAAGCTATGTCCAACAGTTTTCTCCTAATTCCTGATAGACCATTCCGGTTAACGCGAATGAGGCCTACTCGGAGCGATAAGTCATGGGGAAAGAGGCAAGTTAGAGAGAAGTGTTGATGACCCGCGCTTTCTCCAGTCGGATATGATGTAACGGTCCGTCGCGGAGCGGCAACGCTGTACTTTCGTCGCGCACTTGACACAGTGCCCGTGGCCGAGTTGCCGCGGGAAAGCACTTTTTACTGCATAACCAGCGGTAACGGCTACATAACTAACTAGGCGCTCGGCCTTTCTTCGCTTTCTCTTGCGTAACACCGGTTACGATTAGCCGCATAACACAGCGATGAACTTGAGCGGTCGATGACGTTTCCACGTTCCTGCGTTGATTATGTCAGTGTTTATGAATAGAAATAGAATTACATCTTTCCTAAAGAAAAGTTTCAAATAAAGTCAAGAGATAATAACACAACATTATTGATTGATTAAATCGAGTATATTTGAAAAGAATTATTTTCTTTTAGTGTGGAGCATTAAAGGCTACCGTTTGGCTTTCAGCTTACATCATATCGCGCTTCTGTGGTCTAGATATTAGCCAAGCGCCAGTTTCGAATCTGCTCATAATGACAATAAGCCAGTTAGGTAAATTTAGCGCTCAACATAATGTAATATAATATATTCGACATTTCACTTGTACCTATTCCGGCCGGCCTACATTGTACCTTATGTAATAAACAGCTTTCAGGCTTTAATAAAGTACGCATTTTAATAAAGGTTTGCCGGATCTGTTAGATCCGACAATTCCTGGTACTAGAGCATGGACGGCGCACTTGCGGATAACTCAATAGGATGTATATTTCCACGTGATATTATGTAAAAATAAATTTCAAATTGAAAGAACATTACCAAACTATACGTAATTATACCTTTACATTATTTTCCCTCTCTCGCGACTTTGACTTACGCACGTTCATAGTAGTAATATAGCCGCGCATGTTCAGGATCAAAGTATACAAACAAAACATTAATTCAAAGAACGAAGACATCATCGACATCATTATAACCATTACAAGTTCACGTGGAAAATAATGTCACAGAGCACGGTCCACCTGCATCCATCGACGAAGAACGTGTTTTTCATAAATTATGTTAGATAAAATAGTAAAAAAAAAATCAGTTCCCAATATTTGCAAATAAAATACTACAATTGTGGTATGTTTAGACACCGAATACCGTAAAATCAGTCCATAGTATTATATATCGCTTATAAGCCTTTTTCGCAACTTAGTATACTCTGTCGTTATTTCATTTAACAGAATTACCTTACTTATAGGTACATTATCTATGACGCCGTTATGAAGTTTAAAGATCGATTTCATTATTCGAAATATGCCATAACATTTACAGATACACTCAAGCTGTAACTAAAGATATAAAGAAATTTTACAATATAAAAACGATGGGCACGACTCATTCACATACTTGAATCACCGACCATAATGTAATGTAATTGAAAGATGAAGATCTTTCCGATAGATTTGATATAGTCCGATTATGACGGTCCGATCTCGATCTGGCGTTGAGCAAGAACCGCAATGTGGCAATAACTACAAGCTCTAAAATTCAGTTGTAACATTTCGTAAACGGCGAATTTAACGCGTACACCGCCCTGTGTATTCTAATGCAACTCGACAGAATGTAGGTCACAGAAACACTGCGCGAACGCGAAGCACACGACGCCCGTCAGATACCGGCCCGAACTAGATAACGAGACACGGGTTTTGTTTAAATCGCCACTTTTAATCGAAAATAGAACTATTTAAGCATATATACCGGAGACGCTCCACGACACGCCACGACCGATTGCGTCACACCGAACTGACGTCACACAATAACATCCAGTCCAGTAGTGTATGAAACTGACGCTGTCTGTGTAATGAATTACATTCCAAGTAAATCTAAATGCATCGAGTAACGGAGTAGTACGCATAAAATTATTATTATATATATTATAAAATGCATCAATTTCGTATGCTGATATGTATGTAACTGTGTTGATTTGCAAGCGAATGTATTATAATAACTTTGTAGCGAGGTATTACTCCATTACTCGGCAATCAAGGCGGCACCGCTCCTTCCTCTAACATAGGTGACGTGCCTCGTTTTCGCTGCTGTGCACATATAGCAATGCGGCTTTTCTTTGTTACAGGTCGATGACCAGATGAAGCTATTGCAGCACTCATGGTCCGACATGTTAGTCTTAGATCACCTCCACCAGAGGATGCACAACGGGTTACCGGATGAGACCACGCTACACAACGGACAAAAATTCGACCTTCTCTGCTTGGGTCTTCTCGGTGTACCGTCTCTGGCTGAACACTTCAATGACCTTCAGAACAAATTGGCCGAGCTAAAATTCGACGTGCCGGATTACATATGCGTCAAATTTTTGCTCCTTCTCAATCCGGGTTAGTATTTTCTTCCCCATTACATGACTATGTATGAAATGCTATACTTGCGAACGATTATTGTTTATTATATATGTCATGGTGTCTTAGTGATTGAAAACGGACTCTGCTAACGATGTCGTCTTTATTTTGAAGAGTAATCTTGGGGTTTCAGAGGTGAGAGGCATCGTGAACGTGAAGTGTGTGCGAGATGGATATCAAACTGTGCAAGCCGCGCTCCTCGATTACACGCTCACCTGCTATCCAACGATACAGGTAAAATACAGTGTTCTATTTCTATAAAATAAATAACTTATAAAAATATATAAATGTTAAATCTATTATCAATAAATAATTTTTGAAATGTAAAGTACTAGCGGTCCGCCCCGGCGTCGCACATTCCAGGGCGATTCCGGGATCTCGACAAGAGCGCCACCTAACGGGACCTATTCAACACACACACAAATCATCTAAATCCGTTTTGTAGTTTAAAAGATCTAACCGTACAGACTGCGGGAAGCGAATTTGTTTTATACTATTAGAGATTACAAAGTAAAAATTATTTCTAATAGGATAAATGTACCAAACAAGTTCATTAGTCTTATAATATATACTAATATAATACTTTGAAAAGACATTATGTAGAGATTAAGCCGAATTTGACTGAAAACGAGACTATCAGAATGGCATTAAAGCAAAGTAATCTGGTTCACAAGATTAATTGATTGTAAATTTGAAAATATGGTGCCGCTTTTAAAACGCGTAATGTTCGAATATAACTTATTTAGTTCTATCTTTATGTTTCCTTTGTTTTTCGCCGTTGTATGGGTCATGTTTTCAAATAATTTCGCTACCGCACAAAAATTTGATAATCAATACAAATTATTGACTCCTTAATTTCTCAATTTAAAACTTATTGAAGCCGCCGCAGTCTCTGTGACGTTTCTTAATTTACTAACTTGGGTAGTAACCTTTTGACTTTGTTTTCAAAGCTGTAGTTGTTGTTTTAAAAAAATACTATATTTTCCAGGATAAGTTCGGAAAATTGGTGATGGTTGTCCCAGAAATACACGCACTAGCAGCCCGAGGGGAGGAACATCTATATCAGCGACATTGCGCCGGGCAGGCCCCTACGCAGACCCTCCTCATGGAAATGCTACATGCCAAGCGCAAGTGAGTTCAAGTTTTATTATTCTTAAAATAAAATCACTTGTATATTTATTGTAACTTTGAACTATTTACCATTATAGAACATAAATAAACGACACCTGCCTTGCTTTTCTCATATGAAACTGTACCACTGATGATTTATTTTATTCATATAAATTTAATGAATATTTAAGTATATATTTTTGTGTATTTTATTTAATAAAATATCTCTTCCTCCCTTTCTTTTGTTATAAAAACGTCTTGTGGTCCTTTTTGCCTGATAGAGTAATGGGTTATTAATTAGGACTACTCCAATAAGGGGCAACGCATACGAGAAATCCAGTAATGTGTCTTATTCTAGGCCAAACGGAGGCGAAATGGTTAACCGGAATGCTGAGCACACTTCGACTCTAGACAGATTGTACGTTACCCTATCTTATATGAAAATATCTTAGTTTATTATGCAATCATTCATGTGCTACGTATTAACACAGAGTAGTAGTTGCCAGTTTTGCGCTATTTGACAAATAAAGTAATAAAAAAATAAGCGCACCAACTGCAAACTTGTTTTCATTAGTGGATTTGCGTTATGCAAATTATATAGCCGGCTTGATTTGAAATTGCGTAAGGTGTGCGTAAAATTTTATTTCAATTTTCGTTTGCTGTGCTTATGTATTGCAATCCAAGACCTTATCTCAATATCGTTCCATTATCTAATGGGAATTCCTTTTTTCACTTTGAGTATATATTTTTTTTAGATTTTATGTTTTTATCAATAAAATAAATTTTGATACGTAATGTTGATGTTGAAGATTTAGATGAAATTATGTAATTGTACTATATAAATATATAGCAATTTTGCTAGAAAATAATTAAAAATGTGTCAATTTTACAGTTATGTAGTATTGCATAATTTTCTGGTATATTTTAACTGGCAACTCTACAATCCATCCCAGGCTTTCAAAATAACATTGGTGTGAGCATTTTACTGCGCATATAATATTATGTAAGACGCTTTTTAAGTTCCATGTATTGTTTTCATTTAGATTCTGCTTTTGACTTATCACAGCCCTAGATTTTTAGTAATATTTACCATTTGGCCACGTGTCTTTTATTTTATTATTATAATTTGAACACATTTCAACTTTATCTGAACGTATATCATTAATTTTTATTTAATAAGTTAAACAAAAGAAGAAAATATATAATCTGCTGAAGTAATATGCTGTGCGGGTGTATAAGTGTTTGCTTTTTGTGCCAAATAACATATTGGTCAAAATGACACTTCCACATTTTTGTACTGAAACACAGACATGAAGCTGTGAAATGTGACTACACTACTACTACACTGAAAAAATTTCACATACTTTTACCATTTTATTATTAAAATAGGTATTAATTACTACTTAAAAATTAAGCATAATAATTGCTGAACGATTTATCGTGTTCATTTTGTCTTATTAAAAAATGAACACTGCTTGTCTTAATGTTACGAGTATAAATAATATGACCAATTACTATTTATCATAAATTATATTTTCATTAAATTAATTTAGTATAAAATTTTGTTAAGATACCATAATGTTATTAAGAAAGTTAGTAGAAAATACCCATCTCCCAATTAACTAAAATAATTCTACATAACTAAATAGAATAGTAGTATTTGCTATAACGTAGACAAAAAGGAAACAATTTTACAAAAAGGAACATTATCAGTATCCTAAATACTGATAATTTTCCTTTTTGTAAAACTCTTTCCTTTTTGTTTAAGATCATAACCTTTTATTGTAAAAAATAACGCTATTCACTTATTATGATTGTGAATGAATAAAAAAGTATTTTAACAATCAATATTATTGTATATCCCTATCCAAGTAAATATTAAACTGAAATTATTTATGAATAAGTGAAATTTCGTTTTAAGCCCTGACATCTTTTCCGTTTAATGCGACGCGACGCCTTGGTTTTATTGAGTTGGTCTTGAGCCAAATTTTAATCTTGTAACGTGTTGTGTTATGTCAAGTACTGTGCCACTAATACACTTTATTGACCCAATTCATTCTAGTGCCGAACAATTGACCTAAAACAAGTCAGCCCTTAACATTTTATAAATTGTATTCTAAGTTAGAAGTGTTCATGATAGCGAATGGAGCTTAACTATGCTCACCCTTTACCACGTATCTTATTAATTAAATGTTTTGTTAAGCTATCTATTATTGGCTTTTAAAATGAAAACTCGCCAATACCATTCATTCGTAAATAAAAGCATAACATAAATAATAAAAGCATACGTAGCACATTCCGTACTTGATATATAAGTGTAAATAACTCTTAATTACGGGTGGAACAAGGCTAAATGAGCATTAAATGATGTTACTCATTGCGCCCATACAGCGGTGTAATAATATTACAAGAGAATGCTCTGTGTGTGTCAGGTGCGGTTTCCTGCCAAGTGACACGATTGAGCCGCATTCGCCCATATAGAGTAAGCATATACTTTGTTGTGCCTCAAATTCGCTTATCCCAGCACGCACACGCACTGTCGGTCAGCACTTAGTATGCACACAACCTTACAAAGAATTTAAGCGTATTAAAGCCACGTATATAAAGCAATGCGGCTTGATCGTTTTGCTGTATTTATTATCATTTACTTATTAAAGCACTTATTTTTTGTAGTAGAAAATTCGCTTAAGCTCTTAGGAAGGCGCAACCTTTACTGCCACACTAACGGTTACTTAAGTCGCTCCTTAATACAGATTTGAATAGATTCACTCTCTTAAGTCAGTTAACCGATTCGTTGGGGCATCAATTTTCGACAACTTTTAGCTGTGGCGGCGAACAAATATTTCATGACACGCTGGGCGTGTCAAGCGCCACAGACAATTTGTGCCATCCGCCATGTGTAAAAGTAATGTTCTTTTTTATGCTTTTTTACTTGGTTAGACTTAATTAAGTTCATTTGACGTGTTTTTTTATGCGTTTTCTTTGAAATTGAGAGAAAGTGACTTTTTATGAAGAGATTACAAACCTTTTGTACTATTTTTTGTTGTTATAAAAAAATCATTTATGTAAGTAGGTACAGCTAAATCACCCTGGAAACCTTGGTTTTTATTAAATTAAATTTTTACCTAATAATAACATTTGTAAATATCCAACAATGAAGAACCTAAATTTGAAAAAAAGTAAGGTATATCATTCATTGATATTTACAAATGTTAAATATTATTTAATGTTATACAAATGTAAAAGTAAAGTCGATCTGAAAACGTCTAATTAGTAAGAATAGCAAAACAAGTGTTTTCAAAAGGAAAAAAAACGCCGGCGCTATACGGCGGCGGATTGACAAAAGACTATTTATTAGCGAACTTTTTTTATGCATGAACGGTTTCGAACTGCTTCAAGCAAAAATAAACCTTATACCATATCACAAGAGCACATGGTACTTCTTAGGTCCATTCGGCCAAATTATAGTAATAAGTCGGCACTTCTACCATTTTAAGAAAAAGAGATAAAGGTACTGTTTTTTTTTTACAGGAGCGTTGTTTTCTATAGTATGTGCCAAATCGATTGAGAAAAACGGACAATGACCTTTCGGTCGTTTAACCAGGGGTTACAAACCTTCAATATATAGGCACATTTTATATGTAGTACTTTCTTTATTTATAATGATTTTTTTATAATGATTGATATAATATATATTTATTAACTATTATTAAAAAGTTATGTGAAAGATCGCTGTAGAAGAAAAATCATCTATTGTTATAAAGTGCTTTATTCATTTAACAACAAAAAACATTAATTTATAACACATATAAAGATTCGAGTGATAACGACACCGAATAAGTACGTACTTATGCAAAAGATAAAACTTTATTTTTAATATTATATAAGAACTTTATTTTTATTCGGTGCAATCATCACTCGTATCTTCACTTGATGAACTATCTGTAACATTAATTATAAAGCGATCTGCAGTTTGGTCAATTCTATCATCCATGCCACGCATTTTTTGTTCAACCTTAAGGACATGCTGAACACAGTTTTTCCATTTATCTGGCGTGATTTGAGTTAAACCATCTTTAAGTAAATTTTTAACATCTTTTAACTTGAAAGTTGTATTTTTTCGTGCAACGTACCCTTTCACATCTGCCCACACAAGTTCAATGGGGTTAAGCTCACAGTGATAAGGAGGTAACCTTACCACTGTGATGCTTTTTTCTTTTGCCATCTCGTCGGTGACGTAACTTCGATAGTTATCTTTAACTGCCTTTATTTTTTCCATTAAGTGGGTCTTTGTGTCCGAGGGCACGTATGCGATCTGTTTAGATTCTAGCCATTCCTGCATATTTTGTTTCCGCCAAGACATTGTTGGGGTTTTTTCTAAACGTCTGGAGTGGTAACTAGCGTTATCCATAACTATGACATCGCCGCTTTGCAGTTTTTCTATTACTTTTCTAAACCAGTCCTCGAAATGGAGAGCGTCCATACTCTCATGGTAGTCACCAGTAGATGATGATTCAAATACCCAATCACATCCCTCCAAAAAGCCATTTTCATTGCCAACGTGTACAACTATTAATCGCTTTCCTTTACCCGAAGGGGCTTTCGCGCCAGTAGAGTAGCCTTCTAACCGTGATTGACGAGAAGATTCAATTGTGGTGTCTTCCCATACCTTTCCCATAGTATGACCTGCGTTAATCCATGTTTCGTCAAGGTAAAAAATGTTACGTCCCTCGTTTCTTAATATTTGTATTTCTCTCAAATATCTGGTACGCCACAGAACTATCTCTGGGCGATCTATTAGACCACTTTTTCTGTTTCTCTTTATATATTTGAATTTTAAATGGCGCAACACACGTCGCAGGGAAGTTTTGCTCAAGTTTGGCAACTGGTCATCTTGATTTATACTGAGCAAAATTTTGTCTAAAGTCGGTAATTCTCCTGCAAGAAAGAACTGATGCACTTTCGCTCTTATAGCCGATTTATCAAAATCGTCCAACTTGTCAATTACAGACTTTTTTCTTTTATTAATTATTCCCTTTTCTGGTATTTTATGGGAATCTCTATACACGCTTAATACGCGATATATAGTGCTCTTGCTGACTCCTGAGATCTCCGAAACCTTTTCTACCATATTAACGTTTGAAGGATACACGTCTTCGGGCCAGGTGTTTTTGACATATTTGTATACATTAATGATAATCTCTTGTTCCCCGACCGACAAAGTGGTAGGTTTTCTCTTTTTTACTGGTGACGTTAAAGGTGCTCCAGAAGATGGGCCTGTAAATAAATGACAAAAATATACTACCATAGTACTACATCACATAAATACATATTGTTTTAGAAAATAAATACCACATGGTCACATAAAAAGAGCGCTTTAAGAAATAGAAAGGCTACGTCGTCGCATTTGTACCTATTTGTACGTACCTGCTACGTTTATTATGGGTCGGCGACGTCTCTTTCCACTTGATGTTGAAGGACCGGGTCCTTCACCAAATTCTCCTGAACTCATGTCGATTTAGTAACGACCGTCACAGTAAAACTAATATAACAGATTCAAAAAACAAAAACTTAACGATATAACAAATTTAACAGTAAAAACTCAACTAAAACAATGCAATGAATGCTATGAATTACCCGAGACGTACACACGCAAGCGCTATCCGAACACGAATGAAAACAAAATGGCGGACCGGCCCAAAAAAGGTGACGCATCTCTGGCTGCCATTGTCACGTTTCTTTTAGAACGAACTGACGTAACGCGCGTTTTGTTTATTTTAAAGGGATGAATTTGCAAAAGCTCAATATGGTGATTATATTGCTTCAAATATTTTTTTAATATGAAACTGTTATTAAATGAATTGCTGCGTTACTTACCATAAATTGAAATATAAAATATAACACATTTTTCGCGATGTACCGTAAGATTTTACTATGTTTATAGGAACCACAGACAATATTATTTAAGAAACAAAAAAACAAAACATATGTGCTGACCTAGAAGTGGGAATAATATCAATATTTAAATATTGTTATCACATCTAAATTGAGATTTTGTAAGTTACGCCTTTTGACACTCGGCTCATATCTGAGGTCATTGTCCGTTTTTCTCAATCGATATGGCACATACTATAGAAACTTGTTTACAACTTGAGTTTGTGAGCGATCGCAATGAGTGCTATTATTTGTTCATTTGTTTCTTATTAGAGTATTTTTCCACAACATGTTTTAAAAACCTATAAAGTAAAAACGGTAACATGTACAAGTTAAAAAAGGTTGTAAACTCCTAAAAATTTAAATATTTCAAAATATCTAGAAACGAAGCCGCAGGCATGAACTACTTGCAAAATAATGAATATTTTGTTCTGGATAAATTTTCCAAAAAACCAATTTGAGCGAGTTATAACGATTTAAAAAAAATACACGCCTCGCGTGTCATACGCCACACACATAAGTATTCGACGACATGCCTGGCGTGTCACCTGCACTGAACCGGTTAACAGTCCAAGGTTAAAAGTTAATAACAATAAAACTTTTGCTTATGTATTATTTATAAAATTTATTTTGACGTGTACATTTGAGGTGACATTTTTAATTTTTACCAGTCAATTGGCAAAAAGTAAAAATGTCTGATCTGGTAGACTTTGAGTTTGTGAACTATGCTAGGAGGTATAGAGAAGTGGGACTGAGACAGTATTTACAAAAGTATTTTGATCACAAAATATGTTCAAGAATTCTATGAACGATGTAGACTTACAACTATGTTACATGCATAGTTATTACTTATCATTGCTGAACTATTAGTTATATATTAATATGATATTATGTTAATAGATATTATAATATAGATTCAAATTACAATTAAACAACAAAATTTCCTTTGGTACCGAGCGAAAAAAAAAATTGAATGTATTTGAAATTAACGGTATAGCAAATATGTGATTAGACATAGATAGTAAGATCTTATCTGTGGCATTAATCTTTATCTTTTTTTCTGTGATGTTAGTGATGTTAGCCTTTTTGGCTTTTACAGTTTCATCTGACAGGTTTACTGTTTATATATTATGTTTTTTTTGCATGGATAATAAGATTTTATCTGTGGCATTTAGTGATGCCATAGAAAAAAGGATGCATTTAAGGATAGGTATAAATGTATGGGCCGCAGCATATACCTGCATACGTTTGGTATAGGTGGTCTGTGTGCTCGTTTGATACCTTTATTCGATAAAAAAAGAATGTGCAAACTATACAGTAATTCGATGATGCACCATCGTATGAATACTTACTTGTCATTAACTTACTGTGTTGTTATCTAGAGTTTTTTACTTTTAGGCTGAGACTGCTTGCTAGACAAAGCAATATATAATATGAGGTTGCACTTTCGCAAATCTGTATTTCAAATGATATTAGTCCCAAAAATGCTTTCGTGTTCATTTCAAGGTTCCAAGAACTACACAAACCACCCATAAATATAACTTTCGGAATCTAAATCTAAATTTTCGGAAATTGCCGTTCTATTGTTTTAATTATTGAACCGACTGTATTTCACTATTTTGAACCTTTTGAAAGCCACTTTAACCGCAGCACGTTAACAGATTTAACCAAGGTCAATACTTTTACTTTTTTATGTCGCCTACCGACGGTAAATATCGGCACCTTCTACAACAGCTTTATAGATCAATTTCACAATTTTTGTAAGTAGTACGTTTGTAACGGTTTCGTTTAATGTGATTCAGCCATACGGGTATGTGGACGTTGGTAATGTGCAGATGGGTACAACTGGATCTTAAATAACAGTAAAGTAAGGAGAGCTAAGGCATGCCTTAATACTACTTATAGAATTATGTACATTCGTTAAAAAGTGCAATTAAATAATTTTTATTGCGCTTACTTACACTTAAAAACAATAATTCATAATAATAAAGTATTAGCTTTTTGCGCGATTTCCTATTCGCAAAATCAACAATCATATCGTCTTATGAAATCTTGTTCATTAGTTCTGACTCTATGCACAAAAGAGGTAAGGCGTTTAGTTTTTTTAAGATAAATCTTAGATAATTTTTCACCTAATTTAAGAAAGAAAAGCCTCCTTATCCGAACAATCTAGTGTATAGGTAGAACTATGCGAACTGCTATTAATTACATAAATTTTGGACGTTTTGCAAATTCTGTCGCAGGAACGAACATAAACTTCAGTAATCCAGTTTGCTCAAAATTCTTTCAAATAAAGGTGGCATTGAAAATGAATGAATGGTGGCATTCTTGAAATAAGTCTGTCTCTAATACATTTCTTTCAAGAAAAAGGTTTTTCCCGTAAGGATCGATGATGACAATCCACTCATTTTGGTTAGTAATAAAAACTTTTCATTAAACCTGTTGTAGGCCTCCTGCCGATTTTTTTAAATTTGGATACGAGTCTATCAATGAGGATGTGATAATATGTGTTAACCCTCAAAGTATCACTATAGTTATTTTCTTTTTTTCCTTCCTTGTTTTTTTTACCCCATCTTTTGTATACTGCTTTGAAGCAGTACGCTTCATTCCGAAATTGTCGAAATACTTAAAATTGTCTCTTTCAGTTACGAAAAACTTGCAAGAAGAGTGATCAAACCTACATTAGAAGCCTGACTTTATACATTCACTTTGTTTATTCTTTCCAAAAAAACAATCCACACAACAATCATTACCCGTTTGTTTCAAGTTTTTCTAAATTCAAAAGTATTCCCGTCGCTTCGTTTTGCGTTATAGGCTTTTTGGAACAATCATTCTCGATTGATTCCAAAGTTTTAAAGACTTCATGCCAAGAACTTTTTAAACTTCTAGCCGCATCCTCTTTAGTTGACCAACGTGTCAGATTTATTCTCTTTAGCATTTTCCCTTTCCCTATTTCAGTCAATAATTATTGCCAGCTTTGTGTTGAACTTGAAAAAAATACGTATATTTTTTGAAGCAACATGAAGAAGCGACAAGCTTCTGTGCAAGATTCAGCAGGCGCCGCTGTTACTAAATTTAAAGAGTGGGCAGAGCAAGGAGTGAAGAAAGCAAAAGGTGCTTGGCTTTGAAATTTAGCCAGTAGTAAGTCATTGTACACACCAGACATGTTCACGTCATTATCATATGATTGTCAATATTTATGACCAGTATTATGAGTTTCGAAATAATGACAGAAAACATTTCTTCCGTTTTATGCCCCACTGAGAACAAATACTTGAGAAATCTTTCACTGGTTTCGTCTTGTTTCCAAAACAACGTAATTTCTAAAATGTAAGTTGGTCCACATATCCACATATCTGGTGTTGAATCGATGGTAAGGAATAATATTTCGCCCTTCTTATCTCGTCTCCAATCTGAACTTTACTTCACCCATCAAGAGAGTAAACTCATCGCAATTTTTTATAAGTAATTTTTGGTTTTTGGTTTGGTTTTACTTCCAGATTCTTGATTCTCAAATCGTTCAATATGACAGCATAAAGAAGGATCGAATTCAGCTAACAGTTCCAAAATTATAGAATGATTTTTGTTATGCAGTACATCGATTTTTTTTTCTCCGGAAAGCGAGGCCTCTTGGTCACAGTCGTTTCACTACGGCAACAAACTTCTCAGAACGTTTCTCCAAAAAGTAATTTCTTCATCAATAAGTAGATCCTTCAACAGATTACTGTTGTTGTTGAGCCGCAGAGTTCAAATCTGTTTCATCTTTTCCTGATTGTATTGTGGCAGTGCATGTTGTTGAAGTTCCTGGTCTGAATGACACTACTTCTACTTCCACTTTCAAAAGTTTTCGATTTTATTGCTTTACGGATTATCTATTCTTGTTCTTCTTTTTTCATTTTGGCCTTCTTTTTATACTCAACTCCACTGTCGCTTTGTCCCATCACTATTTTATTTTCATTAAAGAACTAAAATAAAAGAGATTACAATTCGTTCGCTCGTGTAGTCAATTCGGCATTTCGATCGGACAATTAGCGTCTGGTCATGTCACTCGTTGCCGGGCCACAATTACTTAAATGCGATTGCGTAAAATGTAGTGACATTTATGTAAGTGGTGAAACATATTACATGTTAAATTATTTGTGGACCTAATAGCATTTAGGTATATAAATATGAATCTTTTAATTTCTGTAAAACAAAAAAAAATTGGTCCCAAAGGAGATGAACTTGATTCTATACAGGCTTGGGCCCGGCGTGAACAAACTTAAAATATGTTTTACTTTGAAGAGTTAAATATTTGCTACTTATATCGAAAAATCATATTTTTGCAGGGCCTGGGGGTTTTTTATTTTGTTTTATCATTTGTAGGTTATGTAGTAAAATCACACGTTCTTGTGATAGGTTGTTTGAATAAATTGAAAAAAAAAACAAAAGAATGCAGTTTTGTAGTTGTTATTATTATTAAAGAAAGTAAAATAAAACTCAACCTTCCTTAATTGTTTAACTATTTTCTGCAATTATCAATAAAATGTCATCTAAAAAAACAGCCGGGGGGTTGTACATTGTCTGTTCTATTCCTCTCAAAACTTAAGTACCACATTATTTTCGTTATGTGGGCGCAACAAACTACTGTCCTGTGATCCGAGAGAAAATCCAAGGCTCAAGTTAAATAAATTCACGAAAGTAAACACACGAAATCTATCCAAAAAACAGCTACAATGCCAAAAATGCGTAGCCGCATAACAAGCTATCCTCTATCTACGGAAGTTACCAAGTTAAGTCTCCTTCGGAATATGCAATGATCAATGACCGTACAGTTTATTCAGTCTTGTACGATAATATTCAAATGGTTTTTTTTTTTGGTTTTATGACATAGCCTATTCAATCTTTTTCTAAATATATTATTTTATTCAATATTAATTACTACAGATTCGCGTCAAAGTTTCAATATTATGATTTTTTTTTTGTAAAGAAGTCTATTTTATTATAAAAATAGCCTTCATTATCTATTGCCATAGACAGAATACAGAAAAATATTTAAAAACATTTCGTTTTTGCTAAATTTCAGATTTAAAAAAATGTTTTTATGATTATCCCAAGGATTACAGAAACAAAAACCATTTATTTATGCTTATAATTTATCGTTTTATCACCTGCATATTTTTGTATAACTGTTACGAATGATGTCAAGCACCCAATTTCATACATCTCCTTTTCTGTTCATAAAATCTATCACCCTAGGCTTCAGCCTACTCAGCCTGCTGGTAAATCCGCCACTGCGCACACTAATAAACAGAGATACCAAAGGCAACTGAGTTCGTTATACGACACGCTACATTGATGCTCATTAAGTTTTCCTTGATGCAATTTTTTATCATTGTATCACAAATTTTAACTTAATACCAAGATTCAGAGTGTCTTAACAGATTATACAAATATGTCCAACCTGTATCGCATATTTTTTAATTAATGAATATGAATTCACAATAGACCTTAGAGTATTTATAAGCAAGCTATAGAGCGCGCGTAGCGATTTTTGCTTATTATGCCAAGTGTAAACAGGTGTTCTATAGATACCGATACATAGATGAAGTGGTTAAATAGTGATACGCCATGATGGACGCTTGTGTTAATTTTTTAATAAATTTATGAAAATTATTTCTTTCTTCTGATAAGAGAGTACATTGATATTTCTCAAAAGCAAGTGTCTGTAGCAAAAAACTGACTACATAGATAGCCAGCCATGTAGGAAATCACTTGTTTTGATAAATCTGTCATATCATAGCAAGGAACATATAGAGCTCCTAATGTGGGGCTCCCAGTTGGGTCTTTTTATTGCTATCACCCACTTATTTGTTAATTCACGGCTTTTCGGAAAACTAAAATTAGATAAGTATTTAACTGCATTAGACTTTGTTATGTTCCTATATAACTAAGCTATTAAGTTATTTTATGATCCATATGGGTTAGGAATACAAACGATCTTTAGTTCTAATACTATCACTATATTATAATTATTACGAAAGAAATCATGTTATTAAAAATTATTCGAGCGTGGCACAGCACTAGTTCAAATTCGGGGAAACTCCAAAGCGCGAGGCGCGGGCACGCGCTGTGTTGCCCCCGCCGTGCGCCTCCCCCTACACCTACACCCTTTGACGCCCTAAGTAAATTTGTTAAAATTAGTGCTTTCTTATTTTGCTTCCGTAAATCGTTTTCGCAGCTTGGCACTGCATATTTTACCATGATAACTAAAAATTCTATTTAATATCGTCAAGAGAAATAATTAATGCGCGTGACCTTTCGTGACAAATAAGTCGTCCTGGCCATTTCGAGACTGTTCTAACGCGTCTTCACAGTTCCGACATCATAAGCGACATCAGATCCATTTTATTTCATTGCATTATTTGATATTTTCTAAGGTTACTGAGCTTTATATGTTATGTATTTAAGGCTTTCATATACTTATATATAAATAAACCATCATACATGATATGTAATAAACTACTTTATGCTTTCATGGCTTTAATGTATAGATAGATGACATATTTGAAAATCATATGGAATATCGCACTGGTTGAAGAGAAAAAAACGGTTAATCGTGTAAAATATTAATATTTATAGAGAAAAAGAAATCAGTACATAGATCCTTTGATATTTTTAAAATACTCAAATCGTTCATCTTGGAAAAATTGCCTAAATGTAATAATAATTAAGAAATAATTTTTTTAATTATATTGGACAACTTTTTTACAATTGAGTTAACTCAGCCAAATAGTCAGCAATGAAAATATTTGCCTGTAATAGTAGTAGTATTTAAATACTCCATAAAATACAATAATAATTCAGAAAATAGATATAATGAAGTCGAGAGTTCTCAATTAACATAAAAGATTTTAATATTTAATCTAATATGCTTTAATAACCTTAAAATTAATTTAATGGTATAACCATTCTGGTATTTAATATATTTTCTGACAAACAAACTTACCTCTTCATAACATTGTTAATAATAGAAGGTATAAATGACAGAAGTAAAATAGAGATCAAAATTGAAGTGGGGAAAGGGGCAAAAAGATTGCTTATCCCTACAGTACTCTGAAAGGTCTTGGGTCCATGTGCTGCCTGCCCTTACAGACTTTAGCATAATAAGATTCCTTTTACAAAAACTGTAATTAGATAGAGTTAGAGAGAGAATTACTTTGTAACGTTAACGATTTCTGTTCACAGATCTTGAACTCCCAGTGACGTGTAAGGAGGAGAGAGAAGATGCGCCAAGCGCTCCTGACAACTACATCAGATAAAATATTTTACAAATATTACTTATCTCTTAGTTTTAGTTTGTAACTTGGTGTGTGATTAATTATAATAAGTTATTGCACCGAGCGCCGGCCGAAGCGCCGCGCGTGCCTAGTCCCAATACAGATAAAACAAATATTTATCTATCTAATCTGTTACATAAATATACAGGATGTTTTACACCAGTCTCGTGTAGCTATGAATTATTTATTGAGCAGCCTATATTGTGTTATTTCAAAATTAATTAAGTTTATATCTACATTAAATAGACTAGAGTCATTTTAACACCGGTGCGAAGGGAAAATATTATATATACATTTAGGAAAGCGTCTGTGATTATAAATGATGAAATTTGGAAACCGCTGTAATGATAGTGGAAGGTCGTATTGTATAAATGTTAGTTTATTTGCAGTACCTAAGCAAAAGCGGCAAGGCCCGCACCTTGATTTCGTGTTACTTATTAACTTTACGGTTTACCTTTTCTTTAAGACTATGCCGCACTGCAAAGTACCGTTTTCACTGATGTTTAATTGGAGTGATGCGGTAATTGCCTCTCGTCTTAAACGGCGGCATCTCACTCATCTAGCCGAGCAATTTCAGATTTTATGAAGAGTTGATATTTGACAAATTAGAATCGTCTATGTATATTGTAAGAAATTAAGTGTTCGCAAATAAAATCATGTTTTTAAAAATACAGTTATTCCCTAAAGATGTTTATCTCAATGTTGTAAATTAAATTAATCATTGATATTTTTATCGGCCGTGTCAGTACAAAAAAAATTATAATCCTTGTAAATATTATATTAGCACAGTACAGTGATTTATTCTACTTATATAATGTAATTATGTAAAATATTTTTCAACATACGTGCAAGAGAGCCTTAAAAATCATAGATTTTTAAAAGAAATGGGTACTAGCGTCTACCGGCCGATGGCCAACCGAGACGATGTATTTTTATAAAGCATATTGTTCTTTATTAACATATATGATATGTTAACTGAAAGTACATGATTTCGTATTTTTCTAATATAAATATAGTAGCGTACGTAAACAAGTGTAATGATCAACTTATATTGTGGAAATGGTTATATATAATATATTAATGTAATTAATAACAACGCCGGTGGTGTGACACAAGCCTACGTATGCGTTGCGCAATTTATTAAGTTTGTTTCGTTTTTCGCTAATTTTTGCGCCAGTTTTATGGCAGAAGAGACCCTCTGCGCGTAGGGCAGAAAGAGTTTCGAAGGGGCTAAATGTACACTTGTGTACGTAACGAAAAGATTTTAGTTAATCGAAAATGTGATTAATGGTTTGTGTTTGAAAGTGAATGTTTATATATTTTTAAATTTTAATTATCATAGTGTCGTTGCACCAAGTGCAAATGTTATAGTAAGCCGCATCAACGACTACTAAGTATGGTAGATATTGTTATAAAAAAGATTTTTCTTTTGATTTGGCTTAACGGCTCTTTTCTATCTTAGCTTGTGAAACGTAATACATAAGTTATGGCACCGTGTTTTTGTGTATAATACCGTCCAGTGAACAGAACTTTTGTCGTCTTGACGAAAACAAAACGTTATTTACAACTCGGGCGAGCGGATTGTGAATGCAAATTGTTTAACAGCTACCAGTTTCTTTTTAATTTTTTATCTTTTTGGCAATAGAATATAAAGTAAGTACCTGGCGTATAATTAAAATACGGATTTATATAAATATCAACTTGATAAAGTTCCTGGAAACAATGTTGTGGTATGTTTTATAGATTATACAAGATACGTTCAGTTTGCCTGAAGAACAAGTAATTTTATATGAGAACAAAATGTAATGAGTTGTGACTCGGTATCGGTATTTTACGAAATTTGTTTCTAGAACGTGTCAAGACTTTCATTACATCGACTAGCACGCGCACGTTCTCTACACGAATAAATACATTGGCTAGTATCAGTTAGGAACCCCACTTGTGTACTTCTCTTTTTATCTAAAATAGAAATAACAATTAGTGCATTGTATTGTGAAGGTGCGATATGAACAGATTTCGATTCTTTTTTCTTGTTAGTAGTAAATTTAAAAATAAAAATTACATTGAATTTAAATACCAATAAAATGCAATTTAACACAAATATTACTCTAGCGGTAAACTGCATTCAAAGTCGATCGCAGCTTCACACTCGTAGACGCTTTATCGAAGGCAAAGCTGATCTGTGATGGTATGAAATAGTTAGGCACATTAGACTGTGTGGGTTTCGTATTAACTTTAGAGGCAGCACGACAGATTGCAAAAATTTTTTTTAGATCTTCCTATTTTATCCACAACATATTTTAAAATTGATCTATTTTATATGCACCTGTTTGGAAAATTTTATTATTTTCGTTGACCGGAATAGAATCACTCTATTCAAAGCCCTTGTACCTTAATATCCTTTTAAGGTTTTACCGAATATAATATACCAAACGTTTGTTACCATTTTACAGTATTTTGTACACCAGAACTATTTATTTATTATTTATAATTTATACAGTATTAAATAAAATTAATTCGATCGTTTAATTCATTACAAGGAGTCTAAATTTGTCTCGAAAGTGATTATTTCAATCACCTTACATTTATATTTTTAGTGTATTTATGTATTAAATAATATTATTTTTATTAAAATCGTGTTTCGTGTAAATTTTGCAATTTTAGTATGATTATATTTTTATTATTTAACTTCATAATATATATTTATTCTATGCATGTATATCTGAGACATACTAAACGACATACATAATAGTATTTTTAGTTTATTTTTATTATTTGATATAGTACGAACTCGTATGTAAATACATCACATATATATAAATATATACTACATGCATTACATCCGAGTGATTTTGTCTGTAACTCATAGCGGTGATCAAAATAGGTGTTAAAGTGTCGTGTGCCATTTTATAAACGATTGTACTGCATTGTAACTGCGAAAGTTGGAGGTGGAAAGGGAGGTCCACAGTCCCTATATGTATAGTCTAGTTCAATAGCTAGAAAGGTGGTAAATCACTATAATGCCGCCGTTCTTACAAAATTGACTTGCAGGGGCAAATTAAAGTAACATAGAAATGCCCCGAGTTCTATTTTAAACAACACCTATCTGATTGTCCGTTTTTAACGTTATTTGGGTCGACATGCCACGACATTTTCTTTATAAAAAAAAACTTAGACAATAACGGTTATCGTGGTGCCAGAGTTCATATTACTAATTTATTTTTTAAACAGTTTGATCGCTGCTTCACTTTTATATCGTTTAGCTTCACTTCCGTTCGACAATTATATTTCATTGAATAAGAGTTAAAAATTATGCTTGTAACATTAAACCCACTATTTACGTCTAAGATTAGGTTGTAAAGTACAGCGTAATGTTGTATGTAGGTTTCTTGTAAGTAATATCTATATTTATGAATTTAAAATTTAAGTATTTTAAACTATTAAGGTACACGTGAGTGTTCTATGTAAATGTACATTTTGAGTTCAATTAGATGTTAAGAGAGAATAAGTAGTCGGATGAACTGCGCGGCGGCGAGCGGCGAGCGGCTGCTTCGAGCGTTCGGGCACTGTTACTTCGCTCAGATTCGCTCGCGCAGTAACGCTTGGAATAACTGACGGGGCGGCCCCGAGTCACGATTCTTGATCGGGGTAAACTTTTCGTATAAATCATCATCACACATGCTTCATTTGACGTAGTTGACGACAAGATAGGGCGGGAGGATCAAACGCGTCACACACACATTCCAAACTAAACGCTAAGTGGCGCGCGTCGACGAACGCGTTACTATTTGTAAGTTAACCACTTTGTTGTTCATTAACGATAAGTTAGGTTTAATCTCAGTCGATGTTGTTTAATTTAGTCTGTGTATAGTATTCTATTAATTAAGATCGTTTGAGAATGTGAATTTGAGCGAATCGACAGCCTGAAAGTTTTATAGTAGGTGTAAATCTTTAAGTACCTAATTGATTACTTTGCACCTAACTTCATTTTGCGAGCAGTGTTAGTTTTATTGATTGTACATATAGCTAGGGCGAGGTATACAGTTTTCATTCAATTTTAAATGGTTATTGTTGAATCTGAAAATGTGGGGCTGGCAAATACCAATGCAATGTCGCATTTGCTGTTAATAAATTTAATAAATCTATCTGATACCATAGATGTATAGCTATTTATGTGTTAATATTGCTTAACTGGTGTAGAGGCCGTGGCCAGGCTTGAAGATGAGCCTCTAGGCCCGTGCGTGGGACGTACTAGTCCTATTAGCAAGGCCTAGGGCATTCTTCGCGCCGCCATTGGAACGCAACCCTCGCAACTATGTTCAGTGACCGTTTTATGTTTTTATGAATTGTAATACCTAAGTACACCTGTTAAGTTCTGCCATTCAAGGCTTTTTATTTTTGTAAGGTTGCTACCATTTTAACTGAATTAATCGAAAAATGATTTTTATTTGTCGACCAAACTAACGACACTTAGCAATTTTATTTTTTATAGATTTATTGTTGCTGTAATTTTTTTTTCGAATAAAAATCTTGAATTGTTACCAATTGTTTAATTATAATAACCAACAACTTAGCGTTACAATGCCACTTACTATTATTATCCAGTTATGAATGGAGCAACCGGCGTTATCTACCGCAGCCACAGTACATATGTACCATGTCATTACCTCACATTACGTCTTTTGTATATTACAAATTGATAGTTACTTGTTGTCGCTAAATCTTTTAAACTTATTTTTATTGTCAATATTGTTTCGAGATTTCATTAAGTTTCAAACTGTGAACACAATGATCTATTTTTAGATAATCCACTTAGATACGTGTTATATGGCGGTGTAAGACGTCGACCGTGCATTGTCAATGTATTTATTTTCATTAATAAATATTGTGAGACGCACGAACGAGCCGGCGGCGTCGGCAGACGCCGCGTCGTCGCCCGTTATTGTAGAAATAAATCATATTTTCGTTTATATCATTGTGTCTTTATTTGTTCTCAACATCTTATAAAAGGATATCTTGGCGGCGTGTTTAACAGATCTATCGCTATCGCGCTGTGCTCGAACCACCGAATTAGACAGCCTAAAGAGGGACAGTTGAAACTCTAACTTAAGTGACATATCCATATTTCTTTTATTTTTGTCTGTTAAATTTTGCCTCATAACGGTGGTATAACTGGGTCATTTTAGTAATCATAAAATATTCCAGCTTTTTATTGACTGTTTAAATGCTACCCGATAACCTCTTATCAACCCTAAACAATAAAACAAGTAAAATTAATGTTCTTCTCGGTAATACGCAATAGTTATTTCTTATAGATAGATATAAGGAGATAACTATTGCTATTAGACCTGAACATAATAAAAAATTCAAAACAAATATATTTTTTATATAAGCCCGTTTAATATCCAATTCCCATACAAAACTATTAATATATATAAATATAGTTTATGAAGTGTTAAGGTTGCATTCTTAACGATCCATCAAGCCTTATTGTTTCTCCATTGAGCATTGGATTTTGAATAATGCTTTGGACAAGCAAAGCATATTCGTGTGGATTTCCGAGACGGGACGGGAATGGCACAGAAGCTTCCAATTCTTTAATAGCAGGCTCCGGCAGCTGCTGCATCATCGGCGTGCGGAATAAACCTGAACAACCCATTCAGTTATTAAATAAAAAATTACAAATTAATAAATTAAAGTAAAATGAAAACAAGTCAATAAAATCATGTAAGTAATAAAAAAAATAAAAAATATAGAACCCACCATCGTTTGATAAGGTCGCTCCAAAAAACCAAGCACTTTTTTATTTAAATTATTAGTAATCATGAATATTATTGTTTAAAATAGCCTGATAATTGATGACTCATTTAATATTATTAAGCGAAATTTCACAATGCATGAACATGCTAAAAATTTGGAGATGGCGTCTTGTAGATTTTGCCACGAAGAACATTAAATAATAATAGTTCGCATCTTTAACAATTGATGTGGTTAAAAGGATAGAAGTCTACTATCTATAACATAATGTATTATTTTAGCAGCGTAAGTTAACTAATAGAAATGAAGAAAAAAAATCCTGTACATATTGCTTGCTGTTAATAATATATGAAAAAGATAAATTACTACTCGTACTTAGAATATAAACAATATTATCATAGTTATGTACGTAATAAAAGTAAGCATTTAAGAAAGTTATTTTCTGACATTAAGAATGACAATGATGAGCAAATGAAATACGATGTAAATATATTTTAGTAAATTACATATTTATGAGGAAACTGTACTAACCTGGTGCGATTGTGACTACTCTAATGCCTTGCTTGGCGAGGTCTCTGGCGATTGGCAATGTCATACCTACAACACCGGCTTTTGACGCTGAGTATGCTGCCTGCCCAATCTAAACAATTTTATTATTTCTCTTCAAATATTTATTTCGTGATCTTATCAGCGTTAGACACATGTTTTAAATAAAAAATATTTAACTGGAAAAAAAATGAGAATTGGTGATAATCTTCAGGGAATTATCGTATGACGACCGCATGGTCTAGCGATCAGAGAAACTGATATGCGGGTCAAGTTCAAATTTTAATCACAGCATTCACTGTGTTCAATCAAAAATTGTTGCGCTTTTCAGGCCTGGTTTATGTTTGCGTGACATTGCATTCTAGCCTTACTCATATCTAATCAAATAAAATTTATTTTAGGATAGATGAAGACCCATTAGTATTCGCGGACTTTTGGTGCGCAAAATATTTAAATATTAGGCCCGTATTAACAAACGTTACTCAGCTCAAGTACACACACTTACACGTTTTGGCGGTTTAGGTTTAGTATATCAGCTGTGTGCCACACTGATTAATAAACAATACTCGACTCTCAAGTGCGTGTACCTGAGTGCAAGTCTGAGAACAGTATTCCTAAGTACAGCGTTTTGAAATACTTTTTGTGTTTATTAATTAGCAACGATCTTGAGATGCTGATATCGTAATGAGGACGTATCAAATGATTACGCACTTGAGTTCGTCGTTGAGTAACGTTTATTAATACGGGCCTTAAAGTATGAAATTGACATTTAGTATTAAATAGTTCAAACACCATTTTTTCTTTATTCTAGCTATAGATTTACTAAAAACCAAAGCTGGTAATTCTGGAGGTATGGATTATGAAACTGAAAGAGAAAAAGACAGACTTTAGACGTCTAAATAGGCGAGTAAAAAAGAAATAGTTGAAAGGAAAAAGCAAGAAGGACGGATAAGAATGATAGAAGAATTTCTGATAACTTGCAGGCAAATATTAAAATGTTCTGGAAACTCGGAACAACTGCCAGGGAAAATCGAAACAGCCAAGAATTTTTGCTATACGTGACGTAAATGGCTGTATTTTGCATGACGAAATTTCGAGTAAGAGACGAAAGGAATAATATTTTTTTTACGTGGTAGAGCCATGCTGCAGCTATATTACTGATATAGTTGTAGCACGAATGGGTTAGCTCGACCGGGAAAGCACCACGGGCGACAACGCATCTGCATTTTGATTCGTAATTGAGGGTAGATGTAGATGTCTATGGGCTACAGTAACCACTTACCATCAGGTGGACTGTGTGCTCGTTTGTCACCCTTATCCTATAAAAAAAATACTTTGAAAGCGTGTTAACGTGTAAGGAGACGTTTAAATTAATAAAAATAAGAGAACTGAGGTAGCATGAGCAAAAGCATGAAATCAGGTAAAGCCGGATATAACAGAGTATCACTCGAAATGCTAAGGGCTGGAGAAGAAGTGCGGCAGGCCCTAATTTAATTTATGTTGGGATATAAAGCGAATACCGGGAGACTAGTGCAATTATAATCCCAATATATAAGAGCAGAGTCACCAGGACTCTAGGTATTACCGTTGCATTAGCCTGCTTAACATTGTGGGAAAACTGTATGCTAAAATGTTGATTGAGAGTCATGAATGAAACTGGCGGAAAATTAGGGGTGTGCGAGCTGGATTTAAAAAGGTAATGGAGTGTAAGAATCAGGTCTATTCCACGCGCATGATCACGGAGAAGTTTCTGACAAAAAACCAGATAGTTTTTTGTGCGTTCATGGACTTGGAAAAGGCTTATGACAGAGTGGAGAGGGATGTGTTTTGGCAAACACTTGACTCATTTGAGTTGAGCGCTGGGTATTACAGGCATTAAAATTTCTTCATGGGGACTCTAGTGTTTGTGTCAGGTTCAACGGGGCCTACTCGGATTGGTATGACATTCATAAAGGAATTTTTGGATTTAAAAATTTGTGGATATTTTTTTAAAAACTCTTGAAAGTTGAAGAATATGGGTCAAGAATGGGTGAGTTAACTGTGGAATGCCTTTTGTACACTGATGATCAAGTAATACTTGCGTCGTCGATAGCAAAGTTGAGAGAGAACTGCAAATGGTTACATTAATGAACAGGTCATTAAAAGAAAGGAGAATGAAAGTGAACAAAAGTAAACAAAAAGAGATGGTTTTTGAAAGAGAAGGAAGTAAAACAATGTGTGAAATAAGAATAAAAGAGTGTTGGTAGTGGTAGTGATTTAAGTTGGGTGTAGAAGAAGCATGAATAAATGCTGTAGAAATGCGGAATCTGAATGACAGGGTGAGAAATTGTGGAATTAGAGAAAAGTGTGGTTTGCAAGATAATGTTGTGACCAGGATTAAGAAGAAATGATTAGGTTGTTAGATAATGTAGAAATAATGAAAGAGGAAAGAGTATCTATCACTATCTTTCTTTGTCGTCCCAATGATTACATATATAATATATTATTATATTTAAATGTGTAATATATATATGTATATATATGTGTATGTGTATTTGTATTTATAGTGGTATTTAGTTATATGTATGTTTACATGGATATTTGTTTTTATTAGCTTTACTTTATGTTAAGTATATTAATATTATAACATTTTATTATAAGAGTGCACACTAGTTCAGCTTCTCTTTTAATTTGTCCAGTATCAGGCCTGCTGGAAGAGATTTCAATATGAAATAAGCAGTGCCTTTGTACAAAATATCTTTTTTTTTTCTTCATTGTAACATTATTTTGTGTGTACATAAATTGTTAAATAAATAAATAAAGAGTCACAAAGCAAACTTGTGTTGCAGAAGAGAATAGCAGGGTCGGCAAGGAATGCCCTAAACGGTATGGATATGATCCAGAATTAGGGTACTCCCTTAACTGACGTGCGTGTGCGTGTATGCGTAGGTATATGGATGTAAAGGAGGAAGAGAGGTGTCATGCTAAATGGAAGTAGTCCAGTCTCTACTTAACCCTCTGGGTGACAAGCGTGTCTTTATGTATTATGTTATTTAATCAAAGTATTTACCCTTATTATGATCTGCCATCTAAAGCGAAGTTTATTTATGCCTGTGTAATATAACTCTGGGGATCTGGACTCTACAAAGTCTATGAACGCATTTTGTAATGCTTCCAAAGAACAATTTCTTTTTTCTTGTAGGAGGTTGTACAAATTGCAAAAAAAATATGGTTACCGGTTGGACTTAGGTCTGGCGAGTGCATGACATATGATTTCTAACTGCAGGTATTGTAATGATAAAACGATTTGTCTAGTAATGTGAGTTCTCGCGTTATCATGGAGTAATAATTGCGAAGATCGATTAACAAGTCGTAGTTGCTTTTCATAGTTTCGCCATCGTTGTCCAAAGTTCTTCACAGTAGACGTCTGCTTATATTGATACATCGAATCTCAAAAAGATATAGTGAATTACAATACGAAGTAATCAGTAATAACTTTGGTTACGGTATATTGGTTTAGCTAATGCTTGTACTGCTTGTCATTATTGTAAAGAATCTTACAATAATGACAAGCAGTCATATTTTAAAAGTCTGTCCAAATACCCTTCCCTTCAAAAACCAAAAACACACAGAGCTATGTTTTTCGCATTATCTCTAAACGCAGCACTGATATTGCAAGTTGTGCTGATACGTTAAAACCATGTTGCAGGTCTTCATGTTTAACTCAATTACAGAAAGTAAAAACAATTGAAAGTTGTAATCATAAAGAATTTTTAACCTTTTCCTTTCAACATTCCAGAATTACCTTTATGTCCTGCGCTGTTGATTGCTTCTGATTTAATGTGGTGGCAGAATCGGCCAAGACATTAAAAAAGTTTTTTTTACTTTTATAAAATTTTGTCATTTTTAGTGAATTCAGATATTTGTTGCAATATAGGAATGACTTAAAACATTGATTGATTGTTCTCAGTGATTCAAGCACAATCAAAAAAGGTTGTCATAATATATATGTGCAAATTTAAGTACAATAAAATACAAAACGTTCACAATAAATATTATACACCATTATAACATTGCTCTGAGCAACAGTGCATCATTATATTATGTTAAAGAATACCACCACTAGTTTCTAATAAACTATCAATTTAATATATTAAATTATATCTAGATAATTATAGATTTGAAGATAATATTAGAAGGAAGTATTATGCAATAATAATATTAAAAGTGGACAAATACCTGGCCATCAAATGCGGCTACACTCGCAGTGTTTATGATAACACCCCTTTGTCCATCAGCATCAGGTGCATTTTTTCCAATCATACCAGCCACAAGTCTGATGACATTGAATGTGCCTACTAAATTGACCTGCAATAATTAAATAATTATGTAAACTAGCAGTCGTCCAGTGGTCTAAACTCAACCGTAATTTATTAAATTTTCAAGTTTGTATATTAAGCAAGCTGTATTTTACTTTCAACTGCATATTAATGTATAAATGTAATTTGTGTATGTATGTATTATATATATGTATGTGTATGTATGTATGTGATTATTTGATTTGTACAAAATATACAAATATAAAATATACACTTTTTGCCTTGATATTTCTTTATTTTATTTTTATTTGACTCTACAGACTATTAAAAAAGGAACATTAGAAATATCTCACAAAATTCACAGCTAATTCATTCAATCTGTCAGTAATTATTTCGAAGGCAATATTTATTTAGCGTGAATCTCTACACGTGTGTTTCACCATAGACCATTATGTGTTTGACAACTGAGACTTGGGCGGTATGAACATAAACAATGAATAATTTATTTAATGTATTTGTAACACATATTATTTACAAGTTTTAGCTTTCTGACCTCCCATATAAACTATAACTATGCCAAATCTCACATCACTCCATATGCGCAATATGCTTAGAAAGGGGTACAAAGGTTTAGCTACGCATTAATATAATATAGATTATACTACATTAATATACGCTAGGCGTACAACAAGTAGACCATTAATATGTCTTCCGAGTGTGACGATCGAGGTAAACCCTCCCTACCACTGGAGGGGACTATGACCAGCAGTGAACTTTTATCAGCTGATAAAGAAGATTATAGCTATATTTAAAAAATAAGATAAAGTAGGTAGAACAATCTTCCCCAAATATCACAGACTGGTAATGCTGCTTATTGTGCAAGGGTTTTGGGTCTTAAAAATTCTAAAATTGCAAAAATATCATAAAACTTAAGTTGAAAAAAAAAAGCCGAAAACAAGTTTAATGCAGGTTGTGTTTCACTTCACTTCTTGGCCTTTATACAAATATTATTAATTTTTAGACTTACGGAGTCATCGATATGATTGTACTACGCACTAGATTTCGCATTCCGAACATTGATTATGTTCAAGTACAATCCGTACACTAAACTAAACTAAGATTTGTGAATTCCATAGGATAATTATTATTACATTTTATTTAGAAATATGTTTGTTTAGATTAAAATAAAAAAAATTATATTAAATTCTTATGCATCCCCGAGACGGTCAAACGGTTTGATTCAAACCTCACGTGTTTGACCAAACCGTTTGATGTCGCTTTGAATTCGCATCAAACAGAAGCACGCAGTGTAGCTTCAAAGTTCAAACAAGAAAGTCCTATTGCGGTTTCAAAAAATGCCATCGACTATGGATAAAGATTTTCTCGCATTTATTGTATTAATGTCTTGCTTAAATAATAAGAAAAAAAGAAAAATGATTTGATGCAAATAATTGTACAAATTAAGATATCGTTTCACACACGAGCATCTACAAAGAGTGCTAGAAACTAGCGTACCAGATGATTATAAGAACTTTCTGAGGATGGACAATAATTCTTATAAAAATTTATTGAATAAAGTTCGACCATTAATTCAAAAACAGGATACCTACGAACATGAGGCAAGCTATTCCAGTAAATCAAAAATTGTCTACATTGAGGTATTTAGCATTTTGGCAACCACACAGAACGTATCGCTTCGAAATTCAGCACAAGACTGATGAGGTTTGATCAAACACATCGCGAAGACGATCAAACGGTGCTTCAAACAAAACCAAAATATAAATTTTCATCAAACGAGCTTCAAACACGTAACGTTTGATCAAACCTGTCAAACCAACGGCGTAAACGATCAAATTGGTTTGACTCAAACCAAAATCTACGTGTTTGAATCAAACCGTTTGACCGTCTCGGGGGCCTATTATATTTTTTTATATTAATAAAGGGTTTTTCAATAAGAACTTTGTTTTCTAAAACAAAGAGTTTAGATGAAGATGATTCAAATTTTTATTGTATTACGAAGAGAAAAGTTTGGTAATTATGAATGAAAAATGATATCTGGCAAATGCCCACCACGACCACGCTGACAGATGTCGATTCTTTCATCAAAGTTTTTAATCACTTTTTGGCAAAATGGTATAGACCCACCATTTTCATCGTTAATCACGTCACGGATTTTGAGTTTTAAGGCCGCGATCGATTCGATTGACTTCGTATAGACTCTGTCCTTAACATAGCCCCACAAAAAATAATCCAGTGGTGTTAAATCACACGATCTGGCTGGCCATTTAACAGCTGTATTTGTGACGAAAATATGCGATCGGGAAATTTGCCAATGGGACAGCTTGCTGATTCAGGATGGAGTCCTGTGCCGTAAATGGGAAAATGGTCGGGGGAGACAGATGTCATTTGCAAATGGTTGTCCCTAAGGCTATAGTACCGGATGTTCTACAGCTGTACCATAGTGGTTGTTCAGGAGACCACCTGGGAGTTAAACGAACTCTACTGCAGATCCAAGAACGGTTTTACTGGGTCCACTGTCGTGACGATGTCGAGGACTGGTGCCGCAAATGTACAAGTTGTGCGGCTGTAAAGGGACGTCAAATTCGTAGTAGAGACGCATTGAAATTGTACAATGTTGGTGCACCATGGGAGAGGATAGCCATTGACGTTGCGGGGCCGTTTCCGGAAAGTGAAAGTGGTAACAAGTATTTCATGGTTGTGATGGATTTACTTCACTAAGTGGCCAGAAGTCTTCGCCATTCCAAATCAAGAAGCTTCAACAGTTGCAGATAAACTAGTTCATGAAGTATTCTGTTGTTTTGGAGTACCTTTAGACATTCACAGCGATCAAGGAAGGAATTTTGAGTCTCAAATATTCCAGGAAACTTGCCGAGTTATGGGTACTCATAAAACACGAACAACTTCTTACCACCCACAATCTGATGGAATAGTAGAACGATTTAATCAGACATTGGAGAGGTACCTAGCAAAAGTTGTGGAAAAACGGCAACGAGACTAGGACAGGCACATACAACCGTTTTTGTTGTCATATCGAAGCGCTGTTCACGAAAGTACATCAGTGACACCAGCTTTCGCAAACTTTTGGAGAGAATTACGGCTGCCTGCAGATCTGATCACCGGAATACCACCTGATGCCCCACGCAGTATAACCGATTATGCAAATGACTTGCGGAACGAAATTAATAACATTTATGAGCACGACGCGACGTCAGACAGACGGGCCAGCAAACGTATGAGAAGATAAAAACACAAAATGAACAACAAAGGGTTTGACACTAGTGTGGTGACAATCCAGTTCGCAGCAAAGGGAAATCTCCTAAGCTTCAAGCTAAATGGGACGGAACGTATCGCATTGTGACAAGGATCAGTGACGTAACCTACCGGATACAGAAAGGTGACAGAGGTTCTCCTAAGATCGTCCATGTGGATCGACTGGCGCGTTATTATGGGGCCAATAATGCTCGGGACGAACATGTCTTAGGAGGGGGCAATGTTGCGCGCCACTATTAATGTTTTGTACATGGCAACACTAGTTACCACTAGCGCCCTCTAGTGTCGAGTAGCAGAACTAGGAGAGTCAAGATCCTTCTAGAAATTTCGGGACCGATATGTACTCGAACATTCTAGATGTCGCTACAGTAGAAGGTTCTGGAAACTATCTGAGACCCTATATAAGGCCGGTATAGACCACGACCGAATCGGTATTGAATTGGCGATACAAGAGAATACTTCGAAGAGAAACACTGCGAACTTAAGTGATCAGTAGCACAATTGTGTTTTATTATTGTGTGTAGTGTGGTTTTAGATTGTAATTAGTGTTCTGTAATTAAAGTGTCAATTTTGGTAATTCAATCGGCAGTTTTTAATTGTTTTGAACCCCAAGCGCGTAACAATATGATTAAATATACATTTAATATAAGAAAAATATCATAGGTCGGTCAGCGTCGAAGGCACATCGCGAAACATCAAAGCCAATAAGCGAGCGCCTCCATGTTTTCAAATTCGTTTCTTTTACAAAAATACACTTTAAATCTAACATATTTTAGAAAAGCACTGAACTTAAAAGTCGTTACACGATAAATTATTATACAAATTCACAAGTTTGTGCGTTTACCGCTAAAAAGAACACCTTAGTTGTATCTCTCCAATTTCAGAGCACTTCACTTTTTGTAGCAGCCAGTAGCGGAATCTTCGGCGTCATCATATCGAATGACCTGCAGAAGCATGGTCACTTGGAAGAGAAAGCTAAATTGGCTTCTAAAAAGCTTGGCGTACTCCGTAGAGTGGGACAGTATTTCATGCCTACATATCGTTTGCAAATTTACAAGCGCAGGTTCGGCCTCATATGGAATACTGTTCTCATTTCTGGGCCGGCGCTACCCAGTGCGAGCTCCCTCCTCCTTCCACTTGACCGCTTTGAATTTTCTATCGTATTTACGACGGAGAGTGCTCTGAGGAATTGTTCGGATTAATTCCAGCCACCAAATTTCACTAACACACATCGCGACAAAACTTACGTTATCACCCACATCATTTGGATGCTTGGCGGCCCACTACCGTGTGATTTATTAGTTTTCTTAGGAATTGTTTACCATCGGCGATTTTTATGGACCGATACGATTTAGGGACCTTCAAGAAACGAGCTTACTCCTTTTTAAAAGGCCTGAAATGCATCTGTGGCGGCGCTGTAATCGCGCCACAAGCGAAACACATCGAAGCGTAAATCGCGTTAACAAAATTCCGAAGTTAAAGCGGTATATATAGAATAGCTCCGAACTACCACTTGGAGCATTGGCCGCTCCCCGGGCAGAACACTGCCCGGCGGGAGATCTCCCCTTTTCCTTCCACCCGCCACACTGGTGACCCCGACGTGATATGAACACGCAACCAACAACCTTCGGAAACTACAACTCCAAAACCTTCTTCATCGCCCTCAAGTACCCCATTCATTCGCTCCCGAGCAGATATTGTCTGCAATCTTCACATTCTGCAAGCCATTTAGCTTTACAAAGGTTTCATCGCAGCACTGGAATATAAATGCTTCCTGTTCCTTCAAGCTACTCTTTGTGTTACAGTGTTCGACACGGCTCATGAGCCTTACTGCTCGCATCTGCTTCACGGCACTCTCGCAGATTACTTGCCTTCTTCTCGACTCACCGCAGACTACAAGGCAATCCCTGGCACTTGCTCCACCTCATCGTTCTTACCGGCATCACTTGCAAGTGCGTAGTAGGGTTGGCTATAGATATCCGGTACTTGATTTTAATTATGTTTTCAGTTTAGGAGGCTTGTCTGGGCTAAGCATGAACCTTTTACACTGTTTTTGAATGTCGGAAATGAGTTTTGAATTAATTACGATAAAAATAAATTTCACTAAAAATTCTATATAACGAAACGCAAATATGACATTTTGTATAGTGTTATGAGATTAGATGTCAATAATCGATGTAAAAAGTGTGAAACGAAACGGTGTTGACGGCCATAAATTGGGCAACCGTAAATGTCAAATATAAATCTAATAATAAAATAAGAAATCTGTGATGTCAAATGTCAATTGTCATTCCGTTTCTTTAGTGGTCACACGAATGTTCTTTCTTGTGCTTAGTGCTGTATTTCCTGTTTTTTTGACGACTTCTGCTCTGTTTTTGAACTTATTTGATTTAAAATTACATTGTTTCATTTACCACTATCATAGCAAAGTTTAGGGAAACCTGACTTATAGATAAGATAGATCGAATTTGTACTAAAACTGAATAAGAACACCCCGACTCCACGTAGTCTTGTTTGCCCTACCCCTAGAGTGTTTTTGTAAGCCGTAGGCGCGGAGGGAGAGCAGCCCCCGCCCGCTGTAGCAAATCGCAGGCCCCTGTGTGAGCCGTAGCGGCTGAGGCTGGTCGCCGAAGGCGACCAATAAGCCGAAGCTGCGGAGGTGAGCATGGGTGCCTGTGATTTGCTACGCAAGGGCGAAGGGGCTGCACTTCCCGCAGCGCCGAAGCCGTTGCAGAAGTAATTTTGTGTCAATATTCCTGTGTAAAAAGTGAGGTTATGATTTTCCAAAAAATAATATTACTCATAAACTATACATTTCCGCAACGGGGGAAGGGTAGGGGAGGCTTCCCCTGATCCCTCTCCCTCCCCCCTCCCCCTCCCACCCCTGTACGCGAGTACCGGATGTCTATAGTTTAACCGCGTAGTATGGCATGCATTACACACCGGCATATCGTTCACACCGGCGTCACTTGCCTTTACACTCAGCATGCATACCCCACCGGCATTAAGGACGCACCGGCAATCGGACTGCACTATCGACCTCCGGTCTGAGCAGGCAGGTGATGTGGCGGCGCTGGCGTCGCGCCACAAGGGAAACACATCGAAGCCTAAATCGCGCTAACAAAGTTCCGAAGTTAAAGCAGTATATATAAAATAGCTCCGAACTACCACTCGGAGCGTTGGCCGCTCCCCGGGCAGAACACCTTGCCCGGCGGAAGATCTCTCTTTTTCCTTCCACCCGCCGCATTTAAAAAAGAAAGCCAACTTTAAAAAGAAGGCTATCTCATTGACTGGTTGTATTGGGTGACATAGACGTTTCACGTTACAACCAACGGCCTTGTGCGCCGGACACAAAATATCCTTAAATATTGTAGGTGATAAAAACTGCATCCTGTATAATATTTATATCGATAGCACCTATCGATAAACGTTCTCAATCACTAACTCTGGTGACATTACTGGATAACAGAGGGCGCTTATTACAATAATGATAAATGGTCTAGAACAAAAATTATGGGGGTAATTATACATTGTACTTGCGATAATGAACCGAAATCACATTCAGTTTTTGCAATATATCGGGACTTACAATACCTTAATGCACAATCGGATATATTTTCTTTAAAAATATTTTTTAAATTTAGGAAACGAATGCGTCTTGAGCTTTTGATGATGTCACTAAGACTAAATGACACAAATCCGAAATATATCCTATAGGATATAAGTAAGACGTGACCATTTTGTTGCTGATGTCCGGTCTATTACTACTACTTAAATGTTTTTGTGCTACTCTTACTAACACTGCATTGGGTTCATAAACATCAAAAATTTTTTTCGCGTCTTGAGTCGTATTTTTTTTTATGTTGCAATTTCCAATTAATACAATAATGCTTTCGGTTGTCATACGAATTGCCAGGATTTTTAATGCGAAAGCAAAAAAAAAGTGAGGATGTCACTGTCAAAGTGAAAGATACGGCGTTAGAAAATCAAATAAAGTTTATAGTCGGCTCTACATTTATAGCAGCCAATGAACGTAGTCTTATTGAAAACGTGGACAGCAACCGTTGCGAACAGTTTAACGCCATAATTACAAAGTGTATCGGTGGTAAACGCATAAACTTATGTCTTCGGCGTTCATATCAGACCTGATGCGCTACGACAATCGTATCATTTAATACAAAAAGACCTTTGTACAAGCTCCAAAAATCTATTCTGGGTGTGAGCCCAATGTAAAAATCAAGACACCTGGAATTGCGAAAACTGAAAAGACAACAGTTCCAAGCCTATAATGCAATACCCAGAAAGCTGGTTTTTAACAGAAAGAGAAAAGGGCTGCAGGTGAAAATTACGGTCAAAATTGTATGAAGCCTGATTTGCATGTAGAATATTTAGAAAGAATGAAAAAAAACATTTTTATCAAATTTGGAGAAATCTGACGAAGAAAGAACTAACATTGAAAGGGAAACAGTCCTCCAGAGTGATTGTAGTAAATGTATGGAAATGCGAAGAAATTTGTTAACGGCTTCCAATTTCGGCAAAATTATATAAACAAGAGGAACACGACGTCAGATAGTATGGTTAAAAGTTTACTCTATCAAAAAGATCTCTCTGGTGTTACCTCCATCAAACGTGGTAAAATTAATAAAAAAATTGCTTTGAGTCAATCAGAGCAGCAAGAAAACATTAAAATTATGCCCTGTGGGCTATTCACCGATAAAAACCATCCATTTTTAGGAGTTGCTCCTGACGGAGTAATAGATGACAACAAGGTTGTTGAAATAAAATGTCCAGCATCAGGCTACAGAACTAAAAAATACAGGAAAATTACTTTCTGGAAGTATGATAATGGCCAACTGTTGATCAATAAAAAATACCACTGGTATTTCCAAGTGCAAGGACAGTTAAATATTACAGGAAGGAGAGTCTATTTGCAGTGGGGGCTAGTTCAAATAAACAGATAAAAACAGAAATAATACAATGCGACCAAAGACTGTGGAATGATCATATGGTTCCCAAACTAAAGACATTTTACTTGAAATCTTTACTGGCGGAATTGTTGGATCCGCGAAAAACACGCAAAATGCCTTTGAAAAAAAATAAGCCCTTTGGTCATAAGCAAAGAAAACAAAATCCAATAAATTCTCATTTTACCAAAGTCCCAAAAACGCAGCAAACAACCTGTCTTATTTATTATTATTAACTTGTCAATTTACGACATGACAGACTGATATACAAAAATGTAAGCAAACCATTGTTTATTTCAATAATATGTGAACTAGACGCAATGGTCCTAGCGGTGGTTGCACACTTGTATATTTGAATGCCTACCTGTACCTGATTTTGATTGACAGACGCTAGCACATCAAGCTATCCCAGACTGTCAAATTTACCCAATTGAACATGAACCTTATTCTTTTGGAATAATAAATAAAGTTGGAAAACGATCAAAGAAATTTGACAGATTGGGGTAGCTTGATGTGCTGGCGTCTGTACTATGACGCGCTCTCATGTAGTGTGATTTTTAGGGTTCCGTAGTTTTTTTTTAATAATAAAATAAGCGTATAAATATACAAATGGGGACGGATTTTTATTTTTGGCTGCAACCCCTTGTGGTGGTGGGTATCATTGAATAGGTCTATTGAAATAAAGGTAATGCACATAACTTTTTTTATCAGTTGTACTATTTGCAAAATATGGTCCGCCAAAGTGCTTTGAAATGTGTCTTCCCCCCCCCCCCCCCACGCTTCCACGTTGCTACAACTTAGTAAAAACTCTTATAAAATAATTTATAGAACAATGTGATTATAACTTTTCGAGTAATAAAGAGAAAAATGCTTAATAGACAATAGACGTCCTAGTTTACCTTACCTTAGCAAACAATACTCCTTTAGTAGCCTTCTAGTTGATTACATCATAAAAAGTATGATATAGTAGTTTCTAATTACAGCTATGGAACCCTATTATACTAAGCATGGCCCGACATGCTCTTGACCAGTTTTATTTTATTTATAAGGAAATTTGTTTTACATACCTACCTATTTATTTATGATGAGAGTTTATTTTTGTTTAGGGAACATTACTTTTTATTATTACTGTAATACGATATTTGTATTACCTACGTACGAATATTGCGTGTCGCATTATTTGTTGAAACCTCTTTTTTGTCTTTTATTTTTTACCTACCGTAGAAATACTTCCGTGAATTTGAAATTTATTTGAATAACAATTTTTTACGTATACATTTTTATTGCCTCACGAATCAAGTTCAAATTCAAGAAACGGTATGTTGACGGCCCGTCTCCCCAACAAATCGCTGTTGATCAGCTGGGCGGCCGAGACACGGCGCCGTTCAAACTCGAACTCGAGTTACGCACTCGATCTGTAGTCCATAATTGAAAACACTAAGGACGCCAACATCAACACTAAAATAAATAGCCTATTCACAGACATCATGAATTCTTACAATCGTGCATTCGGAAACGTAGGTAACTTGCATAGACCTACTACCTACATAACTACATACGCAAGCGGCCATTGATTTATATGGTTTTGTATAACTCAATGCAAGCGGCTGTCACATTACATACATACAAGCCGAAAACTATAAAACGCAAACTTACTACAAACCAGTGGGAGGATCCTTCCAGTATATGAGGAATTTCCAGTATAAGCTGATATAAAAAATATATAGCTTGAGTAGCCGTTAGTACGTACAATTAAATTAAATTTGCGTTATATAATATTATATTCATACAATGACAAGTTAATTATGTAATTATTATGATCGATAATTTTATTACTTCGTACTCATCCGAGAATATTTTACTCTAACAAAATCGCTTTGACCTCGTGCTCCTGCATGACTGCGAGCAGTTAGTGTGCGAATGAGTGGCGCGGGGAAGTGGGGCGAAATTAGAATTTGAGCTGAGGTAGTATAGGCTCTTAATTTCATAATATATCAAAGGATTGCGGGAAATGACATAGAAAGGATTGTGAAGATTAGTAAAGAACTAAGAGAATCTGAAAATATCACGCTTGATTTTAATTTAAAACTATAGCAATATTTAACTGCTTGTAAAATAGCTAACATTTCTCCTGTAAAAACTGAAGATTCGGGAGGTCCTTTAATATTTTGAACTTTTCTCCAATTTTGATGATATATTGCGTAGCCTTTTGAGTTAATTTTAGAAGCATCTGTAAAAATATAATAATAACCTGGGAAATTCTTGTCCAACGCAAATGCAATTTTTTTATTTGATTTAATAGAAAATTTATTTAATCCTATATCTAAATTGGAGAAAAGAGACAGTCACCGACCTATAAATAGGATCTAGTAAGGAATTATATTGTTCATAGCTTTTTACTAGGTTAGCTATTTCTTTATTACGCCAGTATTTTACTAAATTAATTAAAATGTAGTGAGAAAGTAACCGAATTTTAGGGATTAGAGGATGATTGGAAAAATGAAGAAGCCGAAAAAAAGCATCCGATATTGTCGTCTAATAAAAAGTGAAGGATCACCACATTCAATCTGCAAAGCATTGATAGGCGATGAATTCATAGCGCCTATAATTAAATTTTAAAGACTTGTGTTGAATGATATCTAAAATATTCAATCCATTTTATTAGCAGGTTCAAGAAGAAATGAGGCACAATCTAATCAACTTCTTATAATTATTTATTTTTAGCATTATAAATTAATTTTAAAGAATATGGCTGGGCACCCCACCGTTCGCAAATTAAAGTCACCAAGAATTAAAAATGGTTTGGGGAACAAGGCTATTAAAGATTTTTTTCTGCGAAACATATGGACAGAAGGGGAAAGTATTTTGAATTCTTACAGCTACAATATTAAAGTCAAATATTTCATCATAAATATCTACAACAGTATAAGCTATATTATCTTTATAAGCAAAGCATATCCGGCATAATTCATAGCGTTGATATTAAAACCAGCCAGATACTAACCAAACAGAACCAAAGAGATTTTTCTTCAATTTTATACAAACAAAATACGAAGAAACTTTTCCCCAATCAATTATAAAATTTATTACTAACTCAACCCTATCTGCATGGCGTCTAGATTTTATGACTTTCTTCTTTTAGGCACTAAATCAAGGTATATTGTGTATGTATGGCATTTGGTCTATAACTATAGAATATATCAATAACTTAACTAGTGACAAAATAAAAAAAATGTATGAATATGTCCTAAATCTGTCATTTCATTCAGAATTTACACATTTAATAACAGGGACATGAACAATTATACATAATACATATCGACGGTGGAAAGGAAAAAATTACTAATAATAATAATAAGTAATTATAGCTAAGATATTTTTATTTAATTATTGACTGGCCCATTCCTGCTGCAGCGTTGATCTACCACACTATAATAGTACATATCGACGGTGGAAAGGAAAAAATTACCAAGCGACATATAGGCAACTTTACAGGAGAGCTGATTAAAGTTTGAAATTTTGGAAAAAAAATCATATTAATTGTACTATTTACCCTATTGTAATGATTCTTACGTGATTAAAAAGCTGTTTGGACACTTTATTACCTACTTTAAGTAAGTTCCCGATTTGCTTACCATTTCCGAAGTTAGTGTCGATTAGTAAAAAAAATCTAAAAATCACGAACGGGAAACATCGACCTAGCGACAACTGACTTTAGAAGTAAAACCCGAAAAAAATTCATAATCAGACAGTTTTGAAGAATTTGAGCATGGAAAAAATATCTATATAATAAAAAGAAAATTTCTATGATCTGGTAAAAGTTACTTACTACTTCATGATTAATCAATTTCTGTCTGTGATATTTTTACCAGAGAACAAATTAAAGTAAGGTATGGCCCCTAATAATTCAATGCGGATTTTAGGTTTAAAAAGGAAAAAGCACCAGTTTATTAAACATGATTTTTTTTTTATAAATATATATTCAATTTCGTGATTCAAAATCACGTTCCCGAAAGAAAACACCCTTCTAAACTAAAATTAAAAGTACCTCCACAAGATACAAATATCGTCAGAGACCTTCGACTTTATAAAAGTAAAAAGAATTCACAAGTACATTGTAACGCTAATTACTTAGAATTATTTAACGAACTATATATACTTTTTTTTTACATAGAAGAGAGGACAAACGTGCATGCGGCTCGCCTAATGGTTAGTGTCAACCGCCACGCACGAGCATTCATAACACCAGGGGAATTGAAGGCCGGCATTTTAAAGAGGAGTAAGATCGTTTCTTGTAAGTCCCTAAGTCATATTGGTTCGGGAAAACCACCGCTTGTAAACAATTGCACAAAAAAAAGTTGTGGCAAGAAAAGAAACTCCAAGTAAATCGCATAGTGATGGACCCAAAGCATTCTGATGGTAAGGATGGTATTGTGAGTTTTGTCACGATGTGCGTTGGTGAAACTTGGTGGCTGGAATTAATCCAAATAATTCTAAAAAGTCTCTTCGCAGCGCCAATGAATCGAGCTGATCGGAAAGAACTTGACAATCAACTATTCGAGACGCACTTTGTTGGATGTGATCAAGTGGAATGAGCTGGCAATGACGTGTCACAGCCTGGAGATGAGAACAGTATTCCATGTGAGGCCAAACCTGCGTCTTGTAAAGTTACAAGCGGTGTGCCGACATGAAATACTGTTCCGCTATGCTGAGCACGCCAAGACTTTAGAAGCCAATTCTGCCTTCCCTTCCAAGTGACCGCGGAACTGTATATCATTCGATAAATGGACGCCGAGAATGAAAAAGTCCTGAAATTGAAGTGATACAACAAAGGGGTTCTTTTTAGCGGTGAACATTGGGTGTTCACCTATGCCTTCAGAGCTCAATCCGAGACTTTATTTAACAAAGATTTGACTTCAGGCACGAGTTTTTTCCGGTACTCGACAACGTGTTCTCGAGAAACATTGGTGCGGCCAATGTAAAATACATCACCTGTGCTGTCATCCGTATACCAATGAATGTTACTGGTTTGCAACATATAATTGATATTCAACATAAACAGTGGAGGTGTTAGCACGTAACCTTGTGGAACTCTACCATAAATGGGCTTGCAGTCGGAGCATGCAAGAAAACTGGTGATCCCATTGCACAATTTCTTGGGAACCAAATAGGAAGAACGCTTTGCAAGAAGCACTTTGTGCCAAACTTGATCGAAGGCCTTTGATATGTCAAAACTAACGGCCAAGGTCTTCTTCTTGGTCTCTACTGCATCTTGGGGGTCAGGTACACTAGACGATCACCAGCTGAGTGACCGCGGCGAAATCAGTAATGGTGGTTACTAATGAGTTGATGGACCTCAAGGTACGTAATCAGCTGGCAGTTTATAATGGTTTCCATGATTTTGGAGTACAAGGAGGTAATAGGCCTGCAGCTGAACCGTCGCTATTTTAGGTATCGGGTGCACTAAAGCTATCTCCAAGAGTTCAGGACTACTCCTACGCCTAGTAGGACATATTTTCAGCACAATATGAAGAACTTCATCAGGATTACCCGACTTGTTAACATTCAGGGAGAGGAGTGCTTTGCGCACTGAGCACTCTCACTGCAGAATGGTCAGCAGTGTGTTCTTCCCGTCACCGAGAGTCGAGTTGGATGCAAAAAGAGAGCCTAACAGATCGGCTTTCTTCTTTGCGGCATGGACCAGTGAGTTGTTTTCACTGTGCAGAGATGAAAGACATGGCTGACAGAAGTTCCGTTGGACAGCCTTGGCGAGAGATTAGAATTCTCTACGAGACGAGACTAATATCTCGCCAATTCTGCAGATTTACGCATAAATCAGTGCACTGCTTTGCGTTAGCTATGACTCTTTTGTAGGAGCTAGAAGCGGAACTTTCTTAATTTTATTATATTTCTTTTCTTCTTGATGTTTGGTGTGACACCGACGCGTTAGTTCAGGCCCGGTAGCACTCCTGCTTATGGCAAGATGCAATTTTAAATTAGCTATCAATTCATAGCTGGGATCTACCTCCGAGGGGGCACTACAGATGATGGAATAAAAAGGTCCATTCCCTGAAGTTCCATATTAGCGATAAAATCAGCAACAACGTTGGAATCATCCGAAGAGAAACAACTTTGAAATACTTCAAAATAATCAAATATTTTTTTTAGAATGAGACGACATTATAATCTTCAGAAACATTTTGTATGGGTGAGGAGTCTTGCAAAGAAAAACAAAATTATGTTATCATCAAAATAAAAGTTAATTACATTAACCAATCCTTGATATATTATCTTCTAACGAGGTAATTGGGACTAATATCTGCATTAATTAAAGCTAGGTCTATTAATTTCGAAAAACGCAGGTCTTTTCGCAGTTGTAAAATGTGAGTAAGTCAAACATTAGCACCCAACTAAAGAATATTATCTAATACTTAAATTAAAATAATTACCGCTTTTCTAGACCAACCGGCGAGTCATTGGGACGCGCAGTCACACACTTATGCACCAAGCGCCAGCTTGTAATACGGTTATTCAATTTTTTGTTCCTAACAACCACTTCAACATTAAATCACAACCTAGTTACACGACAATTCAAGATCAACGCGGAAGGCTCAACTGACGTTTTATTAAATAAATATTTCTGGAAGAGATATCTTAACGCCAAAATATTTTAGAAAAGGCACGTCACATTCATCTAAGCGACAAAATTACAGGAAGGAAAAATATCACTAAACGACATCTTTTTTGTTAATCAGACCTAGTAAAAAATATCTAAATGACAAATAGCTAATATTAAGAACAGGTAAAAGGGTAAGAGGTTGCAAAAAAATAAAAATTTTAGATAGGAAAAGACATCCAAATAAATTTTTAATTTTTCATAAGTTCAGGAAAAAGTAACTTAAAACCAAAATATTTTATATCAGAAACAGGATAAATTTACTAAGTAGAAATACGGTAAAATGAAAATTGTCTTAAACGCAATATTTTTTAAATGACGAAAATTATCGTTGGTTGGTCGCCGAAAACTTCAAAAAATCCTCAAATTTTGAAATAATTAAACAACATTAAATTCATCGTATAAGCACGAAAGTAGGACCAATCGACGCAGAAAAAAAAAGCTGATTCCAATGATATATATAACTCAATACCGACCAAAGTGTCACTTAGTAATTTTTTCCTTTCCAGCGTTGATATATATAAAGATTTGGGAGTTGCAACTGATACATACCTCAATAGTTTTTTGGAACAACTTAAGGTCAAAGGGTTGATTTTTCTTGAAATTATAAATTCTAGAAGCTGATGCTGTGCCTGCACAGTTGACAGCCACATCGAGTCGACCAAACTTATCCATAGTTGTTTGCAAAGCATTTTTAACGTCTTGCTCTGATGTCACCTGTAAGTTTACATGTTTTTTCAATGTGTAAAAATTAAAAAAAAAATATTTAGATAAATATTACAAGTTTAAGTAAGATATGGTTACAACATTGTTTAATATTCTAAACAAAAGTGAGAAAGAGTGTATTTCTGGCTTTTTACCTGATAGTCCCAGATGGGGAGCTGTTTTATTTGAGTACATGTACTTATGTATTTTACTTGTTGATAGATTTTTAAGTGTGAGGTGTAGATAGATTAATTTCCATTTCGGAAGTGTCATCAGCTAACTTTTATGATAGTATAATAGCATAACAAAGCTAATAAAAATAGGCTTGTGTTAAGGTAAGCCAGTGCGCTTCTAAGTATTTAGCAGTAAAGCACTGGTTTATGATTGTAAAAAAACCAATACTTGCTTAAACCATAATTTAGTGATCTTTAATTTTTTATTATATTTTGCTTAATTGCACGTTCAATTTTTACTGCAATACAAAAAGATTATAAGCCTACCTATTTCTGGTTTTCTTCTCCAAGCAGCAGTTCAACTACTGCTATGTTCCAGCTTGAAGGTTAAGGGAGTTAGTATGATAAGGCAAGCCATCCTAGACTAAGTGAAAATGACATCTGGGACCTTTTTTATTTGAAGTTGGTTACAGATGTCTATGGACCGCAGAGCTACTTGTAGGTGAAGAAACCAAAAGCTATCGCTTTTGGTTTCTCTTCTTCATCTTCATTAGCTCATAAAAGTGATCTACTGAACATGTGCTAAATGATTCTGCTGGGAAAATGCCATGTGGTAGCAACTCAAGAGAATTTTTTACTCAATTTCATCCGATGGTTGTTGTGAGAGACAAATAGGGAAATGCCAGAAAAATATCATGGCTTCTGATAGATGGAGGTAAAATCATCTTGTTTATGTTGATTAATAATGAATAAAATATATGGAAAAAATACTTAGAACAGGGATTGCCAGTAGCATCAAGAGAGCAATTGTCAGATTCTACAATCATTAACCCACCTGCCTATTGTAACGCTTGATACAAGTCCTCCTAAATAAAAGAAGCCTATGTCAAGCAGAGGACTTTTACGGGCCAATTTATTAAAAAAAAGTCTGTCCATATAATATTTGTGGCTGATTATGTAAAAAACTATTAAGAAACTCATTCTTTACATATCCGTAAAGAATTGGACACTAATTGTTTAAAATTTAATAGTCATAAAATATTACATCAACAGGTACGAATGCTGCATTTTCGCCAAGTTGTTTAGCAGTATCTGATCCAGGGCTAGTGGGAAGATCACAGATAATGATACGACCCCCTTGCTTTACAAGTAATTCAGCAGTTGCACGACCTAAACCTGAAGCCCCTCCTGTTATTATACAAACAAGGCCCTGAAATAAAAATATGTTATTTTTACTTTAAATATCTGTAACCTGGAATTATTCCATCACAATTATTTTGTTTTCCATTCGCTGCATTATATGCAAATGCTTTTTTTTTAATTTAAATTTATTTTTATTTGTGAATACAGGTATTGACAGAATAGATCTTTGAAAATATAATACAGTTAATTTAAAATTATTAAATGTGATATAACAAAAATTATTAAAATAAAATTATAAGAAATGACTAAAAACTTTCATAACCTTGATTAGGTTATGAATAAATCATCATAAGTTGCGTAAAATCTAAACTAAACAGTTAGATAGAAAAAACTCACTTTAAACATTTTAGTTCGAAATAGCTACTTATGTACTTTAAAAAAATGTATATAAGTGAATACACAATACTGGACCACTGGACCACCGCGCCGTCAGTTTGCCTTTGCTTATGCCAAGTTGCCAAGGATTATACTATACTACGCCACAGAACACTACTCTACTTTAAGAGTACTCAGTACTCACTATTCTTCAAAAAATTTTTGCAAATAGCAAGGGTACATGTCCCATACAGGCAAATAGCTCTACTATTTCAGCACTAATGTTACATAACCTTTAAAATTTAAAATGCTTGTATAAAATGATTAATCAATGAAATACTTTTACATTATTTAACATACACCAAATAACAGATAGATAGTTTAGTAATGGTAATGTACTCAGTAATATATAATGTACTCTGTGTAATGTACTGATAAGCAACTGATATCACAATCACAATAACACCTTTTTTAAACTGGCTTTACGGCTCTGGGTTCTAGCCCTTCTGAGCCTGAAGTTACAATGTATTAACTTTACGATACATTCATCAAAAATTCATTTTCACATTGATTCACAGTTTGTTTACGTTTGCACTATTGATTAATATCACGTTGTTCTCATTTTTATATATCTTGAACACCAGATATAAAGGAATATAATTGGCGAAAGAATTTTTCATCAGCTAATAAACTTTGAAGAGTTTCAGGAATTCTATCATTGTTAATATCTTGAATAGAATTAATGAGGAGTAATCTATTCAAACCAAATTGACTGCATTGAAAAACCAGATGTTTTAGGTCTCCTTTCGTGTCTCCACAATATTCACAATTTACATTTTCTTTCATTCCCAAACGATGCAGGTGGGCGGCTACTCTGCTATGTCCAAATCTCATTCGGTTTACAGTCATAATGAATTTTCTATTATTAAGTGGCGAAGCTTGCGAAGACACTTATTGATTTCACGATGTCTGTCCGTCCGTCCCACGATTATCTCGAGAACGGTTTCAAATTTTCAAATTCTGTTTTCAGCAATCGATTACTGATAACCAAGGCATCTGAACCTCCTATTTTGAAACTGATTGCTCAACGGCAACCGTTAGAAACCGTTACAAAGCTGATTGCTTCGCCACTTTGCTATGCTGTTAGCTTGCTAGGTTTATTAAACATATATATATATATATATATATATATATATATATATATATATATATATATATATATATATATATTATATAACAAGGGAGATATAGTAGCACCCTGCATGGTGCCTTTGAATACATTTCTAGGGCCATGTGTTATGTTATTAAATTTAACATACATAGTTCTGTAATATAGCAAATTAAAAATCCATTTACATACTTTTCCAGGAATACCAATCACACACAGAATATTTGCCAATATGGAAGGATCTACATTATCAAATGCACTTTGTATATCAATAAATGCACAAACTGTAGTTGCGTGTCTGGTAAAATAATGATTTATATCTGAGATCAAAGAGGCAAAACTCTCTGCTGCACTTTTTCCTTTCTGGAAACCAAATTGTTTTTCAGGTAAAATATTATTTGTTTCTATGTAATAATCTAGTCTGTTTTTCAACATATATTCAAATAATTGTCCTACACAAGAGAAAAGTGAAATTGGCCTGTAGGAGTTGAAGTGATGTTCTGGTTTATCAGGTTTGAAAATAGGTATCACACGTTGCGTTTTCCAAGACTTTGGAATACATTGATTGTCCCAAAGCATATTAAATATTTTAAAAATAGTTTTTTGTCCATTAACATGCATGTTGCTAATAAGTTTGTATGGAATATCATCCAATCCCGGAATGGAATCTCTACTTGATTGGATGGCTGCAGTAAATTCATGCCAAGTAAATTCTTTCAATAGGAAAGAGCTTCTGTCAGTACCTATCTGATTAAATATTCTATTTTAAGTTTAAAATATCTATTTCCTTTTCAGAAGGTGTTGTTATGGCTGCATATTTATCTGAGAACGAAGGAATCCAATCATCATTTTTTGATGGCTTATGTACAGGTACCCTCTTAAATCTCCTAATATAATTCCAGATATAAGTTATTGGAGTATATCTATTAAATGAACCACAAATTCTTCTCCAACTTGTTTTCTTTTTTTCACTAATTTATCTCTTTTTGAAGGCAATCTCTTTTATATTCTATATAATTTTCTATTGTAGAATTTAATTTGATGTTGATCTTCAAATCCAGGGAATCACGAAAAATAATAAAAATAAAACTATTACAAGAGAACAAAGAGTATTTAATGAGATGAACAATAAATTACTCAGAGAACACATATTGAAACATGAATGGCAAAATGATGGAATAAATAGTTTCATAAAAAAAAACTGTATGCAATTTTTGATAAGAGTTTTAAGAAAAAGGTAAAAACTATTAGAATAAGAACTAAACAAAGTTCAAGCTGGATTACAAAAGGGATAAAGGTGGCCAGCAATATGAAGAGTTTCCTTGTGCCAGCACATAGATCCATCAGTGACCAATCTATTGTTGATTATAGAAACAATTATATAAAAGTATACAGAAAGGTAATTAGGTGTGCCAAAAGGTTATCAATACAGTCGCAAATAGAGAAATCGAATAACTCTGTTAAGATGATCTGGAGTGTAGTTAACAAACACAGGAAGAAAGTTCCCTATATAAACGAGAATATATTTATCTTAAAGCATAATAACAAATATATCGAAAGTACTCAAAAAGTTGTGGATATCTTTGCGGAAAACTTTGATCATGGGCTATCACCCTCGAGAGATTCCATAGAACTATCAATGAAGTTTCTTGAGCATAATGTACAACCTTGCATAAATTATATGTGTTGGGATCACATAACACCTGCGGAAATATCTAAAGTTGTAAAAAGTATGGAAGACAAGAAGTCATGTGGTTGGGATGACATACCAATTTCAATATTTAAGAAAAACATAGACTTTTTAAAATCACCATTAGCGAGTTTTTACAATAAATGTTATGAAAAGGGCATTTTCCCTGAGGAATTTAAGATTGCAAAAGTATTACCTGTACATAAGAAAGGTTCAAAAAATGACTCTAAAAACTACAGACCTATCTCGCTTTTACCAACAATTTCAAAAAATTTTGAAAAACTGATTAAAGTTAGATTAACTAAACATCTACACAATAATAAAATAATAAATACACGACAATTTGGATATCAGCCAAAAATAGGAAGTAACGATGCGATAGATACATTAATTGATGATGTCATCACAAATTTAAATAATAAAAAGAAGCTCTGCTTTTGATATGGTTGATCATAATATATTAATAAAAAAACTTCAATACTACGGAATAAAGCAAAATATGCTACAGCTATTCAAGTCTTATTTAGAAAACAGACAGCAATATGTTGAACTGAAGTGTATCGAGGATAAGTATAAAAAGACGTATAAATCTAAATTAGATAAAATTAATAGAGGAGTGCCACAAGGTTCCATTTTGGGACCAATCTTCTTCATCATATTTATAAATGATTTGATCCCCTTTATGTATAACTCTCTACCGGAAGTCCATATTGTAGCTTTTGCGGATGATACAAATGCGGTAATATCGGCACAGAATACAAATGATCTCAACCATAGACTAAATAGAGCTCTTTTAACGTTTTCTCTGTGGTTTAATGCAAATAATCTTATGCTGAATGCAGAAAAAACTAAAGCGATACTATTCAAAACCACAGCGAAAACGCGAGATACCTTGAATATCAAATTACATGAAAACTGCATACCACTTGTACAATCGGTGAAATTCTTAGGTATTTATATAGACTCGTATTTGACATGGAAAGATGAATTAAATAATATTGAGAGCAAAATCAGCTCTGCATGCTATGCTTTGAGAAGCTTGAGGGAAGAACTAACCACGAAACAATTAAAAATTGTATATTATGCTCTAATAGAATCTCGCTTAAGATACAGTATTAAGTTTTGGGGAAACAGTTATGCCTATAATGTAAAAAAAGCGTTTGTTCTACAAAAAAGAGCAATTAGAATAATATCTCGCATACACCAGAGGCAATCATGCAGAGAACATTTTATAAATTTGAAAATCCTTACTGTGCCCTGTTTGTATATTCTTACTTTACTCACTGATCTTGTCAAACATCTGAATAGATATGAAACTGATGATGAAATGGCAAAAAATAAAAGCACACGAGACGAAAGAATATACCCAATGTCTTCAAAACAAAACTACTGGTTGTTGAGCATAGCGTTAGATATCAAGCTGTAAAACTTTTTAATAGACTACCTAATGGCATAAAAACCATAAATAATGTTAAAAATTTTAAACTAAGGTTGAAGTCTTTTTTATTGGAAATACTCTTTATTATTCGGTGAATGATTATATTGAGTTTGGTAAAAATTAATATTGCATGCATTATTTAATTAATAATTAAGTTGTAGACATTTTTAGTAAACACGTATAATGCTAATTAATTAAATTTAATATTTTATGTTACAATTAAGTTTTCCAACACAATGTATATTGTTTTTGGAATAAATGACTGTGACCACAGAACACAATTACTCACTGTGACTATGACTATGACTAATTTGTAAAATCTTACAGCATTTTTACTTTTCTTTACAGCTTCCAAACAGTCCGCGTCCCACCAATGAACTGGTTTTCTCATAACAAACACATTAGGTTTGGAAATTATAGGTATACAGTCTTTCCTTATTTCTAGAAGTGTGTTGCAGAAGTTTTCATACGTATCAAGTAAATTTGATGTATCAATTGTGAAGTTCTCAAATTTTTTTTTGTTTCAGCCTGAAAATTTGACCAGTCTGCTTTTTTATAATTAAAACGTTTGGAAGGTTCACCTATAACATATTTTTCAACACAAGTATATAAATCGACTATAGTTGGATAGTGATAACTACCCATAGGATCATCATGTACATGCCAATTACACCAACACATGAAATATAAATAGAAGATTGATTAAAATTAATGCTTCCTACTGTAGTTGGAGGTCCATTGAAATACTGTCCCGCTCTGCTGAGCACGCCAAGCTTTTTAGAGGCCTTCTCTTCCAAGTGAATTATATGCATCATTATATCAATATGCAAATATTACATTTGTCTAACATGTTATAGATATCAGTGCCTCTAGTTTTTATTGTGAGACACCCAAAAGCAATATGATGAGCATTTAAGTCACCTGAAAGCAAAAGTGGCGCAGGTAGACGGTTAATAATTTGTTTTAATCTTCTGACCTTAAAGCGACCTCCACTGGGTGGGGCATAGACACATAAAATGGAAATATTACCTAGACTTGTAGTAAGGGTTATAGCTACCGACTGATTATAATCATAGAACAGTGTTGGGAAAACAAAATATTTTAACCTATTTTTAATTAATATTGCTACTCCTCCACGTCCATTTTTTCCATTCTGATTAATGAAATTATAGTTAGGAATGTTGATAGTTCTATTCTCTCGCAGCCATGTTTCATTTAACAGGCAAATATCTATATTATTCTCAACTAGATAATTAATAAGCAAAGGTTTTTTATTATTAACAGATTGTATATTAAATTGTGAAATTCGAATAAATTGTTTATTCATTGTTTTTAAGATTAGTAATAAGCATTTCTTTTATACTTGATGTAGTCAGTTTACGGCCTGAGCAGGGTGAGGCAACTTTGTATGAATGCTGAAAAATCTGCACACAATCATGATTTTGTCAATATGCGTGTTGGGCTTGTTAAAATAAAGCGAGATAAAATATCACTGTCTCTTTCTTTAATTTTGTTTTAGATTGCCATTTTAAAAATTAGATAAACAAATTCATATTATATGGAAAGAAAATAAAAGTATTAATTCGGTGTTAAACTTTTATTGGTTTGCTTTTTAAAGTATAATTACATACATATTACTCTAAGATTCGCACAATTAGTTTACCTATTAATTGATTTAAATAAAATTATTAAATATTAGCAGAATTTTATCAAAAGAAGCCATGAATTAATAGAAGAAAAAAAATGGCATTTGTTTGTCAACGTCTTTCATATTGAAAATATTTTCTGAAATTTATTAAAATTTATTTCATAGGTTTAGTTTTTAATATTTATTATTCTTTTTTGCTTAAATTCAGTTAGATGGACTTCATTTTCGTATGTACGCAAATATACAGTCATAATATCGTCGTGAATGTACAGTAAAGATTTTTTGTGCGATGTTAATTCTGTATAAGATATTGACTATAAATGAATTCATTATTTCAAAGTTTTATGCACGATTTGTGATTATCATCGAAAGTAAGTTAAGTGTTGTGTAAATAAAAACCACAAAATCATCTGATCACTTTCTGCAAGTTTCCTGTGATAGGAAAAGTAAAACTTATGACAATATTGTGGTAAGGCTATAAACATTTCGAATTTATTGGCCGTTATTTGTAGGGTTTATAACTATATTGACTCGAATTGTATCTGTTTCAGATGACGTATTTGGGCTGAGTAAAGTTTTCATCATGAGAATTTTGCTGATCTAAATTTACGTTAATGTTCTGTGAAGAATAACTCTCTGACAATAACATGTGTTATATATTAGTAGCGTGCGTGGAAATATTACGTGTAAAAGCAATAAAAAACATCAATAATAATGTGTAGTTTATAAAACAATCTGTCTTCCAGAAAATAAAATTACATAACTATACTTATTTATAGTTTTATTTTATCCCACATACTAATCTAAATTATATTCGAGTAATTTTGGTGCAACCTCTCAAATATATGGGAATTCAGTCCATAGGTTTGTGAGGCTTGAGCCAAAATTACTCGAATAAGCCTTAAATAAAAAGTTTAAAGTTACAGAATACAAAGGTTTGAAATTCCCGCTAAAAAGTTTTATATGGGCGTCCACCGTAGCGCTTTTCGTATACAAACATAAACACGTGTTTCCGTTTTTTAGTATGAAGTTGGCGTTCTTCTCTTGATAAAGAGTAATTGTGTTCTGTGGGCCTGAGTTACCCATGGCCACCAATGCTCCAATAATTGATTTCAAAATATTGTCATTTGTTATAATTTGGTCAATAAGTGTGTCATTATATTAGCTCAGGTATTAGTTCAGGTAGTTTCCGTCATTGATTTGTGTACTTTAGGAGAGTCATTAGATTTAACTTGTGATTGATCTGTTTTTGAATCCATTGTTTTTTTTTGTAGGCATTGAAGGGAAATTTTCGTTATAATTGTTAAATAAATTTTGAGTTTGTTTTGTTTGTAAGACTTTAGCATAAGTAGACCTATTATATTTTTCGTCAATTTTTTGTCTCTTTGTTGGTCAATCTCTAGAAATTGCGACATGAGGGCCACTACAATTTATGCATTTAATTACCGCATTTTCCTTACATTCAGTATACCGATGTTCACCTGCACAAATTGAACGCCGTTGCACTGATTTACAAATTTTAGCTCCGTGACTAAATTTAAAGCATTTAAAACATTGTAAAAGCGGGGCAATATGCTGATGCACCCTATATTGGAATAAATCCAGATGTACAAATTCAGGTAAGTTGGTTGACAAAAAAGTTACACTTACAGAACTGAACGGTTTGATCTGTCCTTTAACTTTTTTGTGAAACGACGCACTGCAACGACCTCATATTTCGATGATAGTTTTTTTTAAACAGCTCTTCATTACTTACGCTAATGGGAACATACCTGAGTACAACGATTGTTTCCACCGCCCTTGCTGGTATAAATGCCTTGTAATCATAATTCTCTAAGAAACTTTCATTTTTCAAAAAGTCGTTGGCGTTAATCGCCCGCGTAAACACCACCCCTACTTTAGAAGCGTTTATTCTTCTTATATTAGTGACTCCTTTTATTTCGTTTATGAAAATTCCCGCCTACATTAAGGGATTCGTATTGATATGTTTACTTCCTTCTTTACGACTCTCAATAAAAACCGTGTATTCATCCATTCCCATTCACTCAGGGAAAACTCTTTTATAATTTAATTTGTAGTATGGTTTATAAAAACCATAATTTTCCTGCTGCAGGTCTTGATTACGTTTTGGCGGTTTCCTTTTCCCGCCCGCGTCGTGATCCATATCTTTATCCATGCCGTCCCTATCAGACGGCATTTCTCTTTATTCTATATTTTAATTCGTATAAAAATTAAAGAATTTTCCTTCAGAAGTTGAAGTTAAAATTAGACTTGTAATTTTAATTTAAAAATTCGCGCTTCCTCCCGCCAGTCAGGAAGCCAGCTATCTCTGTTGTTGTTAAGCTCCATCTTCTTCTTAATAACAGGCTTTACAGCTCTGGGATCTAGCCCTTCTGAGCCTGAAATTACAATATATTATAATAATTATCCTTCATAATATACTGCTTCACAATATGTTGATGCGTCACATTGTGCAGCCCTTGGGAGATTTTGACAGCAACTGGAGCCAGCAGCCAGCTGAAGGTTGGCGATGGTATCTCAAGGCACCTAAGCAGACAGACACCTTATTTTGAGAATCACATCACAGAGCACTTGTTTCACAATTTCCACTAATAGATCATATGCGCAGACACTTAATACACAAAATCGCACCACTTTTACATATCAAAGTCGACATCAAACCATTATTTAAGAGCATTGTGAAGCTGTAAATTTTCATACAAAAAGCGATAACGTTTTACCCCTGTAAATATAGTCCAATTTTAATATTTTTTGGAAATGTTGTAGATATGACAAAAATCTAGGCTCGTACGTTTTTATTTTAAAGAAATATTGTATACAATATAAATTATTATCATCTAAATATCTATATTTTTGACTTAAAAACATCCTCGAGCGTTTTTAATTTTTGTTAATTAAATTAAACTGATTACTAAAAAAGTAAAACGTACAGGCCTAGATTAAAGTCTACTGAATCTAATAAGACCAAAATTGTCTTATGTTCTAAAGTTTTAGGGGGGTAAAAACGTTATCGCCGGAAACAATATTTCAAAAAGAAAATGTAGGCAATTGCCTTGAAGACTTGTAACTCTCTCTATAGCACGATACGGGTCGGGGGGCAGGGCCATATTGTAGTGATGTTAGGGGTGTTGGAGCCGTGGTAGCTCAGATGGTTAGCGCTCGCTATAAGTTTCACAGTAGGTACGCAAGAAACCCGGGTTCGATCCCCGCCGGCACCAATGAAATTGTTAATTGCATTTTTAAGTGGAGATTTACCACGTGCTCGGCGGTGAAGGAAAACATCGTGACGAAACCTGCATGCCTGACAAATAAGAAAAAAAAATATATTTCAAAGACATGTGAAGTTCGCCAACACGCATTGGGGCAGCGCGGTGGACCTTTCCTTGCCCTAAAACCCTCTCAGAAATGAGAGGAGGCCTGTGCCCAGCAGTGGGACGTGTATATAGGCTGTAACTGTTAGAGGTGTTATCGATATTATTATCGCCTAGAGAGGAGAAAATAATATCGATAACCTAGAAAGATAATACCTCTCATGAAAAGGTAAATGTCTGTGATTATTCAGTGTTTATCGATTATTAAGTGGCGAAGCTTGCGAAGTCACTTATTGATTTCATGATACAGACATCATCCGTCTGTCCGTCTGTCCCACGATTATCTCGAGAACGGTTTCGAATTTTCAAATTCTGTTTTCGGCAATCGATTACTGATCACCCAGGCATCTGAACCTCCTATTTTGAAACTGATTGCTCAACGGCAACCGTTAGAAACCGCTACAAAGCTGATTGCTTCGCCACTTTGCTATGCTGTTAGCTTGCTAGGTTTATTTATTTATTAATTTAGTCTTTATTGAATAAGGACATGAAATTAAAAATATATCGAGTTTACGATAAAGTAGGTAGGTGCAAATAAATAAAAAGTAACAACTTGAAGAAATTATTATTGTTTATTATTACATATTTACACTCTTTCTCGAACTGCCATTTCTCTAGGAATTCGAGGGTCAATCATTTCTGGTAATAAGCATTAAAAATGAAATGAGTAAAGTCTTGGCTGCATTTTTTGCCTTTCAGACCAAAGAGTATATAATCACTACGTGCTCAGAACCATAATTTTTTAAATGTTATTTATAACAATTATACAACTAAAATTTTGTTAGAATTAGTTTCGTTACTAAATTCGCTTCTCTAAATTAAGATAATTTACTTCAAATGACAAGTTTCCGCTTTTACCTATGCGTCGCGTTTACTTCTATTTCCTTCGCCGCGTGAGTGTAAGAGGAAAATATAAATAAAAAAAATTAAGTGGGTACAAAAGAAAGTTTGTTGTTAGGTTTTTATTTAAAAGGTAAGTATTTTTAATTACACTGTTTTTAAAAGTTATTTTCTTATATTTCGATTCGTAACAATTTTATACACTTTATAAAATTTCCATTTCAAATACTGTGTCGCGCCCGTATCACTTTACATTTAATAGTCAGAATTAATATATGATCAAACGAACTTCTCCAAGTGAAGTTCGATCAGTATTATATGAATCGCTTCATTCGAAGATATAATATTAACAACGTAGTTTCCTTATTCTACAAGGCCAAGTCGCACCTTTAATGATTTTTACTCAACCCCCATTAAAGAAATTGTCCCTTCCCACTAACGCCTCTCGCCGTCCGAGCGTACTGCCTTATTCTTTTAGAGATATTATTCTAAGCAAAACTTTTTGTGGGTTATGGGTGGGAGGGAAATTATATCTTCGAATGAAGCGATTCATATAATACTGATCGAACTTCACTTGGAGCAGTTCGTTTGATCATATATTATATTTCATCGCTTCATTCTTCAGATATAATATTAACAACGTAGATGTTTAGAGCTTAAAGTTTTGCTTATTGGGTTACTTATGTTTACGTTAAGCAACAAAAAGAAATCATAAATAATCAAATATCATTTATTAGTTCAATCGTAACAAAATAACGTACAATTATTCACTTGTCTAACTATCTTATTTAATAAATCAAATAGTTTTAGTTTTATTATTTAAAAGGACAGTTCTTGCAAACTTATTTCCGTCAATAGTTTGGCGATGATAAAATTTTGCAAAGGTCTCTGATGTCGACGACCACCCGGCTGTTTTTCTGATCGTATCTAGAGAGACCCCAGCGGACCTAGCAGCTGAGGTGACAGCATGGCGCGTACTGTGTGCACTAAACACAGTCACGTCCACGCCGCTCTCCGCTAACACGTTCTTAATCCACCTACTGATAGATTGAGCAGTGGCCGCCTTGTGTGGCCGCCTGTATGTTACTCGTAGCAATAAGTTCCGACAACCTGCGGGTCTGATTTTATTTGTAATTTCTGAGTAATCTTTTATTGCCGTGGCTGGACAAATATTTATATTTTCTATAAAGTAAGGTAAAATTAGAAGGGGTTGCTGACGACTCGCTGCAGACGTTTTTATTATGTCAGTGATGCTGATTCTAACATCTGAAGAACATATCTTAATATTGTCTATCTTTATTAAAGACAATGTTTGAGCTCGGTGTGCTGTGCATAATGCCATTAATACTGCTAATTTTTTTGTGAGTTTTTCAATTGAAAGTGTTTCGTTGGGAACCCAATCTCCAATATGATTTAAGACAATTTTTGGATCCCAAGTACCAGTATATTTTGGAAGGGCTGGTCTTAACTTGTATGCGCCCTTTAGGAATCTTTTTATTTGCTCTTTAGAACCTTCACAGTCTCCTAGAAGTAATGACAAGCCGATCATGTGGTTATTGAGCGTGGTTATTGAACGAACATTATTAAACTGCTCTGATAAAAATAGCAAAATTGACGGTACAGAACTTGCGTAAGGATCTAAATTATTATTATGACAAAATTGCCACCACAGCTTATATGAGACGCTATACTGAAGTGTAGTATTCTTTGAAAGCGATGCCATCATCACGTTAAGAGCGGCTGATGGTGTACCGACCCTGAGAGCCTCGCTGCACCCAGGGTAAGTTGTTTGTGCCGGTGATGAGGAGTTCTGGAAGAAGATTGTAAGAGATTTTTGTGAGGTTTGAAAAACAGTATATCTGAACTGAGTAAGTTATTTAACATTGGGTACCAAGGCTGGGATCGCCAATAAGGAAAGACCAAAATACCTTCGCCTTTATCGCTTGTGATTTTTTCCAGACATTTGATTATTAAAGAAAAAGGTGGAAACGCATAGAAATATTTGTTTTTCCAATCAATAGTGAAAGCATCTACTAATAAGGCATCTGGATCCGGTCTCCAAGACACATAGGTTCTGCACTTAGCATTGGCACGAGAAGCGAAAAGATCTATTTCTGGTTCCCCTAATTTTTGTACGATCCCCTTATAAGCGTTATCGCTTAGCTCCCATTCTGTATCTAGGTTTAGTATCCTTGATTCTTGGTCTGCTTCGAAATTTTCTTTACTGTTTATGTAAGATGCGTGTAGCCAAATGTTTCGCTTCTCGCACCATTGCCATATTGATCGAGATAACTCCTTTAACTCGTTCAAATCTGGGAATTGAATTCCTCTCATTCGATTGATATAACTTATAGCTGTTGTTATTATCTACGCGCAATAAAATATTACAATCAGACATATCCCTAACAAAACATGTAATACCTAGAAATATGGCTAGTAATTCTAGATAATTGATATGATAGTCGAGTTCATTATATTTCCATCCTCCACCAACACGAATATTATTACAACAAGCACCCCAATCTGTCAAGCACGCGTCTGTAAATATCTCATAATTATATTTAGTTATTCTAAATGAAGTTTTGGTCGAAAATACATTTTTTGTCCACCACTGCAAATCTGGTAAGATATCTTTTGAAAGTGGTATATTTTTATTATACGTCTTATATTTTAGAAGCGCAAGGTATTTTTGTCTTTTCAGTCGTTTAGTGTACAACCAGCCATATTTTACCCCAGGACAGGCGGCCGTCAGGACACCTATCAAATGAGCGAAATCTCTAATCGAACAACTAGTTAAGAAAGAGAACCTTTGTACTAAGTGGGCTATATGATTTTGTTTGTCTATGGGTAGACTTATAGAAAGTTCCGTGGAATCAAAAATAAATCCCAAATATTTGCAAGATATACTTATGTGGGCCTAGACAGGACTTATTATAATTAATAACAAAACCTAAGCATTGTAAAAGACGCATAGTCTCGTTAACGTTATCCAAACATTCTTTGTAGTCTTTACCTATACAAAAAATATCGTCAAGATATATGACAGACTTAAATCCCCTGCTTCTTAAGTTGGTTATTACCTTTTTCATTATCTTACTAAATGTTCTAGGAGCAATGGACAGGCCATACGGCATGGCATTAAATTCATAAAGGGTTTTAACAAAATTTTCATCTTCAAATTGAAATCTTAAAAATTTGCGATGACTCGACTTAATTGACACTAGTAAGTAAGCCTCCCGTAGGTCAATGGTAGCCATGTAACCATTACGCGGTATTAACTTTGAGGCCGTTCTGTAATCCTCCATTTTAAAGTGAGATTTTTCAATTAATTTCTTAAGGGACTTTAAATTCAGAATAAATCTTTTGTCTCCGTTAGGTTTAGGCGCTAAGAAAACTGAGGATATAAACTGGTTCTTTGATGGATGACACTTTGATATTGCTCCTAAATCTAATAAATTAGTAATAACTATAGAAATGTATTGTTTATCTTTTGCTGACAAAGTTGAATGCGGTAATCTACATTGAGTAATTTGTCTATTAAATGGTATTGTAAAACCATCTCGAATCCATCTTAAAATAATTTTATTTTTTGTTAATTTTAACCAACAGTCATAAAAATATCGTAATCTTCCCGCATGTACCAGTTTTACTGCTGAACTGGAGCATGGTAAGATTTGTTGTTGCTCCAAGACCTTGTTTGTGGATACACCTGAGAGGGATGATCCCTGCGGGTCCCCGATGACTTCTTTGGCCCTCCCCGGCCCCTCTGGGAGCGGGAAGGGAATCTCCAGTTTCCCTGGTAGCGATTGTCTCTTAAAGACGAACTTGTTGCTATCTGTGATGTGGAAGGTTTAGGGTCTGTTTTCTTAATCTGAAGACCTTGTTTCTCGATGGCTTTTAGCGCCTTAATCTTTTGAGGAAGGTCATTGCCAAAAAGAGTTTCATCTCTTTCACTCTCATGAATGATTTTAAGAAAACACTTGTCTAATCCGGGTGTCACCAATTTTATTCTGGTTTGAGTCTCAGAGTGATGGAGGTCGGATAATATACGGCAAGCATCAGATAAAATTTTTATCGCTTGAACTTTATTGTCTCCGTTCTTTACTTCTGTAAAGACATAGCTCTATTAACGGCAGTAATACCTAAGCCCAGTTTTTGCTGATCGACCTCTATTTTTTTGTCCCTATTTCGGGCTGCATCGGTAAGTGCCGCTGCAATCTCGGGATTCAGCGTAGGTGCTCTCAAAAGCTTGCAATTTTCGGGAATTAAGTACGCTTTTAACAAGTTTTGTCTTGTTTCCTTAGTAAGACCCTTACGTAGAAGAGGAAGCCAACGGTGGGCAAGATCCTGGTGAATATTTTCACCGTATTTTTGCTCATCACTATCCGTATCACCCAAGGCTGACAATAGTTCATGGTCTAATGTAGGAATTGTTTCTTCCTCTTTATCTTCAATTGTTAACTGAGGGTGCTCCTCGGAAGGAACAGATGTTACCATGGTGTCATCATTTACAACCTTATTACAATCCTCAGCTTCGTTATCTACAACAAGAAATACATTGTATATTTTGGAGGTAGATAACAAAAAATTGTTATAATAAGAATATAAATTATCACAACTTAAAACTTAGAAACTGGCACTTTAATATATTCGTACATGTGTATTTTAGTTTATATAACCTTCGTGCTAACTCTCGGCTAGCCCCCCGGTTAGGATACCTTCGTACTGACTCTCGGCCAGTCCCCAGGTAAATTTGTCTTCGTGTTGATTCACGATCAACGCTAAGGTTTTTAGTCTTAACTTATATTTTAAAGGATCACTCAGGCACTAGAAACGAATTACGTAACGGTAACACTTACCAACATTTTCTTCGGCATCGGAAGAATCGGAGTAAACAATGACCCGTTTATATCGTTTTCTTTCTTGTTCTTCTAATTTTTTGATTTTCTTTTGGTAATAACCAATTTTGTCTACAGCACTGCGTTTCGACATTTTACTGTTTTAAGATAATTAAGTAAGGTGTGCACTCTGCCTCGCACGAAAAAGGAATGAGGCAGTACGCTCGGACGGCGAGAGGCGTTCGTGGGAAGGGACAATTTCTTTAATGGGGGTAGAGTAAAAATCTTTAAAGGTGCGACTTAGCCTTGTAGAATAAGGAAACTACGTTGTTAATATTATATCTGAAGAATGAAGCGATGAAATATAACTGAAAATTAAATATGAAGTGTGAGTTATCACTATAAATCGTGTAAAAAAACTCAATTTTTCATATTCCACAAAGTCTAATATGCGTAAATTAGTTTTATGATATAATTTAGATATATTGTGAACATTATGGTGGAGTTGTTTTCAACAATAATTTAAAATTAAAAATTTTGTACATTCGACTTCAATTTAAATTATTATTCTTAATAATTTATATTGAAATTTTTGAGTTATTCTTAACTCAAAAATTATTAGTTAGACGTTGATCAACTTTATATGGGACCACATGTGAAGCACGAACTTTCAAATAAAAAAAGAATCATAGAAATCGGTTCACCCAGAAAGATGTTAAGAGATTACAAGCCACACTTCGCACTGATGACGTAATATGCATTAGTTTATGCATGTAATATAGTACAGTGTACAAAAATAGACTAAATAAAATATTAATTTTTATTAATATTTATTAAAAAATACAATACTAAAAACTATAATAATAATTTAAAAAAAAAACTAAAACTAGAAACTTAAATATTATATAGTCCTACTCCCCGCGGTATCGTGCCAAGAACGCTGGCTGCGTTTCCCCGCTGAATGGCTATACTTAGCCTTTGAGCAAGGAAAGAACCAGCCCTCTTATCACCAGCAGCAACGACCAGCCGCGGATGGAGTTCCTTTAGGAACTTCACCGCACGTGGACCCCACGGACCGATAGTCTCTACAGCAAATGGCACAAATATGTAGTCATCTCTCAGAGACTCATATTTGCGCCACTTACTCAGTTCAGCTGCCTCTGATGCCGCCCCGGCTCTAAACGAGGTACCCCTGAGATGAGAGACCGCCAGAGTGTCTACGCAAGTAGCATCCCACACTAGGGCTTTACCTCTCTCCCAAGGGACCAATGTCATACCGTCGGGTCTCCTGCCATCGTCTCTAAATATTCCACAAGGCTCTAAAACCGAGGGAACATTTATAGAGACAAGAGCCCTTCGGATGACATCGTTCAAAGAACTGTGTCGTGAAAATCTACCAGCGCTTTTCTTACATGAAAGTTCGTGGAGCCCAAACTTGTCGACGCTGCTACCACAGGGACACTGATGGGGTTGACAAATCGCCGCTCCTAGTCGGATTCCTACGGCAATGCGTAAGCTTTCCGCATCAAGTAATGTGCCGAGATTACTTGATGGTAAAGCGTGTAACCAGTGACTAGATTCCTTAGTCGAAACAGCTAGAAGGCGTGCCTTATCTAGGTCACTCTGGAGATTATGAAACAAATCCTTCTGCACGCCCTGTACCAATGCAATATCCCACTGTTTTTGTTGGTTAACTTCCAGTGGAACATTTTCACCAGGACAGAGCGTTTGCCATGTCTGCCCTGCCTCCGTAGCAAAGCATAGGTCTGCTTTGTTATATAAAATTGTATTACATAAGTCACTGACACTATGAAGCAAGGAAAGCAGGCAATGCAATGCTAGAAAGATTTCTCACACCAATGCCACCAAATTTTATAGGTAAAGTAGCTTGAGTCCAGGCTGTAGTATTTAAAGTTAAATTTAGAATTTTTTCAATAGCTATTTTAAGATTATTATCAATATCTTGTAAAATATCCGAACATTTCCAGACTGGACTCGAGCGGAGTAAGTATGTAAATCTAGGTACAAGAAGACAATATTTTAAAATAGTAAGATCTATGTGGGGGTTTAATTTATACAATTTATCAACGTGGTTTAAAAACTGATCAAATTTTGTTTTTAAAACAGGTTTAATACTATCGAAAAACAACGGAGCACCTAGCAGGTATAGTGATTCCGTACTGACAGTTTTTATTCCTGGACAAATATGATTAAAATTTTGAATTAAAGTGTCTCTATGAGAAGTAGATAAATTATTGGAAAAAAATATTTCACATTTATTGCTATTTGGTTCAAGACCAATATTTTTAAAATTTTGAAAAATATGAGTATGATCACTGAGGACGTCATCTGCTCTACCTCCCAGTGTACCGTCGTCTAGGTACCAGACATTCAGCTTGGATTTCAAATTTGAAATAATGGGTTGAATTCCCAAACTGAAAAGTGCTGGACCCAGCGGGTCACCCTGCTGAACACCGACAGCGGAATCGATAACATGGTTTTCGTAAAACAAGTTAGTATTTTGACTATAACATTGCCAAACGTAATGATAAATTTCGGGGGTATTATTAGCCACTTCTTTCAGCAAGGTTACCCTATCGATAGAGTTAAAAGCATTCCTTAGGTCAACCTTCACAAGAACATCTGCACCAGAGCTTGTTAAAAATGTACGCACTGAATGTACCGCCGCCTCACAGCCACCTCTAGTGCCAAAACCTAGTTGAGTAGGCTGAAATTTGGTCTTAAGGTTAGAGATTATGTGCCTGCAAGCTAATTTTGAAGTTAAACGTCGAAATGTGGAACCAACGGCAATAGGACGGATACCGTTATCCTTTTTTTTTGAAGGCACATAATCTTGCCCCATATAAGAATGGAATGAAATTTGGATTAACATTACCAGAAAGCATAAAGTTACATAATGTTGTAATGTCTTTAAGAAGTACTCCGCCGGCTTCACCGGCAGAAGCGCTTACAAGATCTTTAAGATGTTGAGGCGTAATTCCGTCAATGCCGCCAGCAGAGCCATTCGAAAATGACATAATTGCTTCTAAAGTGTCTTTTTCCGAAATTTGTAAAGGTTGCATAGAAGTCCTGGGAGGCAGCGGTAAACTCTGAGTATGTTTGACCGAAGGATGCTTTTGACGAAGGCTTTCAAGTGTTTCGACATTACGAGGAGCCAGGATGTCGTCTGAGAATAAAATACGGGATGCATTTTTTAAGTCGCCATCCATTACTTTCGACTCAACTACTTTTTTTAAATCAAATTTAGGACGTGGTCGAGATAAAGTATTAATTGGGTAATCTAAATTTTTAAACGATGTCTCTTTTAGTTGAGACGTAACTGATTTATTTATTGTTTTATCAAAATGAAAATGGGAATACGCGAAAGTAAATAATTTTTGCCAACTATTTTCACTATTAGTGAAACAATTTTGAATAGTGTATGACAATGCTTTAGCAAGCTGCATCCTCGCACCTCTAGGAATTCTTTTAACCACTGGTACATTACGATAATATTTGTAAATTTGCTCCGAAAACAGGGAAAAATTTGTGTCATTAGAGGAATTGCTAATAGAGTTATGAATTTCTACGGCAGGCTGTGAAGCCGAAATACTTTTACTATGGCATCGTTTAATATGTATATTTAATCCCCTTTTACCTTTAAACAGCCTACCGTCAGCACAATTTTGACACTGTAGGAAATCCGGCTGTGACTGTAGCGGAGCAGAGATATTCATGAAAAAATCTAAACAGATCATAATATTAATTTGTTTTATAATTAGCGATCCGCCCCGGCTTCGCACGGGTGATTTCAGGATCTCGTCACCAGCGCCACCTGCCGGGTCTATTAAATTATTGTAAAGTGAAATATGTTTAAAAAAAAGTCACACTGGGTTTCTTGTAGGTCCTTACCAGGGCAGAGGTGTTTTTCGAACCAGCGGTAATTAAAAAAAACCCTCAATAAGTATTATATAGTAACCAATATTGAATAAAAATCATTCTATTCTATTGTGAATCTAAACCGTCGAATCAACTTAATCACACACACAAAATTTCATCATAATCGGTCCAGCCACACGAACAGAAGAATATTATAAATCTTTATATATAAAAATTACATGTCACGTTATTATTAGCGGGTTTTCGCTACGGACTCGATGTGTCGCAATTTCTAACCCCGTTCTTTATCGATACGGACCGTAAAAGACGGACTTAATAGGCATTTTTACCATTATTCAATTATTATAGATTATTATTATTATTATTTTAATGTTACATGTTGTCTTTGTATAAAATTAAGTAATAAACAAACTTACAGTCCAGCTGATAGTAAGTAGCTACTGCAGCCCATGTGGCAACCGACTTTAAACAGATGCGTCGTCACTTTTGTGGACTAAGATGGAATGCCTCACAGTTTTTAATCATGCTGGCTTCCTACACCCATCAAACAGGAATACAGCAGTGAAAGCACTACTATTTGGCGACAGAGGGGTTCCTACCGGCATAGACGAACGCATAAAAGAGCTTGCCCTATAACCAAGAGAGTTTGCTGTTATGGGATTAATTGCCTACTTGTGTATGGGCGATTCCTGGGAGACTTAGGACTGAGGAATTAGGAATAAACTCTGGTCTGTAGTCAGCGGGATCTACTTCCCAAACTTGTGTGTACGGCAGGGCATATTTAAAACTAAAAATAAAGAAAGATTGAAAGACCGAGCAAAGCATACCTCGCGGACCGAGCGTGTTACGCTGTTATATTATTACTAGTGACCGACCGAAGATTCGGTATCGGTTTCGGTTTTGGCAAGTTTCGGCAAAAAAATCTAGTTTCGGTAATAGTTTCGGTTTCGGAAAAAATCTGCCGAATTTTCGGCGGCGCCGAAACTCAGTATTCGCGGATTATCATGCTTCGTTCGGATGAATTCGTGACTCGTGTATTATTCATAATTATACAGAAACAGAACCTTTTTATTCAATATGGATTATAAGTAATACTTATTGAAATTCACTCTTTTGTTTAATTACCACAGGTTTGAAAAAAACCTCTGTCCTTGGAAGAACCAACAAGAAACCCAGCGAGTTTTTTTAAAAATAATATCTTACAATCAGAGGCGTAGCGTGGACTAATATAAACGTGGGCGACGTTTCATCAGCGAGGCCCTTTTTCTTCGTTCCAAGGATCTACCCAATAGATTTATCCTACCAAACATGGTTTGACACGACATAGCTACTTATATCTATTAATTCCTCACAAGTTTCGTATTCCGTCAATGTAACAGTCGCGGTCTTTGAAGGTAAGGTAAGAGGGGCTTCTTGCGAGGCCCTAAACAAACACACTTAAATTTGTGACTTTCTTTTTCAAGCGTAAACTTGATCAAATTAATTAATCATCTGTGGTAAAGTCTGAGGGCATCGAATTTTAGGGGGCCTCGCGAGGCCCCTTTAATTGCGAGGTCGTGAGCGAGGGCCCACTTCGCCCACACCTAGCTACTCCACTGCTTACAATCATGTATGTAACAACACAAAACAAATTAGAAATAGCTTGGTAGTTATCACCTCTTTCCCAGGGGTTATTTTCATCCATAAATCCCTTAATATTTTAATAACTATTTTTATACAAATTTAGTTTATTAAAGTTTTTGAACTTTGAGCAGGTTTTGTATATTTTCTGGAATTTTGTTAAGTTGTGTGTATATTGTGTGTGTGAGTGTGAAGTTAATGCTCTCATTGAATAATATTAACAATATGGTGAACACAATAAAATATGTTCTCAATTAACCTAAAAAAACAAAAACTTTTTATGGGTGTGTGTTGATTCTATAACACAATGACTTAAAAAAAGTATTTCTTAACGTTAAATTGTAGATTTTTACTTTAAAATAAATAAATATATTGCTACATGACTATTACAATGACTGTTTTTCATTAACAAGCATTACCTATCTGTATATGTATAAAAAATATACCAGATTTCAGTATACAATAAAAAAATTAACATGTCTTAAGTTTCGGTTTCGGCTGAAACTGACACCTAGACCGAAGGTTCGTTTTCGGTTTTTGTTTCGGTTGAAAATCCTGTTTCGCTCGGATATTAGTTATTTCATCTTGATGAACAGGGGAAAATTGGTGTTGCTGTCGTGAGCAATATTTGCATGTGGTTTGCATCAAGTCAAAAATCCTCAAAAGTCACACACGACAAATTCTCATTTTTGAGTGAAGCGTGTATCGTGTTTGTTGGCGAGTGTGAGAAGTGTTCAGGTATGCTCGTTTCACACCATGTATGCTTACAAGCTTGCAACTGTGGTCTTGTTACCAACAAGTATTTTCGAGTTCTTGGTAGTACGTTTATTGAACATGGGGCGGTGTTTACTCGGATCTTTGGTAACCTGTTATTTAGTAACCAAATGACTGAACTATGTATTGAAGATGGTCTGGGGCGATTTGTGGTCAAGAGCATCCTGGAACTATCGAGCGAGTGTACCACGAACCTCTTCAACTAGTAGTGATGCAGCTCGTCGAGTCCTGGACTTTCCCAGTTCCTGACCCTACGGACCGACTCAACTAAGTCATGCGGTGTTATGATGACGAGGTCCATGGGTGCAATATATATAGTTATAGTTGCATACTGACTCGCCACATCTTCAATCCAAGGGCTCATTATGGTTTACAGGCTCTGATCAAAGGTTACGCCAGATGGCAACAATGTTCTGATTTCGTACAGAACCCGTTCACGTCCCCGTAACGCTTTCCCCAAGCCGCGATTCCCTGTTTTAGGTCCCCAATGCGCTCCGCCAGTTTTTGTTCGTTATGTCCTTTTGGGACCGACCTATCCATGAGGACACTCACCTTTGCAATGCGGTCCTCAATTCTTTTCTCCAGGCTGGGATAGCGCTACTTTGTCCAGTAGTGCGTTTAGGCGTGGCGCCAATGAAATGGCACAGTTAAGGCGACACATCGAAAACCGTTGAAGCGGGCTATCGCCGGATTGACCCGAGTGAAACATAATTTCTATAAAAACTTCAAAAACGTCGTCTATGGTATAAAATTGCGTAGAGCCCGCGACGATTAAGACCGCTTAGAAATCGCTTATTCTTAAAATATTTTTAAAAATATATTCATTTTAGTAATCAAAATAATTAGCAAGTAAATTACGAATATTGATGTTATGAATGTATGTGAGTGATTCCCAAGCATATAGATTAAGTAATTTCGTTAAAATTTCAACTACTTATAGTGATTTATTAGAGGTGTTTTCGCAAATATTTATGATCGAGTCAAAATTTTACAATCGTGTTTTTGAACAAGCAAATTCAAAATAAAGACATGAATTTACCTATATCAATGCGGCGTCAAAAAGAATGGAATTAGTTATTTATTGTTATTATTAAACCAATCAAAATTCCACTGAAGAATAAAGGCCTCTTCCCATAGTAAGGGCTGCTATTTGCCATAGATGCAATTCTTGCTCTTAAGGTAGTAGGTTATTTTATAAAAAAAAAAATCATTAAGTACTTAAAATCGAATATCTCTCCTTACGCTTTTATTATCTTCGGGTGTATTTATCTAAATCATTAAGTACTTAAAATCGAATATCTCTCCTTACGCTTTTATTATCTTCGGGTGTATTTATCTATGTAACGGTATATTTTAATGTAATTTTCACCAACTTGTAGATGGCCGATTGACTTGAAAATTTGCACTCCTACCAAGGACCGACAACAATACAATAATTCAAAAACTATATCCTAGTATCCTGATCAGGATCACCAGAATAAAATAAAATAATTTTATCATTAGCGTGTTTATTTTGTTTTTTAAACTATAATTTAATTGTTTGCTAAAGTTTTTGCGTTCATAATCGAGTAAGATTGACATACAATCACACTGTACACCTGACGGTACAGGGATACTGTGACCTACATCTACCACCACAGCTACCCTCAGTTATTAGTCCGGTCCAGTAAAAAATCAAAATGACGACTAAAATGTAATGCCCAGTCATCAATATAGTACAATAAACATAGTATCTTCGGTTCTTGTCATGCTATTTTACTCTGGCATTATATATATATATATATATATATATACTAGCTGACCAGGCAGACGTTGTTCTGCCCTTTCCGAACGACCATTTGCTTCCCCAAAAAAACTCCTGAAATTAGCAATAAAAAAATTGAGGGTCACGTATCGGGATAAAAACTATCCTATCTTTCAAGTTGGACCAAACTGCACACAGTCTGCAAAATTTTTTTGAAATCGGTTCTATTTGTTGAATACTTACAGCAACACGTGGTGGTTATACTACTAAATTGTAGCTTATATTAAACGTTACCATTTTTAACATAGCGCCATCTATTAAATATTTACTCAATCCAGTCAACATATATCGTCATCTGACAGAATCGTTTGGAGCTAACAGATAATTGTGACTGTCAAATAATAGACAAATAATTTGCAATAAAATAATATTATATTGCGACTATAAATTGAGATGTAAGCTATCCTATCTTTTAAGTTGGACCAAACTGCACATTGACCAAATATTTCTTTGAAATCAGTTCAGTAGTTTAGGAGTCCATCGCGGACAAACAACGTGACACGTACTTTTTATATATAAAGAGAGATATATATATATATATATATGTGTGTGTGTGTGTGTGTGTGTGTGTGTGTGTGCGTGCGTGCGTGCGTGCGTGCGTGCGTGCGTGCGTGCGTGCGTGCGTGCGTGCGTGCGTGCGTGCGTGCGTGCGTGCGTGCGTGCGTGCGTGCGTGCGTGCGTGCGTGCGTACGTACGTGCGTGCGTGCGTGCGTGCGTGCGTGCGTGAGTGTGTGTGTGTGTGTGTGTGTGTGTATATGGTGCCCCGTCAAAACAGCCCCGACAAAACAGCCCCCGACAAAACAGCCCCGACAAAATAGCCCACCGACAAAACAGCCACCGTCAAAACAGCCCCCGACAAAACAGCCCCCGACAAAACAGCCCAAGTCAAAATAAATACCATACATATCTATAGAATTTATAACTATACTTATACCGTGTATCTACTTCAGTTGGCGATATATGGGAAACTTTTCTATTGTGAGTTTTAGCAAGAAATTATTCCTTATAAAAAGTTATACTTTACAATTTGTTCATTCCAACTATTGCAAATGTATCTGAATAATGTTTTCTACAAATGATATCAAATTTAAAATTGTAAGTGGTGTAAAACGAATGTTAATACTTTACGTGACTTTTTTGGTTCATTTTATGTATTTTTTGTTTTCAACAAAACTATTGCATCGTCTACACACGAAATAAAAACAAAAATAAATGTAGGTATAAAATTATATTATAATGTATATTTACAAACAAAATTCTACAAACTATATTCGTCAAAGTAATAGTTAAGTTAATTAAATTGAAAGCTGAATATAAAATTCCACAATATATTCACAGAAATAATAATAATAGTTATATTATATTTTCATTATGTAATATACTCTGAAGATAAAAAGCACGATTATCAATGCAACTAGCAAAGTAATAATATTATACTACCTACAACGATCATATTTCGTAAATTACTTACTTAGTTTTATAATTATTTATTTATTATTATACTTTTATGTTTTGTCTGTTTATTGTTTGTCTGTTTTGTCGGGGGCTGTTTTGTCGGGGGCTGTTTTGACGGGGGCTGTTTTGTGTGTGAGCTGTTTTGTCGGGGCTGTTTTGTCGGGGCTATTCTGTCCGGGGCTGTTATGTCGGGGAACCGTGTGTAAATATATATAAGAACAGTCTTTGTCAGACCCATTTTTGATGGAGCCTGAATACACCATGGATCTACCACGTATAAAATCTAGTTAATGAAATAGTCTGGTAGGTAGTAGGTCTGTATTTAATTAAATCTGTGAGTGCTCAAATTTTTTATTATGTCGTCGTCATCGCACATTACAAGTAGTACAACACTTCTTGTGAAAGTTAACGAAGTACAAATAAAATCCTGTGGTATCCGCCACGAGAGAATGCATATTGTATAAATCGTACAATACTATTGTACAGAAAAATAGTTATTGAATAACGTAACATATATTCTCGTTTATTTATGATGACTATACAAAGGTTATGTCATGTCATGGTTATGTCTTTTTTTTTCATTTCATTCATTCATTACAGCGTATTAAAGTCCACTGCTGAACATAGGCCTCTCCATAGATTACCGCATAAGGGGGATAGTTTCCTTAGTAGCCAAGATGGGCAGACACAACACACAACACAAACACAGCAACAATGAGCTGCTATCTTAGGCTGGTATTCTAGCGTGATTCTTCCCCGGTGCTACTCTAGTTGTATTGACCGACTCCACACGACCTAGAAAGTGTGTGTACTCTATTTACTGTTCGTAATTATCATATTATACCTTTAGTACAAAAACAGTAAATATAGTAAAAAAAAGTAAATTTCCAAAGTAAGAATCAGTCAAACCAGTATTTATTACGTTGCACATAAGATCTAACTGGGATTCCAACATGAGATCACTGATTTAGGTGTAGTATATTCGAATAGTTATTAAAACTACAAGTACTCCAATTACGATATAATAAGTAAAGCGCCAAGCTAAAAAGTAAGCACTAAGCTATTTACACGTTTATTTTTTTCCATAACTAAATATATACAACACTACATTTGATTTCAAATATTTATTTTAAGAAGAAAGCCTAGAAGATAATTACGTATTAAGTTAATCTGCATTCACCCTAGAGAAACTAAAACAAAATTTAATACCACACTTGGCCCATTCATGTTAATGTTACCCGTACTTTGTGGTATCCCAATGTGTGGGAGGCCTATGTTCAGCAATGGACTTGGGTAATGATGACGACAATGATACACATTACTACTATTTTAAGGCTTACTTATTATAGTAGGCGAATTACTAGTCCTAGATAAGTTACGCCATTAATTATATGGTAAAGGATTTTAAAAGAAGAAACATTTTATTGGAAGAAACTAAGGACACAGACCCTTAAAATGTAAGTCATGATAAGTCCCACAGATTTAATCATCAACTATTATTGTTAATATCTTGTGTAAAATCAAGTTTTACATATAGACAATCATACACTTAAAATTGATCGTCACTATCATACAAACAATAAAACACATAAAGTTTAATAAGCACTTACTTTTTTAAATAAGCACGTCGCATGTTTTTTACTTGGAACATTAAACAGGATGTCTTATTAACAATGAAGTGCTTTGGTTCTAGAATGTTATTAAAATAAAAGCTACTACAAATTGGGCACGCGACCGGTATCGGCCACTTTGTCAATGTCGACGAGCGACTCGACAGTAATCGTCAGGGAAATGATGAAGAGGAAGTTATTAATGGCGCTAACCATATTGTCGCTATCTACCGCCACGATGGATCATTCCCGAATTCATAAGGAAGATGGCGATAGTCGTTATTCAAGCAATGAGGAATTTAGTAAAGACAAAGAAAAGTATAATTACGTACCTACGCTTACATCACTCTCTTCGAGAAATGAAATAGTTGTTGAAAAGTTTGTGGACACAATGCTGTCGAGTGAACACTATTTAAAAAAGATTGTAACGATCGAAGAAAAATTGACACATCTAAACTCCTTTCTCCATAACAAAACAAATATAATTCTTAAGTACCTTTCGGAAGTTATAAGATTGGTTAATATCTCTCCTGTTCATGTGATGGAGAGTGCCGCGCAGTCACTGAGGGATGATTTTAATAAGATAAAACATATGTTGAAGCAAAGAGTACAAGGGCATCCGATACGTCGAGGTAATTTTATTGAACATAGCTAATTTTATTAAAGAGATATGCTACAAATATCTTTTTCTTCTTCTATTTATTTACAAATATCTTCTCTGATATTTGTCTATTTGTTTGTTATTAATGGCGTTCTCGAAAACGGTGTTTACTATTAGCGGAAGCGAAAAATCGATTTAGCTATATTTTACTTCTGGGAAAATTCACTTCTCCGTGTTTTCAATAGGCCAATGGCTAGATAGAACGTAAGTCTATCAAGCTGAAGTGCGTGCGTTCGAATTAAACTATGTGGTCAAATGTTTAAGTTTTTTTGTTCTATAATATTCTAGTCCACACAGCCCTACAGATGGTCAAAAATAAATTATTATGGTCCAGTAAAATGTTACGATTATTAAAAATCGTTTAAATAATGCATATACATGTAAAAATAGCTCTGAAATGCTTACTTTCATTTTGTAACCCAATACAAGTTTTATTATATTTGTTTCCTTATGAACAGTGTTCTATATGTGTTTGTTTTCCTTTAAAAATATCGTTAATGAAATGCCATTTATATTGGACACTCATAAATCTGTTTATGATGTAAAATGTAATATGTTTAGTTATTACACTGATATTGTCGAATTATCATCGCTATTTATATTCACTTTGAGATATAATATTTATCAGTAGGTTTTGTTCTAACGTTTTACTGCTCATTGGTAATATTTCTAAAATGGATTTCATTTAACCTTAAAATGGTACTCGGTTCAAATTAGTTGCTTTATTACAGAATTTACTTTTAGTACCACTAAACAAAATGTTCAACGTTAATTATGAATTGACCTTTTCGTTTATCAACATGTTTATATTATTTAGGGATCCGTACTTAAAAACTCTCTGCGGAACCTCTGTGCGGAGTTTGATCGCCTATGGGTTTACATACTATGTAGGATCAGACATTTATGACATTTTTCCAGTGACTGATGACTATGGTACTTGCAATTGAAATTTGCCATGATTTACTTACTGCAGGTGCTTAGGTATTTCTGGTGAAAGAATTTCGGATTTTTTATTACATACATATTGTACTAGTTTTTCGCGTTCGCGTTACCCACGTCCAAGTTGTCCAACGCCCCGACAGTCATGACTCACTCTTATTATGAGATCGCATAATACGGAGAACTCAAGCTATCATATGAAAACTTTCTCATATTTCGGAATGATAGATCGTAGTCGCAGATTTTATGTAAATTGCTTATTATTGTTTTAGTGGTTTTCGTACTTCGAGCCACCGAGTAGATACTTTACTTATATATATTATATGAAGTCAGTTTTTACTTTTAACAAAGAGTAAAAACTGACTTAAAATTGCAAAAAAAGAAGTTATTTATTTGTTACCCTTAGGGGTGGACTATTTTCTCCAAAATGGACAAATGGGACCACCCTTGAAGTATAACTTATTTAATAAAAAAGGAATCATTAAAATCGCTTCCCAACCTGCGAAGATATCATATGAAAATCCTGAAACAATAGTCCAATATGAAACTATTTCCCCTATTTTCCACCCTTGGGGGCGTAAGTTTTTCTTCAAAATTTAATGGGACCACCGTTGAGGTAAAGCCTATTTAATAAAAAAATTATCATTACAACCGGTTCACAAGCTGCGAAGATATCGCGTAACTTACATACAAAAAAGAACATACGCTCGAATTGAGAACCTCCTCCTTTTTAAAGTCGGTTAAATACTTTCAAAGGCGCTTTGTAGATAGCAAGTTTGATAATGTTAAAAAAGTTGAAACGTTCATCATACAAAAGAAGGAACCGAGTTACTATATTTTTTACATTAACAGCTGTTTTCCATTTCCAGTTACGAACTTTTTTATAGAAGTGAAGAAACGAGCACGCGACTCATCTGTGATCAGTGATCACAGATGAGTCGCTTGCTGTCGCATCACTGATCACCTTTATCAATAAACACGTTTTTGAGGAGAAATTGCTGGTGTTTTGCTAGCTTCTGATAAAGTTAGGTTCTTTGATTTAGGGTTCATCGTGGGTTCTCAAAAGTTCCTGAGCGTCATTATCATCATTGCTCATTTTTTCTTACATATTTGCTGTGATTTCACTTGTTTAATCCCTTCTGCTCTCGTATATGTATGTCTATATTTTTGTATTTAAAATGTATTTATTTATTATAGTATGTATTTATTTATTGGTTATATAATTATATGCATGTCGTGTGTATTTTCCAACAACCTACGTACACCCTTACCCTTTCTCACAGGTCACGTTATCGTCTGCAATGGTTGCCTGATAGAGATCGTTTCTAAGCGAATAAGGTTGCCGATTGTATCTTTAAATAATTTATGTTTCTTTTTCTCTCTCATATGTATTTCTGCTGTACAATAAAGTATATTTCATTCATTCATCATCATTACAGACCTTCACACGTCCACTGCTTAAACATAGGCCTCCTCCAAAGAATGCCACTAAGAACGGTCCTGAGCCACCTGTATCTATCAAATTCCTGCACGTCTTACCAGGTAGTCACTCCATCTAATCGGGGGCCACCCTACACTTCGCCTACCGCCTGCCACTCGAGAATCTTCCTTTCCCATCGGTTGTCTGCTCTTCGATATTCATATAGTTCGAAGAACCTTTATTACGTGGTAGAGCCATGCTGCAGCTATATTAGTAGTAAAGTTGTATCACGAATAGGTCGGCTCGACCGGGGAAGCACCACGCTCTCACAGAATACCCGCGTCAAATAGCAGCTTAACACTGCTGTGTTTCGTATGGTGAGTGTAGAGAACCGGAGACCCTTTTTACTGGAAACGAGGCATTCTATCTTAGTCCTCATGGGTGGCAACGCATCTGCATTTTGATTCGCAAACGAGGATAAATGTAGATGTCTATGGGCCACAGCAGCCACTTACCATCAGGTGGACTGTGTGCTCGTTTGTCACCCTATACAACAAAAAAAAACCTGAGCCATGTTACCACTTAACTCCACAAAGTTGTCGTGCGAGACAGAAAATCCCCATGAATCCTCATGAAATCCCATGAATGCGACAAAAAAGATAAGAAATGCGGTTATTTTCTTTAAAAAATCATCGTTAAAAATTTAAATCGATCAGAAGGAAGTAGGTCGGCGATGAGTCGAGTTGAGCCGTTCTTCGCGAGGTGCGGTTAAATGCAACGATTGTACTTGGTTGCTGCAGCCAAAAATTGAAAACAGTAGTTCTTGTGAGGCTTTGGGCGCTCAACCTCGATGACGATTTATGAGAAATATGAGCAATGAATAAGTTTGCAACATTGCAACCTGCGTATTCATTGTAACTATAAGTATTTGTATTTTTACAAAAATGTTGGTTCTACCTCAGACAAGATTAGTGGCTTGATCACAAGATTAGCGGTATAATAGCCACTCTAACTTCTCAGCAAGCGGTCGTCATTGTAATAAATGTGAAAATAATAATACACGTCAAGAAAAATATATATACACAGTAACTAGTTAAATGGATTACCAGCAATAAAGTGTGTAGGTTAAGTTATTTTCGCCACAAATTGTACGCAACCGAGAGTCATAGTTAGTATTTTTACATTGTACGAGATGGTATTGTAAACGAAAATGTTTGTAAACATGAGCGACATACAATAATAAACATGTGAATGAACAACCGTGCGAATCATCTTTACAGATAAATCATAACTGTTTTTATTTAAAGACTTCATAGCTTGTAAACTTTTGTGTGAGAGTGCAAAATGATTAAACGCGGCAGTCGCTTCACGGCACACTGAACGGTCGCATCTCGATATGTTTCGGAATTTTATGTTGTTGCAATTGGCTCTAGCGACCATGTCACCTATTTCTACCGAAGAAGCCAGGAGTAAAAGAGGGAGGCATAGAAATGAACATTCCGACAAAACTTCATGGAAAAAGGAATACGAAGATGAACTTAATCGGGCTATACTGTCGTCAAGGCGCGATAATCACACAAGAGTGACACAGTCTGCTGGAATGACTGACAATGAGGCGGTTGTAGAAAAGATTATGGAGTCAATAACAATCAGTGAAAAATATCTGAAAAAGATTGATGGCATAGATTTTAGATTAAATAGACTGGATATTGAAGTACACGAGAAAACAACCAATATATTGAGAACTTTAGGAGCTTTATCCAAATCTATTCAAAGTCTGTCAAATTCTGAAAAAGTGGATATGGCTTTAGAACTGTTAAAAACGGACATAAACTATATAAAGGCGAAAATGGAGAAAGGTGCTCAAGAAAGAACAAGTAGTTTAAATCTGAGTAAGGGCTATTTATTGGAGGTTTTTCACTAGAACATGATGTGAACACTATAAATGTACCAAAAATTTATCACCAGCCTATTGAAAACATATTCATAAAGGGTCTTCATTTAGGGAGCAACTGTTCTAAAAAATGCCCCAATTACGGTTTCTAACTCATTACTTTGTGATTGCATATGATACTTTATTCATGTTACTCTTAATATAATAATATCCTCCAGATCGAATTTCGGTCACTGCGCAGGACAGGATTATAGTGCATTCACAAGCACAGTTGCACTATCTGTTCTCTTATTCTCATAGTTGGATGGAACGGTAAACCGACACGAGCGGAAAGAGATCAGTTGCAAGACCAACGGCTTTACGTGCTATCCGGGATTCGAATCCGGGATCTCATGATGAACAATCACGTTTACTAGCATTAGGCCAACGAGGCGGTCACACCTAATATATCTACATGAATGTGGTTACAAAACTTGTAGTTGATAATGTAGTTAGTTATCTTGTCCTTGTAGTAATAATTGTTGACTTGTCCGTTAACGTTTGTTATTTGTGCACTTGATATATTATTATGTTTCGTATGCTGTTTCCAGTTGAGGGAGGTGAATATCGACTGGAATCTAGTCTTGAAAACAGACTGAAATTCGTAGAAGATCACGTCAAGTCTATCATGACGAGCGTTGAATCGATTTCAGGAGTTATAGCCGAAGTGAAACATCGTCAAAACCCTAAGAACTATCACAGGTAAGTAAATCTAAGGTTCGTTTTACAGAAATTTTGTTACTATTTTTTTAATTACTTACTATCTTTTAAAAAAGATAAAACTTCGTACTATACATTAGACGTACGCGGCCGTCATTGTGCAGCATTTTTGGACTGACAGGCCTAGGGGGAGGCCTATGTCATAGTATAAAGACAGGGAAGTACGTTATCTTCAAACAAACGCACTGCGCGCGGCTTGTATGTGTGCGCCATAGTATCTATGGGCGCCGCACGCACACTTAAACACAATCTCGGTATGTTTCTCCCTACGCCAGTCTGGGCTAACACCGCACGAGATTCGCGCGTTACGGCTTTTTTACATACATTTACATATTTTTGTTGTATTAGTTGTCTATCAGACAGAGGAATAATAGTAATTAAGTACCTACTTACGGTTATAAAATCGTAATTAATTATATTTGCAAAAGTTATTTATAAGGATGCGGATATATTACACATTAAAGTTTAATAACAAGTCGTTTCGTAATAGTCGAAACCGAAGAAAGTATTTTTCTGTAGCTAATTTGTAATTTTGTAATAAATGTGTGATTCAATATATATATGCTTGTATTAATTAAAAATAAAAATTAATATGGTCCTTTATGTGTGCAAATACTATATTATGCCTATTAAAAATAAAAAATAACTAGAATATACTAAGTAAATAATTTAAACACGAGCTCACACACCGCCCCGCCGGTTTATTTTATCCCTTTTTTTATAAATAATACTGCTCTGAATCTTAATACATTTCTGTATTTGTTAGGAAAACCATTGTTGAACTTTATCGACTAATGATCACTGAATTAGTTATACAGAGATGTATTATTTTTGGCAAGGGCCGGGCTTTAAACTAATGATTTGGTGACAATGACAACCCTGAGACAGTAGGCAATTATATCTCGGATTGGGCCGGAGACAGCCTACTTCCCTGTCTTTGGCCCGGCGCCCACCTACGTAACGTAACACGTGATCTGACGCGTGATTTGACGCGTAACTTGTCACTCGCCTCAACATTCAAAGGGAATGTATGTAGTAACGCCCATTTGCGTGGCGTGACACCGCATGATCTGACGTGCCATTCAGCTTGCTACTAGTGACGCATTGAAGTGGCACGTAACACGAAACTTGTAGTTTTAATATTAAATTCATTGATTTAGTTCATGAAAAACCATGTTTATATGATTATCCTAGACACGATTACAATAACAGGAACTCGCAAGATGCTTCTTGCAACTTGTAGGGCAAATCTATGCGAAAAATTCTAATTCCTTCATAAAATTGAAAGTACCACCACTTTTCAAATTTTTTCCCTTAGGGATGTACTCAAAATCTTCAGCTGGCACTTTGAATGTTTGAAATCTGTAGCAAAACAAGGGCATGTTTATCCTCTTCAGGCGAGATTTTGGCCCAAAATGAACTTTGCGACATGCTATTGTTGCACAGGTTGGTGCAAGCAGTGTCACTCGTGGTCACGTCAGAGCATCGTCAGAATCATGCTACAAGCCATGTCGAAATCATGTAGGTTAGGTGGGCGCCGTGGCTTAATACTATGCCTATGATCAGTAGCGAACTTGTAATAGGTGGTAATGATGAGGATGTGTTGAATTTGTTTTAACACAAATTATTAATTGTCAGGTTTACCTATGTGCTACCTACGTTGGTTCTCGTGTCAAAGATTCTTCATTCGTAACATTTCCTTATTTATTCATAGCGTATGTACTAACTAGCAACTACTAACAACAGATATGTATTCGTACGAATGGTTTGCATTACATCTATATGTATATAGTTCATTTATTTAATAAAATAAATGAGTAAGTGTCTGAGAACCAATAACATTTGACTATTTTACACAGCTCAATACAAGTTATTGTCATATTTGATTCAATATTTATTATACACTGGCTTCCGTCCGCTTTTGTACCCGTTTGAAAACAAAACAGTTCAAAACACCTTCATGTTTATTTTTCCGTGGAAAAAATATCAATTGTGTTAGTTCAGGAAATGGTCTTTAGTTATACTAGATTTAATTAAAATTCTCTAGGTCATAATTGATTAACGAGTATCCAATAAAAAAATATCATCACAAATTTTCACATAACATATTTTTTTATTGTGATCACTTTGGGTCTTTTAATAGGCAGACTTAATGCCTTATGGCATTTTATGCCAGTTCACCCTGGGACGAAAAGAGAAGTGTTTGCAGGTGCTTAATGTGTTTAATGTACATCTTAATTTTTTTTTGTTAACAGGCCAGAAGTTGGCGGTTCGTTAGACGCTTTATCCTTGATTAGTGAATTTAGAAGAGCGCTATATGAACAGAAACCCAAGAAATGTGAATGCAAGTAAGTAAAGTTTTCTATGAATCCATCGATCATTTTCTTAAATCAAATCACAATTTAAGTTATTGCTTGCAGAATCGGTCGGATGGACCGCAACGAGCGCTACCCCACTGACTGTCACGAGATACAAATGCAAGGATTTAACATTTCTGGCATTTACAAGATCAAGCCGGACGATATGGAGGCGTTTTATGTGCTATGTGACCTCAGCACTGCCGGGGGAGGTTGGACGGTTAGCGTTTGTTTTCTTATAATTTCAAACCGTTGCCAGTTAGGGGAACCACTTGTAAATATTGAAAATTAAGTCCCAAGAGAATACAATATAATCTGGGATTTATTAAGTTTACAATGCTCCGATGACGTCTTAAGAACTAGATTTTGATTAAACTTGCAATTTTGTACAACTTTTTAAATGTATTGTAGATTTTTTTTTCATTCTTAACTTGTTATTTAATTATTAAGTGGCGAAGCTTGCGAAGTCACTTATTGATTTCACGATGTCTGTCCGTCTGTCCGTCTGTCCGTCTGTCCGTCTGTCCTTCTGTCCGTCCGTCTGTCCGTCTGTCCCACGATTATCTGGAGAACGGTTTCGAATTTTCAAATTCTGTTTTCAGCAATGGATTACTGATCACCAAGGCATCTGAACCTCCTATTTTGAATTTTTTCTTTTCGTTAGAAACCGCTACAAAGCTGATTGCTTCGCCACTTTGCTATGCTGTTAGCTTGCCAGGTTTATTGTATATAAATATTAAAATATTTGCAGGTGTTTCAAAATCGCTTTGACGGCTCGCAAAACTTCTACAAGTCGTGGTCGGAATACAAATACGGTTTCGGTAACCTGGCAGGTGAATTCTGGCTGGGATTGGAGCAGCTGCATTACCTCACAAGCCAAAAGCTGTACGAATTGCGTATCGAGCTGGAAACTCAGCACGGACGCGATGCATTCGCTAGCTATTCCGTGTTAACTATCGCGCCTGAACACGAAGGCTTCAGAATAAGCACGCTTGGATCTTTTCACGGTTCTGCGGGTTCGTAACATATTTTACATTTTTCCTTTTTACCTTAAAAAGAAACAATATTAATAATGATAAGAGATGTTGAAGGGTGTGATAAGTGGTTATAATATTATTATAATTTCCTTCAAGGTGACTCTTTGTCATATCACGCCGGACAGAAGTTCTCGACTCATGACGCAGACCACGATGAATGGAAGGAAGGTTCCTGTGCTAAGGAGCACGGTGGCGCTTGGTGGTACAAAGAATGTGACAAAAGGTAAGACAACGAGCTAAAACCAAAGTATGACTTATTCAGCAGTAAAAAATGGCCTATGACCTACTTGGTTATATTTTGCAGCCCGAATATGGTTTAATCAAAGGGCTTATTATACCCTTAAATTAAATCACTGTTTGGATGGGTAACTCAATATTAAAACGACGGGACATAATACCAGTGTGAAATAGCAGCTTAATGCAGCTGTGTTCCAAATGTTGAGTGTAGAGAACCATAGACCATTACTGGAATAGAGGCATTCCATCTTAGTCCTCTGCGGTTATTATCTGCATTTTGATTCTTAATTGAGGATAGATGTAGATGTTTATGGGCTACAGCATCAACTCACCATCAGGTGGAATGTGTGCTCGTTTGTCACCCTTATTCTATAAAAAAACACTGTGTAATAACCTCCCGAACTCCCGAGAGAAATTCCGGGTACGGCAAGCGCTGTAACTTTTAGTTTCCCTATATTTTAAGATGCTTTGTAACTTATTAAAAGATCGATAAGTTATGCTTTCGCAGATGTTCATACGCATAGTCCTTATGCGTATGAGCATCTGGATCAAGCAAGTATTACCCATTTATTTCACGCGTGGTTTAAGTTCTCGCTGAGTGACCCTTAGGGTAGCCTGGACATCTAAATTACGAATTTTTTGATATCTTACTATTGTTTAAAATATAATTTTTATTATTGCTAGGTTAATATGTGATCGCGAAAAATCAATATGTTCGATTTTTGCAGTAACCTGAACGGCAAGTATACACTGAATGCGGAGGAAGCGCAAGGGCAGAACATTTACTGGATCTCGTTCAAAGCACCCACGGTGCCAATAACCAAGACGCGAATGATGATCCGCCCACTGCCCGCCAGCAAACCCATAGACTACAAGCAGCACCCCAGGGTAATGGTTATTGTTTAAATATTTTTTCGTCCTTGGATTTCGTAAACATAGGTTTAAAGGAAATTAAGGTGGAAGCTCCAGGGTGGCCCGCGAAATTCAAATTTTCTTACGTTTTTTGCAATTTGCAGGTCAGTGTCAGGTTATATGTTTAACAAAATATGATTCGTGAGCGTAACAAGTATGTATTTACAGAATTATAACCATTATAATTATCAATACAACCATCTATGTTCGTATAATTCCAATGTATGGCTATTTCCAGAAAAACTCATTCAAAGGAATTATACGAACTTAGGGGGTTGTATTGATGATTATAATGATTATAATTCTGTAAATACATACTCGTTACGCTCGCGAATAATATTTTGTTAAACATACAACCTGACACTGACTTGAAAATTGCAAAAAAATTAAGAAAATTTGAATTTCGCGGGCCACCCTGGAGCTTCCACCTTAACAATAGTTAATTCCTTAGCTCAGCTACATAGTAATAATAAATATTCTTTGGTTTAGTTCAAAAGTATAAGATAGATGGAGCGCGTATAGTTTAAAAATACCAAAATGCAAATCTAGTAATTCTTTATAAGATTGGCTGACGAATTTTCATATAATTTATTTTTCACAGACAGTACTAATTAATTACAAAATTAAATTAAATTGGTATTCCCTTTTTGGCTTCACTTCATTATTTACTCATTCCGTTTATCTTACTTGATGGTCTAATTTTTTTTGTATGACGTTTTTGGCCTTTAATCTAGGGTAGAATCCTCCAGCTGCTGCGAACATGACCATAATATCACCTGGTAGTTATTAACGCTCTAGTCTCTATCTCTTTATATCTACTACGCGTATGCGTTAAAATAGATAAGTGAGGGAATTAGATGCAATGCATGTTACAACTATCTGCGCCATGATAGGTCAACGGCTCCACGTAGATTTCACTGTACGCTAATGACCCAGGTGATTTTCCCGTTGGCGGCAATGAAAATGTTAATTGTAATTCACCACGTGCTCGGCGGTGAAGGCTAAAATCGCAAGCAACACTGAGCACGAGCAATTTTTCGAAGACATATGAGTCCACCAACAGCCAAAACGCATTGGTGCATCACTACGACCATTTCTTGTTCTAAAACCCTCCCAATGAAAGGAGGCCTTTGTGGTATATATTATAGGCTGCAACTATATTTTTTACCTGGTATCCACAGGGACTCACTATTCGTTAGATCTGAATGATATAACTGGAGATAAATGCAGACGCATTACCTACATAATTATCTGAAGTGATGGCAATGTTAGCTTCGGATACAACTTTCAATATTAGTACATAATTATTTAAATTTCAATCTATACTTATAATAAATCTGTAGAGAAGTCAATTCTGTACATGAAATATATTTCCAAAATAACTATCAGGGGGTGATTAGTGATCGATACTGATGCCAAAAATGCAAACAGTAAATTTTTTGTCTGTCTGTCTGTATGTTCGTTATAGAAACAAAAACTACTCGACGGATTTTAACGAAACTTAGTACAATAATTTTTCATACTCTTGGGCAGGTTATAGTATACTTTTCATCACGCTACGATCAATAGGAGCAGAGCAGTGAAGGTAAATGTTGGGGAAACGGGAGAAATGACTCCATTTTTTAAGCTTCCGTCGCGTGTGCAGCCTTAATGGTTAAAGCTATACAGAAATCATGTATAACGGAAATGTGCCAGGGATGACGCTTTAGCAAAATCCTGTGTTAGTGATAATCCACGACGGTTACGCCATTTATTTGTAACATTACTCACATTTTGTAATTTGTCAGATGCTGTACAGTTATGGGAAAAATATAAAGAAAAATTTGCAGAAGACTTTCTTCGGAATATATCTCACAATGATGAAGGCGCAACTAATGATAATTTCCGTGATCTTGCCATAAATCTGTGCTTATTAGCTCTTCAGGAAGACTTAACAGCAGTAGGCGGTAAATCACTATGTGAATATGGTTTGCCAACACCAACCTCAGTCGGAGAGGTTACCAATAGGGAATATTCTGCAGAGATTGGTTACAACTCAATGGAACTGCTGGCATCATTAGAAAACGGTGTCCCAATGATAACTGAAGAACAACGTTCAGTCTATGATCGCGTGTGCGAGAGTGTTCAGAATAATTTGGGAACAATATGGTTTTTAGATGCATCTGGAGGAACTGGCAAAACCTTTTTGACTAAATTAATATTAGCTTATGTTCGAAATCAGCGTAAAATTGCTCTTTCCGTGGCTTCATCAGGTATAGCTGCAACATTGCTACCAGGAGGTAAAACTGCTCACACTATGTGTAAAATACCAATTGATTTAGATCGCACGGAAAGTCCAACCTGTAGTATTTCAAGAAATAGCGACAAAGCTAAGGTATTACGTGAGTGTAATTTAATCATATGGGATGAATGTACGATGGCCCACCGAAAAGGAGTAGAAGCGGTAGACAGAACTTTAAGGGATATAAGACAAAATGATCGACCAATGGGCGGTATCACGGTTTTATTTTGTGGTGATTTCCGACAAACCTTACCGGTAATACCACGGGGAACCCGAGCTGATGAGGTTAGGGCTTGCCTAAAAAGCTCTTATTTGTGGCGTGATATACAATCGGTCCATTTGACTATAAACATGCGAGTGAGAACTGGAGATAACCCGGATGATCGTCAATTTTCTGATAAATTATTAAATATTGGGGAAGGTACCTATCCACAACTACACCAAGGAAAACTTATTCTGACGCCTGAGTTATGTTGTATAGTGCAATCCCAACCACATCTTATATCTTCGGTTTACGGTGACGTAACAATTATATTAAATAGGGACAATTTTTGGCTATGCAAAAGATCCATTTCAACTTCTCGCAATGACCAGGCATCTGAGATTAATAACAAAATACTGTCGAATATACAGGGGGAAAGCAAAGTTTATAGTTCAATAAATAGAATGGTCGATGAACAAGAAGCCACTAATTACCCGATAGAATTTTTAAATTCTTTACATATGCCCGGACTTCCTTCTCATGAGATTTGTTTAAAAATTGGCATTCCGATTATTCTGCTCCGAAATTTAAGACCACCACAACTTTGCAATGGAACTCGGCTAAAAGTAACCCTAAGTAAATTTAAAAGAACGCAATTCCCAGTATCATTGTGTTATGCAATGACAATTAATAAGGCTCAAGGGCAGACTTTTCGTGTTGCTGGAGTAGATCTAGGTGTCTGTTTTTTCTCGCATGGTCAGTTGTACGTCGCTCTTTCCCGGGTTAGCAGTTCTAGAAATCTTTATGTTCACGTACCGGACGGGTCAACTTTCAACATAGTTTACCCGGAAGCTTTGCACTGAAGTATTTTTATTCTATAAGTACTTAAGCCTCATGTGAACGTGATCTAAACAATATTACCAATATATTAACTTAATAACACACAAGGAGTTACACTCCATTCAAAGCTCAGCGACACTATAACATATATAGGAATGACGTCTTAGTAAAAATTGTTTAGTCTGATGGACATTTCCTGTTGACTTACAAAAATGAAAGATCTAGAACGTCTCGAATCGTCTCGCGAATCACGTTGTTTTCCCGTCCCCGGGCTCTTAGAATTCAACATCAGGCGTTTCAGATCTTCGATTTTGGCGACCCCGTTGTCGCTGGCATAAGCAACAGGATCCGCGTACGAAGTCGCGGGCAGAAGCTAGTTGTTAATAAGTGTGGGAATCATGAGATATATGAGATTAATGGAACTAAGCCTTTGTTAAGTTTTACTGATTTCTGAAAATTATAATTCTAGGTTTATTATTTATTCTGTGTCATTAGGGTTTTCTTAACTGATAGGTGGTACTGGTGTGGTGATTATTTAAACGAGCATTATTTTTAATCGTAATGATAAAGCAGACAATATGCGAATTTTACATAGAAAATAAAGCATATTCACAAAACATTTCATTAATAATAGTGAAAATTTGCCCCAACCTTCATTCTGTCCTGTAGAGTTGTATAAATAAAAAACTTGTTGTATTACTTTAGCTAAGTTACAGTTTCTACTTCATCTGTAGGAACGCAAAAGTGTTCAGCACCACAACTTGCGGCGCATGTGCGGGACCCATTGCTTTGTTGGGCAAGTATCCCACTTTCATACATAATTCTAACTTTTTGACAGTTGCCCAACTTTTAGATTATTATTTATAAATTATACGCGTGATATTCTGCTGCGCGAAGTAGGTAATTATGTAAAGTTATTTGTGCAGTTAATTAAAAATAATGCACGCTTAAATATTTATGAATGCTACGGTTTAAACATAAACTTTGCATTTTTCATCTATTGTACGGTATCATTATTTGAATATTATCAAACTGAATTTATTATTCCTCCAGCGTGCGATGAATATCATGAAGTAATTACACGATGAAGGCTTTATTATAGCCTAAGAATAAAGTAGCTTATGTTTTTTTCAGAAAACTGTAGAAGGCTCTAAGCTGAGAGGGGCAGAGGAGCATCAAGCGTTTCGGGTGAAAGAACCGAAGCTCGGCTATGAAGTAGGTCACCATCGGAAGCCTTACCGGTACGAGGTGCCCACGCGAGATGATGTCTTCTTTCCCAATTATACGTAAAATATTTAGATAAAATTATTTTAGTCACATTGAATTTCAAGGGGTCTATTAGAAATAAATAAACTTTCGTAACTGAAAACCTTTTCAGTTACGAAACTAAAGCACAACCACAAGAAAATATATTTGTTGTTTGTTGTCATTGTAACGGATTTTTCGTTACATTATATAATATCATACTTACAAGTGAAATGCATCAAACGATGAATAATAACTTTAAATGTATTTAAGGTTAATATTCATCATTTTTATATTATTTAAGATTTAGGAGATAAAATCAATAACTAATTAAAAGGCCGATTGCTTTCCTCTAATTGTAATATACGAAGTATGTTGATATTATGTTTGCTTTATTATATTATATTATATATATATATATATATATATATATATATATATATTAGGAACGAAAAAGTGGTGTAGATAACGGTTTCACAGGATGGTATCCATTTTATAAATGACGGCATTTCGTATCCCAAATTAGAAAATGACCACTTAAAAAGTATTTTTACCTACTAAATGTACTCAGTATTATTATTTATGAACATTTAGAAAGTATATAATTTATGAGTAGTATCATTACTTATGACCATTTAAAAAGTAGTGTTAATATTATGTGTCTATGTTTTAAAATATACACAAACGTAAAATATAAGATAACTAGATTTTAAACGTTGTAAGTTACTTGTTATATTTTTAGAAATGGAATAAATCAAAATGCAAAATACAGTAGTTTGTGTTTTATTGATTTACAAATTAATTAAATAAAATTGACACTAAACACATCAACACGGTAAGTATAGGGATATTTTAATAATGTTATAACCAACTAAACTTTTATTTGCCGTGTATCTAATGGTGGTGTAAGAATATCCACTATCTCATATCTTCTCGTGGGAGTTGTAAGAGGCGACAGAGGAAAACAGGCAGGATCATAACAGCAATAGTATATTAAAAACTGCGGTTGCCAACCCGCTCGCCAAGCGTGGCAACTATGGCAAACATCCCCCCCATGAGCAACGACACAATTAAACAGCCCCCAGTCCCCAGCAGCCCCGCTATTCCTGGCTTCGGTGGCAACCATGGTAACGGCAGGGGGTGCTAAGAATCCCCGGTGGAGGTTCGGTTGCTACCTACGACGACTCTACTTATAACGCACGCACCCAGAAGACTGGCGAGAAGATCCTGGAGCTGAAAGTAGAGATAAACAAGTTGCGCTGGAATATCATCGGATTATCCGAGGTCCGAAGAGAGGGGGAGCGCACGGTAATCCTCGAATCCGGCAACTTGTTCTATCACCGGGAGGGTGACCATCTGTCCCAAGGGGGTGTCGGATTTATCGTTCACAAGTCTCTCGTTAACAACGTTGTAAAGATTGGGAGTGTGTCGACGAGAGTTGCGTACCTTATACTCAGGATCACCAAACGGTATTCGTTGAAGGTCATACAGGTTTACGCACCTACCTATGGACATCCCGATGAGGAGTTGGAGGAAATGTACGAGGATATCTCTAAAGCCATGTATTCCTCCAAAACCCTCTATATGGTGTTAATGGGAGATCAACGCAAAACTAGGCACAAGAGAGAATGGTGGCCAGCAGCTAGCCGACTTCATGGAGAAAAAGCGACCCTTTATGATGAACTCTTTCTTCCAGAAGCGGCCCCACTGGAAGTCCCGAAAACTTTTAGCTCGAGTTATAAAACCGTTTTTAATGCCTAGAAGACTGCAATGTAGTAGACGATATGAATGACAAGCTCGTGGAAACTGTCCATGCGGTCGGAGATAAGTTCTGCAAGACCTTCGCAGTAGAACACAAAAACTCTCCGATCATACTCTTAATCTCAAGGATATTAGAAGGGAAATGAAGCTGCAGTCTTCAGCAGATTTGACAGCATACTGGCAACTGAACAGACAGATCTCCAAATGCATGAGGCGTGACTTACGCAACTTCAATACAGCTCTAGAAGCGATTAAGCAGAACCAGGGCTACAAAGTCCTTGTGCGACATCTGTTTGCTAGAAAGAGCCAACTGTCGAAGCTGAAGACCGAATGTGGCAGCATCGTTTCTGGGACACCTGAGATTTTTAGTGAGATTGAGAGGTTGAGAGGTGAATCCTCTCGTACGTTGATTCGACGACTTCCAGCCTCCTGAACAAGCCGGTTTTCGTAAAGGCTTTAGTACCATATACCACATACATACCCTTCGGCAAATTGTAAAGAAGACCGAAGAGTAGAATAATGGAGCAAATACAAAGAGGATACGGCCTAAGCAACTGTGCACTGTGATTATAACTAGCTCCTGACGTCATCACAGTGGGCGTGGCTTTAACTTTAGTATTCTGTCAGCATTCGTCCTCTGCAGTTATGTGTCGCAAATTGCTAATCGGTGTATTTTCGTAGTATTAAGAAGAAAAGGATGAAGTGTTGTGTTTTATCGTGTAAAAACTACTCAGGTAGAGCCTCTGATGCTATCTATGGATGGCATCACATTTCATTTGTATGTAATTTTATACCTAATTTATTAAAATAGTTCTAGAAAAATCTCTATGTCGGATTTCAAATATAATTAAATATATTCGACACTAGATGGCGACACTTTGGTGTCATGGGAACTAAAAATAAAGGTACGTAGAGCTCAGTATTGGTAAAATAATCATACGAATGTGCTGAAATTTGTTTTGCATTAATTCTTATCATTCATCATTACAGCCCTTCACAAGTCCACTGCTGAACATAGGCCTCCCCCAAAGAATGCCACAAAGCACGGTCCTGAGCCACCTGCATCCATCGACTTCCTGCATATCTTACCAGGTCGTCACTCCATCTCGTGGGGGGACGCCCTACACTTCGCCTACCGGTACGAGCCTGCCACTCGAGAACCTTTCTTCCCCATCGGTTGTCGGTTCTTCGAGCTATATGGCCGGCCCACTGCCACTTCAGCTTACTAATCCGTTGGGCTATGTCGGTCACTCTGGTTCTACTGCGGATATCCTCATTTCTGAGTTTATCACGCAGAGAAACTCCGAGCATAGCCCTCTCCATAGCTCGCTGAGCCGGCCTCCAGTTCCTTGCTTCCTCATCCGGCCAGCAGTGAAGGACCACGTCTCAGTTCCGTATGTCATCACTGGCAACACGCACTGGTTGTATTACTGGTTATATTACAATTTCGTTTTAAGGTTTTGAGGTATGTCTGACGAGAAGATGTGTCGTAGCTTCCCGAACGCTGCCCAGCCGAGTAGAATCCGTCGATTGACCTCTCGGTCGAAGTTGGACTTACCTAGTCGGACTATTTGTCCCAGGTAAACATACTCGTCAACAACTTCGAGCTTAGTGCTCCCAACAACTACCGGCATAGGTGTGACATGGACATTAAACATAATCTTTGTTTTGTCCATGTTCATCTGAAGACCTATCCGTTGGGAGACACTATTGAGGTCATTGAGCATAGTGCTTAGATCCTCCAGCGGTATTCTGCCATAAGGACTATATCGTCGGCAAATCGAAGGTGAGTGATGTACTCGCCATTGATGTTAATACCGTATCCTTTCCAGTCCAGAAGCTTGAAAACGTCTTCCAATGCAGCGGTGAAGAGTTTCGGGGATATAACATCACCCTGTCTTACACCTCTCTGCAATTGGATAGGTTTCGTACTCTGGTTCTGTACTCGGATAGCCATCGTAGCTCTACTGTACAAACACTTCAGCACTTCGATATACCGACAGTCAACTTGGCACCGCTGAAGGGACTGCAGCACCGCCCAAATTTCGACGGAATCAAAGGCTTTCTCATAGTCCACATACGCCAGACATAGTGGTAAATTGTACTCTTCAGACTTCTGTACAATTTGCCGTAGGGTATGAATGTGGTCTATGGTGCTAAAGCCCTTTCGGAAACCGGCTTGTTCGGGAGGCTGGAAGTCGTCAAGTCTGCGCGCGAGACGATTCGTAATGACTCTCGAAAACAGCACGTAGACGCGGCTCAGAAGGGAAATCGGTGTGTAGTTCTTCAAGAGAGCGTTGTCACCTTTCTTGAAGAACAAGACCACCGCACTTCTGCTCCACGCCTCCGGTGTAATGCCACCATGGAGGACGGAATTAAAGAGCTTCTGAAGGACTTCAAGTACCGGTCTTCCACCCGCTTTCAGAAGCTCCGCTGTAATTCCATCCTCGCCTGGGGCCTTGCCGTTTTTAAGATGCTGGAGAGCCATTCTAATCTCGCTCAGACTGACGTCCGGGATATCTTCGGAATAGTGTCGGATAAGACTCGCTCTTGGATCGTTACTCACACTTGCGTGTGGCTCCAACGATGACGTGTACAGCTGCCCATAGAACCTCTCAATCTCACTCAAAATCTCAGGTGTTCCGGCAACGATGCTGCCACATTCGGTCTTCAACTTTGACAGTTGGCTCTTTCTGGCAGACAGGTCTCTGGCAAAGACTTTGGAGCCTTAGTTCCGCTCGATCGCTTCTTCAATACGAGCTGTATTGAAGTTGCGTAAGTCCCGCCGCATGCATTTGGAGATCTGTCTGTTCAGTTGCCTGTATGCTGTCAAATCTGTTGAAGAATGTAGCTTCATCTCCCGTCTAACAACCATGAGATTAAGAGTGTGATCGGAGAGTTTTTGTGTTCTTCTGCGGCGGGTCTTGCAGAACTTAGCTCCAACCACATGGACAGTTTCCACGAGCTTGTCATTCATATCGTCCACTTCATTGCAGTCTTCTAGGCACTGAAAACGGTTTTGTAACTCGAGCTGAAAGGTTTCGGAACTTTGGAACAGAGCACGAGGGGGACGGAGCGTTGACTTCATTAGACGAGACCTCTCCAACTTAACGTTTAGGTTCAGTGTGCCTCTAACCATTCGGTGATCGCTGCCGGTTTTCACCCTCGCAATCACTGAGACATCACTGAACAGTTGTCGTCTGGTCGTCATAATGAAGTCAATCTCATTTTTTGTCGAACCGTCGGGGCTCGACCAGGTCCACTTCCTGTGGGGCCGCTTCTTGAAGAAAGAGTTCATCATAAAGAGTCCCTCTTTCTCCATGAAGTCGGCCAGCTGCTGGCCCCTTGGGTTCCGTTGCCCTATTCCAAATTTCCCTACTTTCAGCTCACCGTTCTCTCTTGTGCCTAGTTTTGCATTGAAGTCTCCCATTAACACCGTATATTGGGTTTTGGAGGAATGCATGGCTCTAGAGATATCCTCATACATTTCCTCCACCTCCTCATCGGGGTGTGCCGAGGTTGGTGCGTAAACCTGTATGACCTTCAGCGAATACCGTTTGGTGATTCTGAGTATAAGGTACGCAACCCTCGTCGACACACTCCCGATCTTTACAACGTTGTTAACGAGAGACTTGTGGACGATAAATCCGACACCTCCTTGGGACAGATGGTCGCCCTCCCGGTGATAGAGCAAGTTGCCGGATTCGAGGATTACCGTGTCCTCCCCCTCTCTTCGGACTTCGGATAATCCTATAATATGCCAGCGCAACTTGTCTATCTCTTCTTCCAGCTCCACGATCTTCTCGTCAGTCCTCAGGGTGCGTGCGTTGTACGTTGCCAGGTCGAGTCGTCTACGGTGGCAACCGAACCTCCACCGGAGATTCTTAGCACCCCCTGCCCCGCCGTTAACATGGTCGCCACCGTAGCCAGGAATAGCGGGGCCGCCGGGGACTGGGGGCCGTCTCTTCGTAACTCTCATCATGGGGGGTATATTGCCATAGTTGCCACGCTTGGCGAGCGGGTTGGCAACCGCAGTTTTTTTATTGTATTTTTGCCGTTACCAGGAAGATGCTGCTGCCCATCTCCTGCCTGTTTCCCTTTGTCGCCTTTTACGACACCCACGGGAGGATATGGGGTAGTGGATATTCGTGACCGCCACTACACGGCATTCATTCTTAAAGAATTTTGAATTGCCATAATATTATTTTTATATTTTTTATAATAATTTTGTGAAGGGCCGCCATCTATCGTCAAGGTAGCTAAATTACATCGATATGGAACGATGCGAGTAGTTTTACTACTTATTGGTAGATGGAAATAGTTAAGTGGGCGGGGCATAACATCCCCTCACCCTGGAAATTGTCACGCGTTGTTGCACAGTGAAATTTAATTACAACACCTCTTCTTTGTTTCTGCTCCGTGATTACAATCTGCTACTGAATTGAGTATGTGGACTATGAGATAGCCTTTGATTCCGTCGAAATTTGGGCGGTGCTACAGTCCCTTCAGCGGTGCCAAGTTGACTGTCGGTATATCAAAGTGCTGAAGTATTTGTACAGTAGGGCTACGATGGCTACCCCAATGAATAGGTCTTAAGATGGACATCAAACTGGCATAGGTGTAAAGTCAAAGTCACACCTATGCCGGTAGTTGTTGGGAGCACTAAGCTCGAAGTTGTTGTCGAGTATGTTTACTCGGCACAAATAGTCTGACTAGGTAACTTCAACTTCGATCGAGAGATCAATCGACGGATTCAACTCGTTCAAATTCAAGCATTCGGGCAACTACGACACATCTTCTCATCAGGTATACCTCAAATTTTGAAAACGGATTCAACTCGTTCAAATTCAAACGTTCGAGAAATTACGACACATCTTCTCTGTGTCGTAATTTCCCGAACGCTTGAATTTGAAGTATACCTGAACCTCAAACTTTGAAAACGAGATTGTACAACCAGTGCGTGTAGCCAGTGATGATTCATAAATCTAGATGTGGTCCGTCACTGCTGGCCGTATGAGGAAGGTCGCGCAGCGAGCTATGAAGAGGGCTTTGCTCAGGGTTTCTCTGCGTGGCCTTAAAAACGAGGATATCCGCAGCAGAAACAGTGACCGACATAGCCCAACGGATTAGTAAGCTGAAGTGACAATGGGTCGGCAATATAGCTCGAAGAAGTGACAACCGATGGGCAAAAAGGTTCTCGATTGGCAGCTTAGTACCGGCAGGCGAAGTGTAGGGCGTTCCCCTCTAAGTGGAGTGACGACCTGGTACCACGTGCAGGAAGTCGATGGATGCAGTTGGCTTAAGGCCGTGCTTTGTGGCATTCCTCGAGGGAGCATATGTTCAGCAGTGGAATTGTAAAGGGCTGTCATGATGATGACCTACTAAAAAAGTACTGGCCACTATAAAGTACTTTATCAAATTTTTCGTCATTTATTCTAGATTGATTCCAAATTTATATAAAAAGAAAAATAAAATAATAAAAAAATAACAAATTGTTTATTTCGGACAACTTGAATCCATAGAAATTGTTAGTAGAGAAAAACTTATATCTAATTGAGTAATATAATTTATACTTGTTTTTAATACTTATATATTAAGCAGGACATAGTACTGGAGATCATATGTCTGATCAGTGGACAGTCCCCACTGTCGGCAATCTCACTCAGCACACTGTGGCCCCTGCCGCGCACTGTTTAGCAACGATGCGGTCTTTTTTCGGATTATTCATCATGTTATAGACCCGCCAGTGCAAACATCGCAGACGCGTTACAGTAGCGCGGCAGCCGCAACAGCGCTCTGAATGCATTATTGTATTAAGTACGTAGGGCACTATAGGCCTTTTTGGTGTAGTTGATCTATAGGCTGCAAGAATAAAATGACGCTCAATATGCTTTGAAAAGCGTCATCTTGACAGCGTCAGTGCAACGACCAAATCTATGCACCAACATATTCGCCCTAACCGACAGTGTCCTACGTTCTCCCTTAAATACCATGAACTGCAACTTTTTGGTATTGTATAGTAATCCATGTGAGGCAGCGAATTTTTCACAAACATCGAGAAGAGCTCTTAGCGTACTAACTGAGGGTGTCAGCAGAACCATATCGGCGGCGTAGCTGTTATTGTTCACACATACCTTACCATTATGGCAGGCAACACGCATGCTGCTGAGTTCTCGAATCGGTGCGTCCATATACAGGTTGAAGAGCCTCGGCGATGTCAGCCCCCCTTGCCTCACCCCGCACTCCATCCTCTACGGCTCGGAATACTCATTCGCCCATCTCACATAGTTCACTTGATTACTATACCAATACTTAAGCAAATTGGTTTAGCTGTCAGGTAAACCTACGCCTTCCAACTTACGCCACAAGATGTCGTACGGGATAAGATCGAAAGCTTTACTCAGATCTAGGAAGGAAACGCGTACACCGGTGTGCGCCTGTCTGTGTAATATTTGACAGTATGCTTTAAACTCATTATTACTGTTTCTGTCGATAGATCACGCGTGAAACCGTGCTGGCCACCATGTAACATACAGTGGTTTTCTAGAATAGAGTTAAGCACACTGTTAAATATCTCGGCTATTGTCGTTGCCAAGGATATAGGTCTGTAGTTCGATCTCTCTGATACGTCACCAGTACGGTTTTTTTTACAATGGGGACAACTGAAGTTCTAATTAAGTCCGCAGGCAAGTAGGAATGCGAAACACAATCATCAAGTAATAGTGCCAAAACTCTGGGTAAATGCACACCTGCATATTTAAAGTGCTCAATACTGACATCGTGGCCGGGTCTGTGACCGGGTGACTTACCTGCAACCATAGTTCTAATAACACGTGCTATCTTTTTATCACTCGCTACCATTTTCAGTTCGCGCTTGGATGTGACCATAAACTGATCCCTGAAAAGATCTGCAATTTGCTTCATGTCACTAAGCCCATTTACTACTTCAGGGAGACTAGGTCCAACTGTGAGTTTATTTGTGGACTTCCAAAACTTCTTAAAGTCTTGTTTTGAATAATAAGTAGTCAATATATTCATTTTCAGTTGATTCTGATGATTTTGGCACCATTTCAATCTACTCTTGAAAACACGGCGGCTGTTAACCATCTCATCATAGACAAAACTCTGCCTTGGTCAACCATACCACACCCACATCATAAATTTGAACCTAGCTTCCCTGTGTGCCTCACTGACATGCTTATTCCACCCTATTAGTAGGTACACGTTTTTTCTTTTTATACATATTTACTTGGTGAGTTTCGATTGCTAAACATGATAAAACAGACACTGACTCCTATGACTCATGTTATGTACATTTTATAAATTCTGATGGAAAATGTATTGACTTAAGATTGTTGTTAGGTACATAATTCTGTATAATGAGTTGTTTGTTCATCAGTTTTGTTCCGCGCTAAAGTTTTTCAGCTCATCATAAAACGGCCATCCTGGGTGAGCATTATAGTGCGCCAGTAGGAACACAGTCTCACATTCACTTTCCTCCACTATAGCATTTAAATAACTTAAGCAATCCGTAAAATCTGTTAAGTTTTCAGTGCAATCAACGGGCATATATATACACTACGCAGTATTAGCTTTTGATTACCGAGATCAATCTTAATGGCACAAATACGAGCACTTGAACACGGTAATACGGATACATAGGCGAACACACTTTTCCTCCATAGCAGCGCGACCCCCATAGGGTCGCCCCTCCAATACTTCAGTCGTCGTGTGCACAGCAGACGTCTCGGTGCTCCCAAAATCAGCAGATATTCTCAAGATACCACAGGTCATGCGGCATGAGCCACATCTCTTGAAGAGCTATTATATCAGCTGTCTTACATAGCTAACAGACCCCCTCTTACAGATTTACAATTAAATGTAACAAAACGGTTACATGACATGGCTTTATCATTTCTATCCATTATGATCCTGGTTTATTAGCCTCAGCACGTTGATTCCCGTGAGAATTGAAGTTGACAAAGCGTCGGAATATTATTTACAGTTTCTCGTCGAAGAACATGTGGATTTGTCGAGGAACATGTTTAGTAAAATGTGTTGGGGGTAATTGTTTCAAAGGCTAACGGTCTAACCAGCAGGTGCTTGTAAGTGACCCAACTTTGAGGAGGAGACTGCACGAAGTCAACCTTCCGGGTTCCAGCTCAAGAATAGGATATCGTGAACGAAGACTGCAATGTGGTTTTTACAGATGAATCCCGATTTGGTTTTCATCCTGATTCGAGAGTACGTGTTTGAGAGTTCCTGGTCGTACAAGCCGGCTTCAACACTCTCAAGAAATTCATCAATTCGTACCAAGATGGTACAATTATGGTGTGGGCAGGGTGGAAGAACAGCCCCCGTTTAGATATAGGGCACTATGACGGCTGAAAAATACCGTAGTGATGTGTTAGAACCAAGTCTCGCTACATCGAACACAAATGGGTCAAAATTTCCTGCTTTTGCACGACAAGCCCGTTTACATACGGACAGAGTGATAACGGCCTGGTTGCACGGATATGTCATGGTCCTAGAATGACCAGCTCAATTCCCAGATAATCCCATTGAGTATGATTGGGATGTGCTCCAAAGAAGAGCTCTGAGGGGTTTTTCTGAATATCTGATTACAGAAGAACAACTTTTTATGCATCTCAGTAGGAATCTGGGACAATATTCCTCAACAGGATATTGATAACCTCAGAGTATGCCCAACCGATGCAGATGCGTTTTGAATGAAGGGTGCTTAAACAGATTATTAATTCTTAATTAACTTTATTTTTTAAATTAAAAAATTATACTTTCATGATGTATTGTGTTGAAAACATGATACTACTAATTTGATACGACAAAAAAATTAACGATTAAAACCATATTAAAATATACTTGCAATCATTCTGGTTTTTGTCAGATTATTCTACAAGCAACATATTAATTATTATAGTGTTTTATTTTCTTAGTATAATCAATAGATTTTTTAAAATCGCATATTCTTATTTCTGAACATAATACGTATGCATTGCGTAAATGCCTGTGTACAGACAGTGCAGGCAGCCGAGGCTTGATGCTGTACAGAAATTGTGTAGTGTGCACGCTTAATTCGAGGTCACTTTGTTCTTGTAGCCCTCTTTCAAGTTTCAAGTCCTATGTCAATGTTTATATAAAAAAAAAATGGTAGATTATTAAATAAAGTTTTCTTAAATGTCTTAAGAAAATAATGACATACTTTTTGGTATTCATTTGTTGTTTTAAAATATGCTATATTCCTGTATTGATGTGTTTAGTTATTTTCTCTTAAATACAGGTATACGTATGTCGTTATATTTCTGTATTATGGCGTGTCAGTGTTGTAGTGTTTATAATTGTGCAGTATGATATTTAAGAATAAAATTGAAGGCAAAATAAATGAGATGAAATAAATGAATCTTGACAAAAAAGCCGCTTTAACCAGATGCTAAGTGCTTGGACGAATAATAAAAGTATGAAATCAGTCTCATTCACTTTATTGAGAATTTCATCGTGAACAGTAAGCTTCTGTATTAAGTTGAGCAAAGTGATACACACTGAGATATTGTTACAGAATCGCTTGACGCAGAGTCTCAATCATTCAAGAGAAAATCAGTTAAAATCATTAATTAGTTTATAATCGGTGAACCAAAATATTCTTGAAGAAAAGGATGAATGAGACTCCGCGGTTCAACTGGACAAATGGCCGTGCTCAAGCCGATAAAAGTTCATTTGAAATGTCCAAATTAATATACCTACGTGTTCGGTATAACTAAACATTACTTACTCTTCACTTAGATTAACACGTTTTACCTTAAACTTAAATGTTACTTTTATATTAAAAACAGAAAAATAATGACTACATTTGACCATCGGCATGGACGGTGTAGCCTAAACAACGAGAATCCAAAATGTACTCCCACCCCTACGGGGAATTCAATACCATTTTAAGCAAATAATAATTTGAATAACCCTAACAGTAATTAAAGACACAAAAATGTTTATATCTTGGAATCCTAAAATACCTCCCAAGTATTGTACTTGGTATACTTAAAATAGTTTTAAATTCCCGATGCTTATAATATGATATTTTACAAACCTGTTTTTGGTATTGAACGTAACCACGATGCTTATTTTCATAAGGTAGTAAGTGAACTATGCGTATAGATAGCCTTATGTATTATTAATTTATACATGTAGTATGTACAACAAGAGCAAAATAACTAACTATAAATGCTAACAACTAAACACTAACAGGACCTACAGAAAGATAATATTATATATGTATTTCAGAAATCCAGTTCTGTGTCCATATCCCGAGCCAGTTAAGTGGTCTCGAGCCGCATTAGTAAGTATAGATTCACTTAAAATAATATATATACCTAAGTAGTAAACAATCATAATTTTGTAAAATATTCGCCACACAAACACAAGAAATAAGTAGCACCATAGATTAATTGTTTTATACATTTTAAGCAATCAGTTTGAAGGTTTGAAATAAATGATGAAGCGTTTTCAGATTTGCCAAATTATAATCGTTAATATCTAAACAGATTGCACATTCGGTCAATTATAACCTGCCGCAATACCATAATGAACTAATGAGTAACAATTATAAATATCAACATAAAAATAATTTCCCATCCACAAATTATCGACAGGAAGGTTAAGTTTTTGAATATAATTAGTGCACATTGAACATAGAACATTGATTACCTAGAACAAATGTTATTTTTAATATTTCGATACCAAAGACTTCTACGTTACTTCTAGACCGGCGATTCAGGACAAAAGCTTTGTCACAGTTCGTGAGGGCGCCGGGCGCCGGCTGAGTGAGTTCCTGATATATATAAATATGCCGCAAAGTTGTATTTACATTTATGACAGTTACTGCTTAAGGCAAATATGGACATAAAGGACAATACATAAAGTTACATATTATCTTTAAAAAACTTCAAATCACATAAATAATGACAGCGTTTTTTATTCACGTTAAGCAAAATCAGTGTTCGATTGCCGAAAACACAGGTGGTTTACAAAGCAAATAACTCTCTCTCGGCCGCACGCAGTCGACTAAAGAAGTTACTGAAAATTGAGCGTAACTTAGTTCGCAATTAGTACAATAGTGGGCGCCTAGTAGTACATACAAGTCTTTAGTTGATACACTTAATAATGTCTCTTAAAATTACTTATCTTTACTAATTTAGAACACACACATATCCGTGCGAGGAAGTTAGGCATAATCATACTATACGCTGAAAAATAGTATGTATCTTGTCTGTGTGCTTGTTTAAGCACAGATATGTGAATGTGCACATTTCTTACCACCACTTCAAATATAATTTAAGTGTCGACGCAACATACATAATTAAAAATGACTTAAGGGTACAAATTCCGAACTAGAGAGAGACCAGGTAAATGTGGACAGTTGTTTCAAAGAAATTATGTACGTAATTTTTTAAATTAAAACCAATATTTAGTACCTTGACGTTTATAAACTGAACTTTTGTTTAATACTTAAACTTGCATAAAATATTAGGTTACCTTACGATAGTAAATTATTATTTATAAAAATCCAAATGATAGATGCGCTCATTAATTACGTGAGGTGTTTAGGGTGGGAGGAGACCGAGCAGTATCTCACCCTATCTCACATAATTAATGGACGCCCACTAAATAGACGACTTATTTTTGAGAGACCGGTAAAGTTATGCCGCGCTTAGTGTGAGATAATCAAAAGGAAGTGAAGACATGATATCAAGGTCGCGAATAGTGTCTCTTTTTCTGTTGAGTATGTGTATCACAACGAAAAGGGTAACCGTTTCATTAAAAAAATGACATTTTTTTAAATAAATGATACATAGAATCAATAAAGAAACAGCGGCGATCGATCTCACGCCCATTACCGTTACAGCCTATTAGAGTCCACTGCTGAACATAGGCCTCACCCGTAGATTGCATCATAGCCCATATTTGCCATAGGTGCCACGCTTGGCAAACGCTGTTTTTTAATTTTAATTGTTAACAGGAAGACGCTGCTGCCCATCTCCTGATTTGTTGTCCTCTGTTGCTTCTTACGACACCCATGGGATGATATAGGATAGTGAATCTTCTTACACCATCACTACACGTGATGTCACGACCACGATGTTGTTGACAAATTGCGTATTAATTGCTAAATAATGGCTTAAATCTTTTATTATTCATTGGATAAAGCACCATTTATTCATAGATGTTATATGTACACAAATATTTCGAAGACATGTGAAGTTTGGCAACACGCATTGAGGCAGCGCGGCGGACACATGTCCTTGCCCTAAAACCCTCTCACAAATTAGAGGAGCCATGTGCCCAGCAGTGGGACATATGTAGGCTGTAACTTTACACGTACACATTTATAATATATAATAAATTTTTATCCATTAGAAAGTTAAGTGTTAGATAGATAGGTAGGCAAATTATTTTGAGATTGAAAAGACTATGCCGTGTCTCCGGTCTCGGGATCTAATGTCATCACAAGAAGTCTAGATATATTTCTTACAAGATATTTTTCCATTTTAGGTTATTTGTAATAATTCCAAATTACTTGATAAATATTAACGTTTACATACCGCCTCGTTTCCTGAACGAAAAGCAAACGTATCACAAATAATAATGTATTTGGCTTTAACACGCTATTAGTTGCGATATTATGATGGCTTTTCGTTTATAACAAAATAAGTTAGGATTGTATTCTTATAGATAAGAAATATAACAAAGTAAGTTATAAAATGTATCATGGGATCGGACGTTTTAGTTATAAAAGGGCTCTAAAGTAAAATATCACCATATTGCTCTAACGGTAGATTTCACATGGTGTAGAAATAGTTCAAATAAAGTTATTAACACGTGGTAAATCATTTATCCGATAATACCGTTATAAATAAAGTTTAAATTAAATTTAAGAAACATATATATCATGGACAATCTTTTTCATGTGAGTTTAAACTACTTAAAGTGAAATATTTGACGTTAGAATTAGGAAAGTAATACACTAAGCGCGGCATAACTAACACATAAAGATTAAAAAGATATCTCAACAAGATGTTTCGCTAGTCAGGTGTGAGCTTACAGCTGCAGCAAATGTGCGGACACTAGAATAGTGTTCAGTCATATAATATGTAATTCGCTTAACATTTAATAGGCGGAACTCTCGACATTTGTCCCAGATGTACCGTTGCATATCTTGGCTATTCAAGCCGTCATGCGGAGGCAATTCTTTTAACGCTGTTGACGATTTGGACAAAGACATTGAATATTTCGAATTAAATAAAAAGTAAACACGAACAAAAAGTTAATAATAATCGCAAATATAATTGGTTATATTGTGAAAATAAATTAATCTTAATATTTATTAAAATATTAAGCTATTAAACCAATATAACCTGTGTGGGTGTGACATTATTTATCACTAAAATATTAAAGATGTGTACAAGAAAAATATGTTTTATGCAAACCGGCTTGTCTCAGTCCCAACCGTCAACTGCGATTCAGTGATACCATTGTTTTACTCACTAACTTATAACCCATGCAAGCGTTAGACACGTATGCACTGAAACATATTAAGCCTAAAACTAAATACAACCAAATGAAAAATAGCGACACTAATAGCTATTCGCATTTCCAATAACAAAAGGCTATTTTAAATTAGGGGCAATGTAGAAATGTTGGAATTGATTGCTTATGAAATGAAATAATTCCGTGGTAGCAGCAATATAACCATACTTCAGAAATACGAATAGCCAAGATAAAACATTTCGTTAACACCTCATAATTATACAAACCCCGCAGCACGAACAAAATATCAATTACCTATGCTTTCGACATATTTATCAAGCAGCAATTTATTTTATGTGTAACTTAAATTCGAGAAGCTTAACTTTACATGAATTGTAACATTATGAGAGTGTAATATGTACTCAAACAGTAATGATAATTCGAAAATGTAGGAAACTATTCTACTTGTGAAACAGTGACAGGAGGATAAACGTTGACGACGCTACGTAGAGAGGCCTACGTAGGGGACGAAGAGATATGGACGATTATTATATACCATCGTCTTACAATAAGAAGGTAAGAAGACGCGTGAAACAAACTAAACATTTTTGGTACGTATTTGACATGGACTAACCTATATATTACTTAATATTAAAACAAGCAAGACGTTACACTGACAAATGTTCCTTCATCTCAAACGTGCATCACACACATTTTGATAGTAAATAAAAAAGAAAAAGAAAATAAAATAATGCACGAATAAAAATCTACTTACTCGTGTTTCTGAGTGTAATATACAATTTACTGAATTATCGCTATCAATAAATAGTTTTACGATGTAAAGTTATCAAATGTAATGCGTCTAACTCGCAAATTCATCCTACAGAACAATAACCGTTTAATAATGAACAAAATCGTTATAAAGTAAACGGCTCTTGTTTAGTAAATATACGTAACTGTAAAACAAGTTATAAAATATGTATTAATATTAAAAATAACTATAGACAAATTATTGTATTTGAACACTGAATTTTAGTCACAATCCATGGCTTGTGACGTGAGAGCCCAATCTGAAACAAAAAAATAATAATTTTAAGAAGTTTCTCTATTATTAAAATTAGATTCAGACGTAGTATTAGGTTAAAACTAAAACTAGGTAAAACCTCAAAGAAAGAGCAATAGAATACAAATTTATTAAAAAAAAGAAAATAAATTTTAAAGATAAATGTATAAAAAATGGGGATTTCACTGACGCTTTATATAAATTATATAACTTGCTGTATTCGAATTATATACACACCGGCACAATTAGCGGAACAGAAAAAAAGTGAGACTATGAGATAATAACGTATATATTTGACGAAAATGTAATTAGACACAAAATAACAAATTGATTAACATCTTTTAACAACGACTTTGAAAAGTCTTCGTTATTTTTTATTGAAAAATAAAGAAATTTGAAATTTTTAGATGATTATGAACCATTACAAAAAATAAAAAAAGTAAGCATTAAATGATTTAACAATAAAATTAAAGCAAAATTAATAACGAGTGTTTCCCCCTCTTGCTCTGATTACGGTTTCCATTCGTCTGGGCATGCTACAGATTATGTTATCGATGATTTCTTGAGGCAACCGCTCCCACTCCTCAAGTAATGCGTTTCCAAGTTCATTCACATTGTTGGGGGGTGGCATTCTGGATTTAACCCTTCTTTTTAGCAAGTCTCAGACATGCTCTATCGGATTCATATCGGGGGAATTTGCTGGCCACTGCATCACCGGTATACCTACGTGGCTCAGATATGCCTGTACCGATTGTGCACTATGAGCACGAGCATTATCTTGCATTAGAATAAAGTTGTCACCAATAAATGGGGCAAATGGTACAACATGTTCTTCTAAAATGTCTCTGATGTATCGATCTGCTGCCATGGTCCCTCCTGTGACTGTCACTAACTCCGTGCGAGCTCCCAAACATATCCCTCCCTAAACCATAATCGAACCGCCACCATAAGCCACTGTGTGTTCAAAATTAGACTGTATGTGGCGTTCTCCTTTGCGTCTCCATATTCGCTGTCTCCCATCGATCTGTTTTAAAAGAACTCTGCACTCATCAGTAAAGAGAACCTGCTGTCATTCGTTCAAATCCCAATGACGATGTTCTCGTGTATAGCTTAATCGGTTTACGCGGTGACGTCTCTCAAGTTTTGGGCCTTTGGCAGGTATATACGACCCTAAACCAACTTCTTCAAATCTCCTGCGAACTGTACGCTCACTTACTCGTACTCCTCGAACGTCTTTCAGTTCATTTCGAGCTTGTACAGCCGTTAATCGCGTATTCCTACGAACTCCAAGTTGTATAAAACTGTCATCTCGCTTCGATGTACATCTTTTTCTACCTTGACTCCTCCTCCTCACAAGAGAATTAGACGATCTGTACCGCTGGATGCTGCGATGAATCGTTGATACTGGTCGACGAAGCCTTGAGGCAATCGATCTGTAGGTATGGCCATTTCTTCTCATTTCATCAGTCCTAATGATTTCCAGTGATGTTAAGTCAGGCATAATAAATAGCTTTTAATAAACCAAATTGCCTATAGAATAACAAATTTATAAAAAACCATTAAGTGCAATTTTTCAAAAAAATTACAATTACGTAGTTATTACTCGAACAAGTTGACAAAACGTATTGTTCGGGAAAATAAAATAAATGAATGAAAAAAGTGTATGTCATCTAATTTTCTATTTTCAAATTTGACAATAAATTAAAAAAATATCATAACTGGCCAGTTCCTCAAGTAAAAGATTTTAAAATCCTGCTTTTTTTTGTGTTCCGCTAATTGTGCCGGTGTCTATATAATTACACATTGTCCTCATAACAAACAACACTAAGTTAAAAGCAAATAGAAAGCATTTTTAACAGTGGTAGAGCCACGCGGCAGCTTTTGCTGTCGCACGGATGGGTCGGCTCGAACCGGGGTGGTACCACGACCTCACAGAATACCAGCGTGAAGTAGAGGTTTACCTCTGCGTTTCGCTTGGTGAGTGCAGGTGGCCGGAGGCCCTTTTTACTGGAAATGAGGCATTCCATCTTAGTCCTCACGGGTGACAACGCATCTACATTTTGAATTGTAATAGAGGATAGATGTAGATGTCTATGGGCCGCAGCAACCACTTACCATCAGGTGGACTGTGTGCTCGTTTGTCACCCTTATCCTATAAAAAAAAGCATAAAGACAGAAATGTAACCGTCGTAGAAGTTCCTTTGACTAAAAATAAAACTTCTAATGCACAATGTCAATTTAGATCAGTTATTCTATGATATAAATAAAAATTTGAATATTTATCTTAAAATCCGTCAAATACTGTTTGTTAATTAATAATAAGTTCATTCGAATTCAATCTTAAAATGAAGGTAACAAAACTGTTGGTGATTGTATGACGGTTGGTATTGTCAGGCAAGAAAAATAAAGTAATAACGCGTGCGCGCGCGCGCGCTTTTGTGTGTGTGCTTGCGTGCGTGCGTGTGTATAAGTACCTCAGTCGTGATCGTTATTGGGTTGGTCGCTGTCGGGACGCAGCGAATCTATGCAGGCGACAATCTTAAGCGCCGGCCCGAGTTTCATGGAGAGCGCCATAACTAGATGCTCAGGCCTGATGAGGAGCAGCGCTTCTCCGTCCACCTCCTGCATGAGGAACTCATCCGCGTATCCAGCGCAACCGGGAATATTGCGGATAAAATCGCATACTTCCGCCACCTGTGGGTTTATAAATTCAACGTGAGGCAATTTTTTTCTATATTATCAACCCCTTATACTAAATGATGATAAAAATTAGAAAATATCAGGCAGGATCCTAGGCTGAAAAGTAGCCTACCTATGAAAGTGCCGTTTTGTAGGAGAAAATTGATTTTATTTTATATAAAAAATAGTTCACTAAATGAAAATATTTTCTTAAACTATTTAACATATTCTTGCCATTTAATGGACAGTTTGTTGATATTCCTGCCTTATATAACCGCTGAATAAGAATCGATGAAATATTTTAAGGAGTTTTTTTGTAACTCAAAAAATTATTTAAACTTCAGAATAAGTCTTATGTGGCAAGGTCTGGAGCATATAGTGGATGAGGAAGAGTCTCTAATTCTAGCTCTGCTAATTTTGCCATGATTTGTTATGCAGTATGTTGTTATGAAGAACCAATGGCAAAGAGCAGTTCACCAATGTGAGTTATTTGAGTGGTAGGTTCTTCGCAACCATTTGCAATTCTTGGTAATAACGGTCAACAGTAACAGTGACGCCAGATGAGACAAAGCTATAGTGAATAACACCAACAATAGACGAATAAACTGTCACCGTAAGCTAATATTTCGTTTTGGGCACTGTTTCGCTTGACCACTTGATTCTAACCACCGTTGACACTTACATCAAAAGCCGACGCTAGCTTAAGGCGCTGTACATAGTCACACTAGGCTTAACAAAACAGTTTTTTAACAAAATATATACATTTTAGAGCTGCAAAAAAATATATGTTAATCTTGATCATATTTATGGGTGGACCATTGTTTTCAAAACACGTTTTCGGTAAATTTTCTCGATAAAAAAAAATTAAAACGGCCATTGGAATTTAATTTCTAGCAATTGTAACTGTATGTTTTATAAGGAAATGTTAATAAAATGAAAAACAGTGATGAATAAGAGGAACTGTTGTTTTTATTTATCGATTTAATTAAAATATTTGTAAGTATTAATATATTTAATGAAAAATAACTCGAACGAATCAATTTTTCGCATCACGCACTCGTGGCGTCTTTTCGCTTCTCTTTCGTTTCTACGCAGAGCGACTGTGATCGTTGAGGCAAGCTGCTAGACGGACCTGTACCAATGGGCATCCACGACTTTTTCTGCCACCAGGGCGGCGCCACTTTACAGTGAGATAAAATATTTCACAGATTTCATAGCGGGGATGATAATTTCTTAGGAGAATGTAATCTTTAAGGTTTCTTTCTGTATTATCAGTTATATTTTATATTAATTACATTAGAAATGAATAAACCAAACTATGAAATATAACTAAAAGCCGACTTTTTTAAAAAGAGTTATAAAGTGCAAAAAATTAAAAATCAAACCACTGACGCATTGTGTTGTGTATTAATACAATATTCTAGATAATGATAAACTATTTTCATAAAACTAATTTCTCAATTAACTGACACTGTGTAACAAAAACTTTACCTCAGTCGCAACTAGCGACATCTGGTGAGTGGAAGATTATTAGCCCTCATTTGCTTCGCTCGCCGTTCAAAAATAATTTACGTATCTGTTTGTTCTTAAGGACGAGTTTGCAAAAATGATAGGTATAGAATAGAACTATTTACATTGACTCGGGTCACACACACAAGTTAGCTGCGGGAATCGTAATCAAGTAAAACATTTTGATACTTTGAAAGGATTGATTTTTTTCTCATTTCTTATACCTACAAAAATATACTTAGATAGGAAATTCGAATACCTACCTGTATGATCTGAAAGTGTACTTCGGTGAGTGCTGCTGGAACTCCTGGATGAGTCGAATAAGGTGTGCCGAGTTTAGGCTCGTTTTGTTAGTTATGATGAGACCTTACCTCCGGACTTGATGGAGTAACCTGAAGGTTCATTTCGGTGACTGCTACTGGAACTCCTCGACGAGTAACACTAGGTGTGCAGAGTTTGGACTCAATTTGTTAGTTATGATGAGACCTTACCTCCATGCTTGATGGAGAGACCTGATGGTGTACCTCGCTGACTGCTACTGGAACTCCTCGACGAGTAGAACTAAGTGTGCCGAGTTTGTGATCGTTTGGTTAGTTATGATGAAACCTTACCTCCGGACTTTATGGAGAGACCTGATGGTGTACTTCAGTGCCTGCTACTGGAACTACTGGACGAGTAGAACTAAGTGTGCCGAGTTCGTGCTCATTTTGTTAGTTATGATGAGATCTTACCTCCGGATTTGATGGCGAGACCTGATGGTGTACTTCGGTGACTACTTACCACTTGAACTGCTGGACGAGTAGAACTGGGTGTGCCGAGTTTGGGCTCGATTTCTTAGTTATGATGAGACCTTACCTCCAGGCTTGATGGAGACATATGATGGTGTATTTCGCTGACTGGTACTGGAACGCCTCGATAAGTAGAACTAGGTGAACCGGGTTTGGGCTAGTTTAATTAGTTATGATGAGACGTTACCTCCGGACTTGATGGAGAGACCTGATGGTGTACTCCAGTGACTGCTACTGGAACTTGTCGACGAGTAGAACTAGGTGTGCCGAGCTTGGGCTCGTTTTGTTAGTTATGATGAGACGTTACTTGCGGACTTGATGGTGTACTTCGGTGACTAGTACTGGAACTGTTGGATGAATAGAACTAGGTGGGCCGAGCTTGGGCTCGTTTTGTTAGTTATGATGAGACCTTACCTCCTGACTTGATGGAGAGACCTGATGGTGTACTTCAGTAACCAAAAAATAACCCTTATTGCAGTCGATTGTGATTCATCCGTATTAGCAAAATATGTTAAAAATATAACCATCTGTTTTTTTTTACGACTATTTGTGAGATTTTGATAAAAAGAAAGTAAATGCTATTATTTTTTATTGAATATGCCTACTTGTAGTTATTTTAGAAATTTTATATTATATATTGATAATAGAATAAAAAATGTACCTAAACTCGAGCCGTTTATTTCGAGCTCGTTAATTTTGTAAAAAATCGTAACGTGCATTGAATTAGATTTTTGCATCAATGTCTATCCTCGGGTTTTAACCCCACATAACGTGGGTATACTTTTTGGTGATTTCTTATTTTAGGTAATTGTGTTTAGGCCAAATATTGGCACTTGAAATTTGCATTCAACACGCGTGTCCTTCCGCTGACTTTGTAAAGGTCACCGTCGCCCCCTCTCCCGTGTGGGTCGCTCGGCAGAGGGCGCGGGTACCGGACGCGTATGCGAAGTCAGTATCTTGACCGCTGCGGCTTTGTCGACTAGTTTGTATTGTCTGCGACCGCTGGATCGGTCGCGCGCGGCCAGTGGATTTTGATGGTCTAGAATTTGAGTAATTGTGCGCGTCTAATTTACTATTGAATATTTGGAACTAGTTGAGACTGCCTCGAATTGAGTGTCTGTTTTGAGCGTTACGTGACACGAGGCCTAATTTGAGTTTTGAGTGATTAAAGTAACTGATTGCCATTAATTTGCGCCGACGAGTTGTAGCTTGTGTTAATTTACGTCAATTTGTGTAGTGTATGCCTGTTGAAGTGCATTTGACAATAGTAAATTCGCTTGTGTGACGCGGTATCGTGCACACACGCCGAGTCGACAGACGACCTGGAATTTGACGCTCGCATTCCATTTTGAGGGCGTGGTCCGGTTAATTGTTTTTGGAAGTTAATGTTGAATTGTAACGTCGCGTCAAGTGCCTTTTTTGTGTGTTGTCTATTTTCATTCGTTTTACGTGTCAACGAAGCTGATTTTTGCGTTCTGATGGCGGGCGTGGTATTTTAATATCGTACGAAAGAATTTGCTTTTCGTGTGGAACGCTGAACTTTGTGACTCGGGAAAAGATCGCGTTCGTATGTGTGATTATAATTTTGTTGCTAAGTGAACATACCGTTGAACTTTAATCGACCGTTCATTAGTTGTGCCGTGCGTCACGTGTTTGATTACGATTAACGGGGATTTAGTTGAGTTTGAAGTTAATTAAACGTACAATAAAGTTGATAAACTGAAATAGTGAAATTAAGGCAGAAGTTCGCAATTGGTGAACTACCACTGGAGGCTCACATTGGGAGAACAGCAGCGCCTGTGGATCGCCTGTCCGATTACATCGGGCCGTCAGGTTCCGTGTAATATACACTATCACACACTACTTACATGCACATACTTAACGCCTGACCGCGCCTTGGGGTCGGTCCTCGATTCGGAATCCGGTAAGTTCGTATTAATTACCTAGCCTTATATACTACATATCCATTGGCCATTGGGCCCCGTCCTCTGTTGCCCGTCGATTGAATTACTCATGGGCCCTAGTCCAGTCAACCTTTGTCGGGGCAACTCAGGGCGTGAACAAATTGTTTTTTTTAAATTATTTTTCTTGTTTGAAATAAATTTTCAGTAATTATTTATTTTTTGATTTCGTATTTTTGAAATAATTATAATGCAATTTTATTTTTTTTTATAGTAAAAAGATACGATTGGCGAGCAATCCGTCAGTAGATGAACCATCGGAGAAAACTTTTCATGAGTCGGTTTATACATATGTGACGTTTATACAAATTACTCAAAATGAACAATGTTACAATTACTCAATTTCTAAAACAAAACACATGATATAAAAATAACCAAAAATTTAAATTTTAGATTACAAAAATATTCTGAGCACGAAAACCCTTTGTGAATCTATAATAGATATTGTAACACAGGGAGACTAACCCAACCGAACCATAGATTTTTAGCTAAGGTGTAGATAAATGTCCTCCCGTCTGTCTGTCCACCCACTTGTTTGTCCAAGTATTGTATTCGTACACACCGCGTAATTGCCATGACTTAGATTTTTTTGTTTGTATTAAAAAGATAAAGTTACAGCCTATATACCGCCCCACTGCTGAGCACAGGCCTCCTCTAATTTCTGAGAGGATTTTAGGCCAAGGAAATGTCCGCCGCGCTGCCCCAATGCGTATTTCAATTGTACATTTTACGTCGAGCGTCGGCGAGATTCACGCGGTGCACCCCGCAGTGGGCGGGACTACTCGTCCCTTACTTCGTCTGCTTCACCCCCTCAAATACATAAAAGTCGTCTATTCACCTGGCCTTAACCGTAGTTTGTAACCCATCTGCTTTCAATTTAGAATTCTAAGTCAAATCATAGCTATGAGGCGCCGTTCTATTGCCATCGCTCGCGCGATGTAGCGATGCGATTTCATCGTACGATGAATCTGCTCGCACGATTAAAAATCGTGTGTCCTATTTTGGAGCGATGCGATCACTCGAAATGGCTCTTAACAGAGATGCACAGTTTTTGCTGTCGAGCAATATTTCGTTAAAAGTAAATAGCATTAAAAAAACCTATACCACATAATATACTGTATAAAAATAGAAATCAGTGCAGTGAATTTTACAATCAGTATTACGACGTACGGCAAAACGAAGAAGATTTTTTAGTCGAGCCAAGCGCACGCCGTGGTGGCCCTCCCTTGCCTCTGCCCCTTGGTCGCGCGAGCGCCATTAAGACATTCAGTACTGATTAGTATGTTTGATCGGGCGATCGTCCGATCTATACGATGCGTCGATAACCGTACAACGAAAATTAGACAATACGGTCGCATCGCATGATCGCACGACCTTCAGTGGGACATTCCGCAGATATGAGTATGTTTAAACACACGGTCGCAACGTTTCGTCGGACGTACGCATGATCGTGCATGCGATGGCAATAGGACGGCGCCTTACAGTTCACAGTGGTTAGTTCAACAAAACGACAATTTCCTAGGTAAAGACGCAATAGATTACTTTTCTAAACTAATCCATGTACAGTTCACTCCAATACATATATTTCTTTATAATCAACAATTTGCTGTTGTTTTTCTTCACAGATGACCAATTCATTTTTAGAAATGGTGGTAGTGATATTAAACAACATAGTAAACAAGATGTATCAACACTCACGCTCCATTTATTGGCGTTGGGTATCTTAGGCTGGGCCGTATCGTCTGAAGTGCAGTCTGAAATGGATTCCTGCTTCGTTCCATTCTGTGTCGCCGTTGCCTCGCCAGTCTCCATACTTGAGCTGATTCGAGCTAGACTGCTGCCATTGTCCAACATCTGTTTTTTGCCTGTTAACAAAAAGTAACGTCAAAGTCACTTTAATAATTAGCAAGTCAGAAATCTGCCGGAGATGACAAAACTGGGCTTAGGCAGTTTTCCTGTAGTTTGCATGTAAAAATAAAACAATCGATCCTAATTTTTACTCTAGACTAGCATATTTGTATTAAATTATTCCACTTTGAAGGAATGGTGAGAGTTGAGAGAGATATGGAGAGAGAGAGCAGGGTTTCCCAACCTTTTTTTGACGAGGAACCACAAGGTGAAGGAAAAAATATGTTAATCTAACAATAAAATTTAGTCACAGCTTCTAACATAATTACACAATAAACTGAAAAGAAGCATTCATTCACAATATTATTTGTGTATTTATTGTAAAAGAAATCTTACATAATTGGTAAAAAATTGCGATTTTGATAGCGACGCGACGCGTAGTGTTGCACTACCCGCGTGACGAGATAATAATAAATGTGTTATTTAAAACGATTAGATAGGTACAATTTTTTTTCAATCTTTCACGGACAATATTTAACCTCTTGCGGACTCACTGGTTGGGTGTCACTGATCTAAAGGAACCACATGAGAGGGCTTCTTTAGTAGGGATGCTTAGGAGTCTGTCTAATAGTCAACTGGTCACCCACCCTCTTACCCATTTCTGCCGTGGATGCAGTGCCACCCAGGGAGCACTGCATCCACGGCTCTGCTCTAAAGGGCATTTCCTCACAGGGAAATGTATGCCATAAGCATTAATTGAATAGAACATTTTAACTTTGACAATATCATATTTACCCTTGTCCATGGGATGCAGTAGCTACTTATCATTAGGTGAATTATTAGCTCAATAATTGTCATTGTAAAATCCGCGCGTTCTATCTTGACCGGACCGAAGGTGGCTTTCGGAGACATTCGCGCATCTACAGACTCTAGTCGATAGAGATGAGTCACTTCATTATCGCTCCTAAGATTGCCTAGGGAAACAGTTTGTTTTGTCTATATGGATTATAGAATAAATTGAAATTATATTTATTATAAAAATATATTTATAATTTCAATAAACTATCTAATAAAGAAACAAGAAACAGTTTGAAGTCACACGATATTACCGGGGGCTAACAAATTCCTCCTTTTTAAATTTTGCAATAAAAGATTTATAATGCACATCACCATAATAATGTATTAAAAACAACATGTTTCATTTACATACCAATGAACTATAAAAATATAAAATAAAATCGAATCATAATCGATAATTACGATACTTGAGTATTTACGTAATTATAACCGCGCAATATGTGTATTCGCATCTCTAGTCTTAGTTACCGCCACACTCCCCGTCTCCGCTCCGCTTAAGCGCTTCTTGTCACCATTTGTTCCAAAAAATCTATATCTGCGCAGTCACTCGCAACTAACTTCAACCCAGGCAAGATAGAGCGCGCGGCCTTTAATATCTAAAGATTAGCAAACGAACTACCCTGGACTTTAAGATCATACGGGACACCGTTGTGTACTTACGAGGCGGCTCATCAGGCGACGGCAGTTTGTTTTCTTTATCCTGTTCTTTGTCAGCGGCAACCCATTCACGAAGAGGTCTGTTTACCTAGAAATAAAAATAAATCCCACAATAGCATAAAAAAGGCGTAAAGTAAATATTGGAATTACGATTATACAGGCTGAAATTGAAGTCATTAGCATCCACTAAACTTATTAATCTATTTATGTTGAGAAATATTTTAAAGCAAATTAAATTAGGAACGACGCATAAAAAAGTATTTCTAACTGTTGGGAGAACAATAGTCTACTTATGAATTTGTTGCCAGTTCTTCTCACAAGGTCTCGGCGCAGTGGGCATTTGTTGAAGCGATGGCGTAGAATTTCACTTTAAAAAAGTGCTTTCTTAAAATCAAATTTATAAATAAAAATAACTTTGAGTAACAAATTAAATAAGGCACCTACATCTTTGTACAACTTGTCCCGAATAAATGCGACTTAGAATTTTGCCTTGCCCTAAACAATATCTCTGGTCAATAAACCATGTTTTCAACATTCGGATAGTTCACGATTTACTGGCGTTTCTAATGTTATAATTATTATTTCGTGTTTATTTGTAATAATGGTGAAGGGTTGAAGGGTGAAGAAAACATGGCGTGAAAACTGCACGTCTGAATAAAAAATAATTATTTCGAAAACGTGTGATGCAGGTTCATGAATAGAATGTGTAATGTAGGCAGTTACTATTTTACTTTGAAGCATTGAACATGTGATTACACGCTATAAAACTGTAATAATAATAAGTTATAAATAATATAAACAAACAAAAATATCGATGAGGGTAATTAAATTCCGACAGCATCAGACGTCTGAAAATAAATTAGGAAACAGATGTTTACACTTACTGCGAAGGGTTCCCCGGCTTCTTGGATCACGTAACCTTCGATAACATGTGTCAGGATGTTGGGTTTCACCATCGCCTTTGGCAGCCCTTTGTCTAAAAAAATGTTTGAAAAAATTAAAACAATAAGTCTAACATATTAAACAAAGTTATTTGTTTAGTATAATAGTAGTCCTATTTAAATAGTTATTATTTATTCGCTGAAACAATGCACATTCTATAGATAAAATGTACATGTCTACTAGAATGGCGTACTTTATAGTTTGACAATCATTTTTTTTAGAAAACATATTTAATTTTAATTAACTTCCTATAGAAAAAAATATTAAAAATATAAAATATTTCATAAGCAAGATGAATATTTGCTAGATTTTTATCATAAAATTTAAAAAATTATATACATACATATATACACATTTCATTTATATTATAAAGTTTTAGTTTGTTTATTAAATGTCTGTCGGTCACAAGAGCTGTATGAATTTAAGTCGGGGCGAAAGTTAGTACATAAATAAGGGATGGGCCATTTAAGTGTTTAAATCGGCTATAAAAAAACATGAATATTTTTTCAAAGTTAGATTTCAAGTTACGATTTTCGAAAACAGTGCGAAATAGATTGATTGTTACGTTGGCTGTTCAGCATTTTGCGCCGTCCTGTTGAAACCAAATGTCGTCTATTGCATTCTCTTAAAATTTGGGAAACAAAACATGACTTAGCATGGCGCGGTAGCAATCGCCATTCACTGTAATGGCGTTTCCTTGCTCATTTTCGAAAAAAATGGCCCAATAATGTCTCCAGAACAAAATCCGCACCAGACAGTCACCTATTGTAGATGAATTGGTTTCTCCACGATGACTTGTGGATTTTCTAAGCCCCTGATACGACACTTTTGCTTATTGACGTATCCTCCGAGGTGGAAATGAGCTTCATCTGAAAAGATGATTTTTCAGTAAAAATGCTCATCTTTGATCAAGCAGTTTTCGGCAATAAAACCATCGGATTGTCATGCCGCTTGAGCTCTTGCACGAATTGAACTTGTTTGCATTAATTCCGAGATCTTTATGCCGAATTCTTGTTAAAGAAGTGCGTGAAATGTTCAATTCTTGAGAACGATGACGAGTTGATGTTGAAGGTTGTTCACGTCACTCTGAGCAAAGCAGCTATGTTTTCGGTTGAGCGGACTGGACGAGTACGTACACGGGTTGTTTAATCAAACGACCAACGATCCTGTTTCACGAATTCGCTTTACAAATTGATCCACAAACTGCGTTTTTGGCACCTCCTTTTGATCAAACTTTTTTCGTAAATTTCTAACAGTTTGAGTAGAAGACTCACCACTTTGAAAATAAGTTTTTAATATTTCCCAACTTTGTTCAAGCGACAAGAGACCCATTTCATAAATGTTAAACATAAAACTTTGTGTCACATTGGAAATGTCATCAAACCTCAAAGTAACCTATAGTTCCAATTCCAAACGTTAGATGGTCCAACCTGTATAAAAATGAAAATGCTGTGTTTATCAATGGTGACTTACCGTGTGCGGCTTGTTGGTTGATATGGCGCGGCGCACACTGAGAGCTCTTGAACAAAGGGGCGGGACCAGCTGACACAGGCGCTGTCACAGCCGTGGTTGCCACCGCCACCGATGACGATGATGCCACAGTCGTTACCACCTGACCATAACAGATCATATTTATTTGTAATACGAACTGACAAATGGAACAAAAATAAAAAAGTTTATTTTTTGTTTAATTAAAAACGTTACCATCACACTGGGATCCTCCTGTATTCTGGGGAAAGTTTACTTATACAAAATGCACAAAGACAAACATTTAAACTCAGAACAATTATTTGTAGGCCACACAAATACTTGTTCGGGATTCGAACCTGCTGCCGTCAGCGCCGGAACTCAACGCTAAGCCACTGCGCCATGGAATAGGTAAACTTCAAACTTTCAAAGGACTTATTAAAAGCTAGTTATACATTGCAATATCGGATGGAAAGCTCATCATCTATCATTGTAAATACCATTACCATATACATGGAAAAGCTTAAAATAAATGACGCCACCGTTTAATTTAATTTCATCGATCCACGTCGCGCGTGAGTGTCGTGGAACACTCGGTTGAAACGAAGTTCATTTCGTAGTATATTATTATTGATAACCGTATGTATTAGCGTCATTTATAATAATATTTCTATCATGGCAAGATAAGAAACAGTGCGAGAGAGATGGATATTATTCCATCTCGCTTCCATACAGCCCCCAAGGTCGAGACGGAAAACTAATACACTTTTTTTCGCCTAGCCCCCATCCGCCCAAGTCCGCACCGTGCGACAAGAAACTTCGTTTCAATAACAATTTTTAAAGAGCTAATAAATAATATAAAACTATGTCAGTGTACAAAATTACACTTTGCTTAGAGACGTAGCTTAGAGTTTGAACGGCGCGGCGGAGGCGAAGCTTCGAACACCTAACGGAAGAAGTAGGTATTAGTGTGGGGTATGAGCTACAAATAATTGTTTTGGATTTCAGATGGAATTGGTATCTATATGTGCAATTTATGAACGTAAAACGCTTTTAGAATACAATAGAAGCACCCAGTATAGGGTGCTATTTAAATTTAAAAAAAAAACAAAAGTTAAAAGGAGGTGATGTACTGTGTTTGCGACTTGTATTTATACACATTTAACTGTGTAACATAATCATATATATGTATATATAATCGCTCAATGAAAGTTTTATCGTTCAATAATCACCTGTGGGGCAACGGGCGTGGTTTGTTGAGCACTGCTAGGCACCGGCGTGGTCGAAGTTGACACTGAAGTGACGGAAGTGACTGCGTTGGACTCATTGCTTGCTTGTAAATCTGACTTTACGGGGCTTGATTTGGACTCCGTTGGTGTTACAGCGCCTAAGAATAAAATTTGTTCGTCGATTTCAGTCAAAAAAGATTACTAAACTAAAATAAATTTAAAAGTTTTATTTATTTTTTATTTATATTTATATCACAGGTTATTACCTAATATAATAGTGCAGTTACAAACTAAGAAACTAGAACAAACATAATATAGGTATATTATACACAACTTAAAAATATTTTACAATAAGCGGCCTTTGTGAATTCGTTTAGAATACAGCTGAACAAATCAGTCTGTTGTGAGAGCACGTTAAGTGCACGCAGCGCGCGCGTCAAAGGCGCGTGCTGTAGCAAGTTGGTGTGCGCTCGCGGCACCAACAAAAGCAGCGGCTGCCGCCGTCTTCCTACGTACTCATTAGGGAAACACAGCTCAGCTATCTGTAAAATACCTGGGTTATGTATTTTACCACGGATCACTTTTAGTAAGTAAGTGGCGAGAGCAACTTCCATTCTTATTTCTAGTTTACAATAGCCTATCATGCCTAGTATAAATAAAGTAGGGTACAAAAGTGGATAACCCGGGTACATACCATACTGTTTTAAATAAATAAATCTCACAAATTTGTTCTGAATACGTTCTAGCATTAATTTATATTTGACTTCAAGTGGTGACCAAACAACAACGTTGCATTCTAAATGACTTTTTACGAGTGCCTCGTATAATGCTCTCATAGCACGGATGTTTGTGAGTCTGTTGGCTAGCCGTAAGACCATCCCTAAGTTGCGGTATGCTTTTTTACAAACATTAATAATGTGTTTTCAAAATTGTATGTCGGTAGTGAATCGCACGCCTAAATCATTAACCTCAAAAACTTGTTGCAGAAGGGTTCCATCCATATAGTATTGATGGTGACTCGGGTTATGTGCACGGCTGAATGATAGAATAGAACAATTCGCCGCGTTGAAATATAATTTATTGTCCAAGCTCCACTCTACGACTTTCGTTATATCCTGCTGTAGCATGTCATGATCCGCCCGCTGCTTTATTTTTAAAACTAATTTCAGGTCATCAGCAAATAACAAGGGTGTAGACTTATTGACTACTTCAGGCAAATCGTTGATTGTCAGAATAAAGAGAAAATGCCCTAAATTTCTGCCCTGACTGACACCTGATTTTGTAAAGTAGGGTTCGGCAAGCCGTCCGATGCAGTCAACATACTGACATCGGTCTCGTAAATAACAGGCGAAAAATGATAGCGTATGCGGTGTGCAGCCGACGCTAGCCAACTTCGCTAGTAGGACGTCATTGTCTACTGTGTCAAAGTTAATCACTTATCATTGTTAATCTGAAAATATCGAGGATATTCACATGAATAACAAGCGTATTGAGATTAGTACAAAGTTTCACGAAAGAATTCTCTGGGATGCGGTGCCACAATCTACGCGATATCTGACATCTGTCGTCAAATCCCATACTATACATTTTTATTTATAATATACTATCCGCGAGAGTTCTTTCGTTAAAAAGGCCATAATATTTTATTTTACGCACCAATTGTGGAAGTGCTGGTGGATATAGTGGAATCAATGGCTGCAGTCGAAGTTGTGGTGGTAACAGAAGAAGAAACGTTGGTAGCAGGTGCAGTGGTACCAGCAGTGAAGCCTGTTGAGACAGAAGCAGCAGCCTCAGAAGTAGCTTCAGTTTGCACGATCGGCTGGGGGGCTATTTGTTGTACCACTGGTGCCTGGGGACAAGTAACGGAAACAAATAAATAAAAAAATAATTCATATTATTGCACTCACATTAAAATTGTCGCGAAAAGAATACATTCAACGCTAAATGTGCTATGTATAATGGCTGTCTGTTCCTTTTTATTATAGCGTATCGAACTGTCAAATAATATGGAGACATTATGATTTATACGATGCCATTTTTTATAAGGGAAAGAATAATAAAAAAAGCAGTAGTACAACTCTTTAGCTCGATTATAATGTGGCATTTTAGGTACTATACCAAATTCTACGCCATATTATTGAGTATTTCATTATTAATGTTTTTTTTAAGATTTGGAAGAATCTAAGAATTACAGTTTCTTGTTCTTAACAGACAATAAGCGAAGTAATAACAGATCTCACCTGAGCAGCCATGTGCTGACCCTTATCATCTTCGCTCTTCACGTGAGCAACGAGGGTGGCTTGGGGCTGTAGAGGCAAAACGGAACCTTGAACGGGCGCCGCTATTAAGCCCACGGTACCCTGGGCCGCTTGAAGAGTCAACTGAGGCGAACTGAGACTATTTGCTGATACCTGTAGATGTATCAACTTCAAATATAGAAGGACGCGCATTTAAACAAAACGTATTCTTTAATCTCGTTATTTTTAATGAAAATTCGTTGATGATCGATTTAGTCCCTTTTAAGTATTATCGTTCTTAATCTTGAATAATAGAGAAGTAAATTTTGCAATAAAGGTATTATTTAAATAATAGTTACTTTATAATTGATTATAAATTGGAATGTTAAAATGTGTAATATAGAATGTTTTACGGTAGCAGCATTAGAGAATGCCATCACTTTATCTCTTTTGATTTAAGGAAAATAACCGAGAAAGAAAACATTTGAGTTTAACCTCCACATCTTTCTCTTTAAAGGAAAGACTGATTTTTCATTGAAGCAATGTAACATACTAAAACTATTAATTCATGCGGCAAATTATTAATATGAAAACAAACAAATCATGCTTAATATAACGCCTTATAGCATACCTTTTAAGATGTAAAGAAAGAGTCAAGTTAATCATGCTTATTTTGTATTAGTCAACTTTTTAGTTAATAAACAATTCGTTTTAATCATATTATATAGTATAAGACTATAGAATTAAAACAATTAATACTTAACAGTACTGTTATGTACACAACTAATGTGTATTTTTAACACATAATAAAAAAAAACGTTCTTCAAATAATTTTACAACAATTTTGACACCTTACAAAGCATTCGTACAGATCCACAATTTCCTACTACAAGCAAGTAATGAGTTCGTGTTATACCATGCTAAAATTAAAAAAGCATTTAAGTGAAATAATTATAATTAAATAGAATTATTTAAAAGATTATATAAATATAATATCTACAATAATCAAATACATACCTATATATACCATACATTTGAACTACATGGAAAATTCATTTCCCGAGTATGTCTCGACATTTATATACATACGTAAATATGTAAAGTATTTTTTAAATATAAATGTGGGATTGTCCGAATTAAATAGTTATAAATACATACAGGGAAATTGAAGTCCAAAATAGATGAACCATATAATTAAAAATATTTAACAAAAAACATCTATATTAATTATTGTTCTAAGGAGTTATAATTTATTTTAATAATTTCTGACAACAATAGACTTTTTAAAATCCTCTATTAATTGATACGAGTGATATTAGGTAGGTTAATATTATATTACAAATTATAAATAATAATAATAAAAATAATATACTATTTATTTTTAAAAATCACTCGTATAAAAACTAGAGGGTAAAGCCAAAATCCCAGTGGGCGACTACCTCGTGCTGTATTATTGCTGGGGAGACCTGCACGAGAGGCGAGGTCAGCAGCGGAGACCCGTCGATTGCGATCCCAGACTGCCATTATCAAAGTGACTTTCTTATTTCATGTTATGACATAATCTTTCTATTTTGCCTTTAGCAACTAAACGCTCAGTAATTGGAATTACCTTAGGCTCAATACACAATGACATAAAGACGAGTTGAAGAGAGAGGACAAATATTTCACAACCATAAACAAAGTGGTAAACAAATGACGATTTTTCCGGACCGATACGACTTAGGGACCTTCAAGAAAAGAGATTACCAATAATTATTATGTCAATATTTTTACTCCACACATTACTTGTGAATATATTCCATTCGCCAACTACCTAACATTTTAGAGTGGGCATAATTACGCGCCACCCCGATTACACGCACAAATGAATTGAGTCTTAGGTCACAGTATAAATATGAACAGTATGGAAACTAAGCCTAATTGAGGATATAATTACCTACGCTCCATTGAAGCAATAGGGTTGTAACTTTTAATGTTTTGATATTACTTTTTTTTATCAATCAATCGAATTTAAATAACTAGCTTACAATTTAAATAGGTAATCTCAGCAAAAAACGATAGTTTAAACACGGAAAACAATTTAATATTAACACACAACAACTTGTAGAACTATAGATCTTTAACTTTGTTATTACGGCGTAACCTTTTGAAAGTTTCGGCGGGGACGCACTGGACGAAAATGTACCTTTATTCTTCACTAGTTGTTCCCTGCGACTTCGCTCGCGTGTTGGGGTTTTTATTTTTTAGCGCGGAACCCTAATTCTTTTTCTAAAATAAAAGTAGCCTAAGTTACTCCTTATGACATCAGCTATCTGCCAGTGAAAGTGCCGTCAAAATCGGTCCAGTCGTTTCGGAGATTAACAGGAGAAGGAGACGGACAGACAGGCAAAATTTTAAAAATTGTTATTTAGTTATAAGTACCGTATTTATTTTCATATGCATTTAGTAAAAAGTTGTTATTTTGACATTACAAACAGACACTCCAATTTTATTTATTTGTATAGATTATTACAAGTTATTTACAGAAAAATATTTTCGTCTGCTACGACAAGTTCGGAATTCTTTATTATTGAATTTAACTATGTAAAAAAATATCATTCTAATGAACAGGATTTTTTTAAATAAACTGTTGGGAAACAAGGACAGGGTACTATGAAACCGATTTTGTTTATTTTTTTATAAATTAGATCAGCTACTTTGCAGTTTATGTGTTCTTTATTAAAACAACAACGAAAAATCGGTTTCAACACCCTCAAAAACCACAAAAATGACACCCATGACGAAAAAATTAATACCTGTTGCAGCCGTCATCTTGGATTTAAATTTCAACAGCACTATCGGCTTCAACATACTCAAAAACTATGAAAATGACACCCATGACGAAAAAATTCATACCTATTGCAGCCGCCATCTTGGATTTACATTTCAACTGCACTATCACCTTCAACATACTCTAAAACTATGAAAATGACACCCATGACCAAAAAATTGATACCTATTGCAGCCGCCATCTTGGATTTACATTTCAACAGCACTATCCGCTTCAACATACTCAAAAACTATAGAAATGACACCCATGACGAAAAAATTGATACCTATTGCAGCCGCCATCTTGGATTTATATTTCGACAGCACTATCCGCTCCAACACCCTCGAAAACCATGAAAATGACACCTATGTTTTTTATTAGTGATCGATGCACCCATGACGAAGAAATTGGTACCTATTGCAGCCGACATCTTGGATTTACATTTCAACCAGCACTATCGGCTTCAACATACTCAAAAACTATGAAAATGACACCCATGACGAAAAAATTGATACCTATTGCAGCCGCCATCTTGGATTTATATTTCGACAGCACTATCGGCTCCAACACCCTCGAAAACCATGAAAATGACACCCATGTTTTTTATTAGTGATCGATGCACCCATGACGAAAAAATTGATACCTATTGCAGCCGACTTCTTGGATTTACATTTCAACCAGCACTATCGGCTCCAACGTACTCAAAAACTATGAAAATGACACCTATGACGAAAAAGTTGATACCTATTGCAGCCGCCATCTTGGATTTATATTTCGACAGCACTATCGGCTTCAACACCCTCGAAATCCATGTAAATGGCACCCATGACGAAAAAAAATGATACCTATTGCAGCCGCCATCTTGGATTTACTTTTTGTTACCACTATTGCACTATCACCTTTTTAATAGCCTCAAAACCGCCGCATTCTGGATGTACAAATAAGTTCACGAATTCGTTATGATCAATCACACGGACTTATAAATTCGATAACGATTATAACATTGCCAATAAAAATCATTCTTACCTTTCAAAATCAGCAGGAAGCTTAAAATAAGATAGCTCCGGTTTTGATGAAGCAATACAAACAGCCGTATACTACGCAATACGTTCGTGGCATTTTTAAAGTCTTGAGACGACACTCACTACTGAGAGCACCGCGACGAGCGCTTAGAAGTCTCGTCGTTGCGTATGTTTGTGTGAGTGTGCCGTTTCGAGCGTTTGTTCGAAGTTTCCATACTGTTCCTACTATATATTTACTGTGCTTAGGTTATGTTCACGTATATGAGATTTACGCTTTTGATTATAGTTATTGAATAAGTATAATATAAGTCGGTCCGCGGTTCGAATAATATTTGCAACGTTAGGTACTACATTACTATACTTAACAAATTTTTTTCGATTCGACCGCAGCCTTTATTTTGTATCTTATTTATATTACATACATATATGTAATAATGTATATGCACTTGCAAACCTAGAAGCCTGCAAAATGCTAGATATAAACACTAATTGTAAGCTAGCATAATGTTTAGTTTGTGTGCGTTAAGATAACCTAAGATTATTTATTCAATAGTAATAAAAAATTCAAATATATAAAATTTAATAAATTGTTTTATAACTACCGAAATTTATTATGTAATTTATGTAATATTAGACAATATTATGAAAAATAATTTTTACATAGTAATGATTAATGGTCTTGCATTATCAACTAAGGACAAGAAAAACATAATATTAATAATAAAGAACCAACATATGATTTTAAGATAAAGTCTTTACTCATACATATAACATATTTGTCTAAAATTCTATAATGTTTATAAGTATTCGTAATATATATTATATTGTATGTAGCGAAGTAATTTCAGAATATGATATCTCAATATCAAGAATTACGCAGCAGTAGCACAAACAGTCTCACGCAACCTAATGTTACAAATGACACACTCCAACATCAACACACTGCCGAGTTATACCACCCACGAAACAAAAACATTTCAGTTCGAGGTTACAAAAATTTAAAAAAGCATGATTTTATTATGTTATTAGTTTCAACATGTGTATTTTTCGCAAACACTGTTACGTCGTCATATCATTTCAGACGGCAAAAGTACCTAGTACTCGCCAAACGTAAATGCGCTTCAAAAGTTTAAGAATAGCTAACATCTCAACATAGTATAACTTCCCGCCGTCTGTACGCTTAGATCTTTTAAACTACGCAACGGATTTTGATGCGGTTTTCATCAATAGACAGAACGATTTAAGAGGAAGATTTATATGTATAATTATATATAACATTCTTGTGTATATGAGTGAACTCCTCCTAAACGACCGGACCGCTTTAAACGAAATTTTGTGTTTGTGATAAAGTTGATTCGAGAATGGTTTAGATTTACAATTGGACCCGGTACTGTTGTCGAGATCCACTCGAAGCCGGCGCGGATCGCTAGTTTCTATAAAAGTGGAAGGGGGAAGTGTTAAAAGTAGTATAGGTAGGTATCGTTTGTCAGTATTGCGATTTACCCCCACTACATGTAGCAACAAATGGTAGTACAATAAAGAGTTAAAAATTATAAAAATTGTGGACTATGATTCCATTTTCTAATTCGTTTTTTTACTTATTATAAGCCGGTACTCGATACTAATAGCACCAAATAAAATCCCACCGGTAGTGAAAGCTTAATCACTCATGACTAAGACGCACACGTTGTATCTGAGGGAATGACAGAGAAGCTATCTCACACCTTTGCTCTATGTATTACAAACGACAAAGTAATTCGTCCGTTTGACGTTGTTCGTTTCGTTCGTAAATCACCGATTTTTCACTGAGTCCAAAGCCAAGGCAATTGTATTCTATGCACGAACGACTTGCGCTTTAATCAGGCTAACAAGCTGTCCTAGCTTTTCGGCGAAGATCTTTGCAAGGACACTTAAGCTTCTTTGCTTTCGCCTTTTTGAGTTGACGTCATCGCACCCTTTGGAGCGGTAAATTTATAAGCACTACTACGGTTTCTTTATGTTTTCTTATATTTGCTCTTGACTGACCTAAGATCGAGGCTGGTATCTATCTCCCTAAAGAAGAGTTGCGAAGAATCCGTAAGGAATTCATTATTCTGTTATAGATATGCTAGGTCCAGGGGACCAATATACGCTCCATAAACTCACAGGTTATGGAGGTTTTTTTTATAGTAGAATGGTGACAAACGAGCACACAGTCCACCTGATGGTAAGTGGTTGCTGCGGCCCATAGACATCTACATCTATCCTCTATTACTAATCAAAGTGTAGATACGTTGTCACCCGTGAGGACTAAGATGGAATGCCTCATTTCCAGTAAAAAGGGCCTTCAGCCACCTGCACTCACCAAGCGAAACGCAGAGGTAAACCTCTACTTCACGCTGGTTTTCTGTGAGGTCGTGGTACCACCCCGGTTCGAGCCGACCCATCCGTGCGACAGCAAAAGCTGCCGCGTGGCTCTACCACTGGTAATTGAAATTGGTCGATAGTTGCTAAAGTCAGTCACGGCTACTTTTGGTACGGGCCGCAAATAACCTAGTTATCAGGATTTTATCACTATTTAAAATCTAAATGAGAAGTGGAATAAATGTATTATCAACACAGGAAACAACGTAGGTGCACAAGCCTTTAGAAACCCCGCTTTTTTATGGAGGACTTCGCGGCCTCTTTAAAGTCTGTCTTCCTAAAGCTGATATTTTTGGCGAGTGCATCACTGTACTATGACATATATAGTGGAAGCAAAACGTGAAATCGTTAAATGCACTATGCGCAATTGCAAAGCCTCTTGCAATGACGTTTTCTTAGCTTACTTTCAATAACTTTTCTATTAAATCGTGTACTGTGTATCAATCGCAAACTTAGTAAGCGCATTTAAATTTGGCAAGAATCATCGAAGTCATTATTTACCCAAATAATTTCCCACAATTTATTCTGGTTGTATTGTTTTGTATCCTAATCTAGGTTTATGTTACTGTTTTTTTTTTTATTATAACAAAGTTTGAATAATTCTAATAAACAATTTGATTCAACAACTCACCGTTTGCATGGTGGTGGAGTGGTTGAGGGTGGCTTGTTGCTGTACGGCCATGCCAACTGACGTTTGCACTAAGCCGCCTCCCACCAATGTCTAAATATGTCAATGAAAAGACGTGTCAATAAATAAAATATAACAAATTATCTTAAATTCAGCACTTAGTTTTGAGTAATACTGGTAAACCGCTTCGCTCTTCTACTATCTTGTTTCATTAGAGTCTCAAGAAGAGTGTGAGCAATGAATACCAAACACCTTAGTGGTTTTTCACTGATTACGAAATATTGATATATGAAATATATCGTATCATAGACAAAAGGACATTGGTAGTAACTTAGTAACTGCTCGTCTTAAATTTAATAACGACATGAGCAGCCATCTCCCACGCCACCGGTAGTAAATATATCGGTAGTTACAAATTTATTAAGTGCCGATTTAAGATAAAAGGTACAGGAAAACATCTTATGGAAACTTTTTTGTATATTGTATGTCAAAAAAATTTATTAGACAGTAAATGTGACGCATTTAAGGATACGTGACATCTGCCAACAGATTTCGAGGCAGTGCGGTGGACTCTTTCAACATTTTGAATCCTCTCAGAGTTCAGCGTAGGGCTGTGCAGCAGGACATGTATTATATTTGTTGTTACTTTATTCTTTATTTCAGATAAAAATTGCTTATTTTTCCAAATAAAATCTTAGGGTCCTTATTCAACAAAGACAAGACACCTATTAATAACTAACTTATTTAAATACTTCCTTAAGATTTGGGACAAAAAAAATCAGTTATATCTTTACTTAGACCGTTTAACTCAATGAACTCGCCTCACATGATTATTCCCGTCTGCCAAGGTATTGGCTTTAAGAATCTAGTGAGTTTATAAAAATTGTTTACAGAATCGATTTTATCATTACAAAAATCTTTTCCACCGAAGTAGGTGCTCGTTGAAAAATGTCGATCTGTGCGGTTAACATATGCATAAAGCAGTCAAATACTTAAAATTTATAAGAATGTGGAGTTAAATTTCACATGTATGTATTTTTATTGTGATACATGCTTTTATCTATTAAAATCATTTAAAATAATATCATAAATAAAAATCGGAAACGTTAACGTAGGTCATCGAGCACATAATATTTCATAAAAATCGTAGTAATAATCGCAATGCGACAACCGCACTCCCACAAGACTACAATTTATTTTTTTAAACAATTTCAACCTTCGTTCGCCACAAATTAGGTTTAAATTTGAACACGAAAATACAACCGCACAACTTACGAGATTATTTTATTTTTATATAGCAATTTCGACCAACAATGCATAATCCTAACGTCGAAATTCGAATAAACGAATAACATGACAGTTAAATAAGTGTAACGAGTCTATTTATTTTCTTAACCCTGCAGTTGCTGCGCCTTATAAAAACAAGTAAGTGGCGTGGATTTCATATGTAGTCCAATTTAAAATAAGAAGAAAATCGTAAAATATCAACTTTAAGTAATAAATACTCTATTTTAAATAAAACAAGGTAACATTTAGTCAACGGTTAATCATATTAAATAAAGAAAAACATTTATACCTCAATTTTTATTCAAATAATAAAAAAATATATATTAATATATGAAAATGGCACATTAATTTCAAATTGAGATCACAATTTTTTTGTTTGCGGCATATATTTATGTGATCGCTAGTGTTTCCTCTAGTCGTTGGTACACTCTTCATCGACAAGCTACCATTTAAAAAATAAATCATAAATAAATGTACGTACATGTGCTGCACTGAGCACGTCCTCCTTATTTTTCAAGTTTGTCAAAAGACTCACTTAAGAGACTTTTCTTAAATTTGATATTATTTCAAAGTGGTTTAATATTATAATCCACCCGACTACTGTAGGGCTAACTTTTAGATTTTTCCAAAATTGATCGGACGGATCGATATCGATAATTTGTTTTTATTACCCATTGAAGAAGTATAAAAATTTTGTAGTTAATTTAATCACAACTAAAAAATAATGTTATTGAGTAGAGTATTATAATAAACCTAGCAAGCTAACAGCATAGCAAAGTAGCGAAGCAATCAGCTTTGTAGCGGTTTCTAACGGTTGCCGTTGAGCAATCAGTTTCAAAATAGGGAGGTTCAGATGCCTGGGTGTTCACAAGCGGGCGAAGTCGCGGCGCACAGCTAGTTTGAAAATAAAAATGATTACATAACAATTTCGACAATCTTGTCTCGTCTCGAGTCTGGACCCGAAAGTCCCGATAGATTTTAATATTATCCCAGCAAATTAAAACATTCTCGTGGGCTATTAAAAAAAAAACCTTATTCCACGTGGACAAAGTCGCGGGCATCATTTGTTTAACAAATACAATCATTGAATATATTTTAAATATAATAATTAAAAGAAGTTTTAACATAGACATCGATTTATTTATTTACTTTTTTTTCATTTACACTTTTATTAAGTGGCGAAGCTTGCGAAGTCACTTATTGATTTCACGATGTCTGTCCGTCTGTCCGTCTGTCCCATGATTATCTCGAGAACGGTTTCGAATTTTCAAATTCTGTTTTCAGTAATCGATTACTGATCACCCAGGCATCTGAACCTCCTATTTTGAATTTTTTTTCCGTTAGAAACCGCTACAAAGCTGATTGCTTCGCCACTTTGCTATGCTGTTAGCTTGCTAGGTTTATTAAGACTGAAATCAACGTTAAAGTTATTTAATTTTCTGTTTAATTGTTTAATAAATGTTGATTTTACAAAAAATTACCTCTTTTTAACACGTTTCACAACAAATTAACTCAATTAAAATTCTTCATAAAAGGCTTACTCATCTTACAAAAAACAAAAAAGTTTTTCTTAAAAGTCTCGAAGTTGCGGGTCTTTGATTATAGGCAGTCCCGTGTCCCGGGACTTTGAAATTGTCGGGAATATCCAAACCATAGTTTGAATGCAATTAGGCATATCTGTTGCTTATACACTGGGTTAAGCATTAGGATAAGATTTATCCCGAGAAACTATAGTACAGACATTATTTCGTATTTATAATATTAGTATGGATTATCAATTATCATAATTGTTTTACTTTTACAGATTTCCAAAAGACCCTCACTTAAAATGAGGTAGGCACAATTGTGCAATCGACAATAGGAGTTGGGAATCTACCCGCACTAGTATTATTTGTTCGATGCACTTAAATTTGCGACGTTTACTAGGCAAACATTGAAATTGGGATGAATGAGTCTGTATTGCTTTAACAACATTACTGACAGATGCTGAAGTGCTATTCATGTTATGTACTTGTTAAATTTGGGATTTTTTTTTAACCACCCACTTCCACCGATGATTGTTTTGGTACATAAAGCCTTTTTTACTTCTGGTGTTCATGTATAACCATGGAAAATTACAGCTCTTTATATCTACGCTAAGCCGCGGACAGACGGACTTGGTGAAACTATAAGGGGTCCTTGTTGTTTTACTACGGAACCCTAAAGACTTGTTGCACTGACCAAATGAAAGATTTCGGATGATTTTAATTGTTAACGTTTAGCTTATACAGTTTTACTTTTTGCTTAGGGAAACTATCAATATGGTAGCTACGCAATCAATTTGTCTGTCTCACCCTCATAACTTTTTCTATGTTGATGTATATAACCTATATGTGTGCGTAACATGTAATAGTGTTGGAGATTTAGATGTGCGTGCCATAATGACACAATATTTTATTGAGTAGGTGTGCAGTACTATCTGTGAGTGTTTCCTCGCGCATTACTCGTCCTTTGATTGAATGGTCTAAGTATCTGTATGATTTTATATTGTAAGCAGCTGAAATGAGGTATCAAGAAACAATTTAAAATTAGAAATGGAAAATATTTATACGTGGTAGAGCCATGCTGCAGCTATATTAGTAGTAAAGTTGTAGCACGAATGGGTCGGCTCGACTGGGGAAGAACCACGCTCTCACAGAATACCAGCGTCAAATAGCAGCTTAACACTGCTGTGTTTCGTATGGTGAGTGTAGAAACCGGAGACCCATTTTACTGGAAAAGAGGCACTCCATCTTAGTCCTTACGGCTGACAACGCATCTGCATTTTGATTCGCAAACGAGTCTATGGGCCACAGCAACCACTTAGCATCAGGTGGACTGTGTGCTCATTTGTCACCCTATCCTATAAAAAGAAGAAGAAAAGATGCACACCTGAGGCTGCTGCTGCATGTTCTGCACCTGTGCGATGGAGCCATTCTGACCTGCTTGATTTGTGTTAAGCTGCCCAATGAGAGTACCCGGCTGGCCCATGCCACCAAGCTAAATGTTTATATATAATATATATTACACAATATTCTCATAGTATAATTAGTTAACAGGAATAAAATAAAACAATTTGTTTAAATTGTAATTTATAACTTGTTGATAAACATTACATGAGCACAAAACGTAGTTTTACAACTGGGATAATTAAGCTATTAAACGCGGCTTTTGAAGTTCTAATGTTAAGTTCTACTATATGTGTAATAAATACTTATAGTGAGTCAACTGCGCGACTAGACGGAGCAACTATGGTTCGCAGTTGAAGGAGAGTGGAGCCCCGCCCCCCTGCCCGCGACGTATGCTGTAGTATAGGTCGGCGGTCGGCTTCACTTGCGTACCGGTACGCCCGTTTACCCGTTTAGGAGTGTCACGTACACGAAATCAGTTGCACGCTCTTGGTCGCAATCGCGACAAAACTAGCGATACCATCCACACCATCTGGATGATTGGCGGTCCACCACTGTGCGATTTAGAAGATGTCTTCTCCCTCGCACGACTTCCTTGTGGAATCGATTATCACCAGCGATTTTTCCGGACCAATAAGACTTAGGGACCTTCAAGAGAAGAGCTTACACCTCTTTGAAAGACCGACGACTGCACCAACTGAATCTGCAATTCCCCTGGTGTTGCACTTGTTCATGGGCAGCGGTAGTCACTTACTATCAGGTGAGTCGCATGCTCGTTAGCTCGCTCTCCTATAAAAAAAAACCAGCAACATGATATTACTCGATATTGTTTTGAAATATTGGGAAAGATTGTATGACCCTTTAAGTAAAATTGAATTCTAATAACCATGTGATTGCTTTCACCACGATTTTTAATTGAATTATATGTAAAGATGAGAATTAATTATACTATTAAATTCAACAAAAGAAAATAAAATCTAATAATAAATGTAAATCTTTGTCGGATGCACATCTGTAACGAGGCACTTGAATCAACATAACACTGTTTAACCCCCTATCAAATATTTTAAGCGGAATAACTGCGATAATGCTATATAGTTAAAATATAGTAAAATTAGGTAGATACCTAATTTTAGTAGGCACAAGCCTTTGTTTTCATCACGACGAATCAGGTGAAGCTGCGGAACGCAACTAGTTTCGTAAAGTAGTAATTAGTTTATATCTTTGTATAGAGAAATAAATTAAACGAGGAATTCTGATAATGTTATGATATTATTAAAGGAAATGTTTTTGTGACAACCCTTGCATATTTTTAGTGACTTGACGTCGATACAGCCTTGTAGGTATTTTGCGGTATAACAAAGGAGTTGACCCACTATTAATATATATCACACATATGGTTCTACGTTAAATAAGGCCAATGCTGTTACTACATACACGCACACACACATATTATACAGGTTGGCGATTAGGTTATCATATTAAATAACATAGCGGTTTATACAAGTTCATATCGATTAAAATAATATAATAAACAATTCTATCAAAAATAAAAAATGAATCTTTCAAACAAAATAAACAGCGTAAAAATTTACACGATATAAATCACCTTGATAATATTAGTTTACTGAACCGAAGTACCATGTAAAAGCGGCAACGGTGCGCCAGGTGAGCGGTGCTCACGCGGCATCCACATAGGTAATTATTTACCTACACTTTTCCATTCATAAATAATTAGGCAAAAAACTAAAAAAAGGACTTTTGCGACTAGAATGTTGTTATATATTTTTTTAGTTGTGTATGTTCAAAGAACGTTATATAGGATAAGTTTTTTCATTTAATGTGATAACTTTATCGTCACCACGTGTGTATATATATATATATATATATATATATATATATATATATATATATATATATATATATATATATATATTCACGTTAAATGAAAAAACTTTTTATATAGACTGTGGAACCATGAATTAATAATATATAAATAATTTACTTACCGGGTGTATCTGTTGTACCATTGATATGGTTTGCGGCATCCCGGTCATGGGCAGAGTTTGGGCGACTGAACCCACTGGCAGCGTGCCTTGCTGCATGCCTAGAGTCATGCCTATGTAATACAAAACCCGATTAGCATATAGTCACTATAGCACTAGTCATATCACTGTTAAGAGAATTAAACATCTATTTTTATTATAATCCCCGCAACTTAACCCGCGTGTTATTTAGGGTTTATTTAGTTTATTTATTTACTCTATATTGTACACCAGAAAACAAAACAAAAACGAATACAATTAAATCTAAATTAGAAAATGTACAACAGGCAGTCTTATCACTCTGAAAGTGATTTCTTCCAGACAACCTTAGTGTAGAGAACTGATTAAACAATAGTTAAAAATAGGGGGGGGGGGCGTACAAAATAAAAATAAAAAAATATGAAAATACATAGAAATAAAGGCAAGTGAAGATTATGTATGATATAATATGATAGATTAAATGAAAAGAGTACAAAAAAGAAAAAGTGATTTATCTAATAGCGTTCTAAGTAATACGATTTAACAAGACTTTTGAAAGAATGAAGAGATTGAGCACGACGAATGTGGAGAGGTAAAGAGTTCCACAAACGTACAGCAGTTACAGTAAAGGATTTCTTAAAAAGGAGGAAGAGTGCGAAGGAGTAGAGAGAGAAAGATTGACAGAGGATCGAAGGAACCGATTATGGGTAAGGGAAAGATACTGGAAACGGTCTTTTAAATAATGAGGAGGGTTTAATTATGTTGCGCGGAATCCTACTTTTTCTAAAATATAAGAAGCCTAAGTTACTCCTAATAACATCAGCTATCTGCAAGTGAAAGTCCTGTCAATATTAGTCCAGCCGTTTCGGAAATTACCCGGAACAAACAGACAGACAGACGGACAAAAATTTTAAAAATTGTGTTTTGTTATAAATACTGTATATACTTACATATGCATTTAGTAACAAGCTGTTATTTTGACATTATAAACAGACACTTCAGTTTTATTTATTTGTATATAGATAAAGGGATTTATTTATATAACGTTACAGAATTGCGACTTTAAAGATTACGGAGTAACTATGAATCCAGTTACACTTTTAACTTGCATGTAACATAGTTGTGTTCAAATTTCATCATCATCATTATCATCATCCTAGATATTGCCTAATAGAGGGGATATTTATCTTAATAAGCAAGTTTGGCAGGTGGTCGCAGTTTATTATATTGGGTTGTTTATCAAGAAGATGGTTCTAGCCATCTTCTGATTGACTTTTTGTTCTTATTGCAATAGCTCAAAGGAAAATTATTAAGAGGGCACTTTTAACAACGTTAAACGAATTATTTCCTCATGAAACTACACAATGAGGTGCTTTTAGACTATAACTATTATTTGAAGTAAATAATATAATATATTGATATACTAGCTGTTACCCGCGACTTCGCCCGCGTGTAACTTAGGGTTTTAATCTTTTTTGCGAGGAACCCTAATTATTTTTCTAAAATAGAAGTAGCCTAGGTTACTCCTTATGACATCAGCTATCTGCCAGTGAAAGTCCGGTCAAAATCGGTCCAGCCGTTTCAAGATTAGCCGGAACAAACAGATAGACAGACAAAAATTTTAAAAAGTGTATTTTTGTTACGAGCCGTGGTAGCTCAGATGGTTAGCGCTCGCTGTAAGCTTCACGGTACTCGAGCAACCCGGGTTTGATCTCCGCCGGCACCAATTAAATTGTTAATTGCAATTTTAAGTGCTGATTTACCACGTGCTCGGTGGTGAAGGACAACATCGTGAGGAAACCTGCATGTCGGAGAAATAAGAAAAAAAAATATTTCGAAGACATGTGAAGTTCGCCAAAACGCATTGGGGCAGCGCGGCGGACCTTTCCTTGCCCTAAAACCCTCTCAGAAATGAGAGGAGGCCTGTGCCCAGCAGTGGAACGTAAATATAAATACGTAAACGTAAACGTACGTAGAGTAAATATAATAGGCTGCAACTTTTTATTTTTGTTACAACTACCGTTTATACTTTCATATGCATTTAGTAAAACGCTGTAATTTTGACATTACAAACAAATACTTCAATTTTATTTATTTGTGTAGATGTAGTTAATTGAATGTTAATATATAGTATGCATAGTTGTTGCGTAGCTTACTTTTAACGTATTAACATACGCTGACATTGATATTTCGCTAATCAACGAGTGTAAGGTAATGTTCTGATAAATTTTAGTGAAAACCTTCGATCTTTGTGAAATTGAAATGAAATTCGGAAACAAAATACAACTCATACAATTTTGTTCCTGACCGTATATTTAAATATTATATTTTTGTACAATAGCTCTAAATATATTTATAAATTCTAAGTTGTTCATATAAAATTGTTGTAGGTAGCTCAGATTTTTATGGTTACATGGGTAGACAACATATTACCACAGTATAAATATGAACAGTATGGAAACTAAGCCTAGTTGAGGATATAATTACCTACGCTCCATTGAAGCAATAGGGTTGTAACTTTTAATGTTTTGATATTGCTTTTTTTTATCAATCAATTGAATTTAAATAACTAGCTTACAATTTAAATAGGTAATCTCAACAAAAAAACGATAGTTTAAACACGAAAAACAATTTAATATTAACACACAACAACTTGTAGAACTATAGACCTTTAACTTTGTCATTACGGCGTAACCTTTTGAAAGTTTCGGCGGGAACGTACGGAACGAAAACGTACCTTTATTCTTCACTAGTTGTTCCATGCGACTTCGCTCGCATGTTAGGGTTTTTATTTTTTAGCGCGGAACCCTAATTCTTTTTCTAAAATAAAAGTAGCCTAAGGTCTCCTTATGACATCAGCTATCTGCCAATGAAAGTGCCGTCAAAATCAGTCCAGCCGTTTCGGAGATTGGCCGGAACAAACAGACGGACAAACAGACAAAAATTTTAAAAGTTGTTATTTAGTTATAAGTACCATATTTACTTTCATATGCATTTAGTAAAAAGCTGTTATTTTGACTTTACAAACAGACACTTCAATTTTATTTATTTATATAGATTATTACAAATTATTTACAGAAAAATATTTTCGTCTGCTACGACAAGTTCGGAATTATTTATTATTGAATTTAACTGTGTAAAAAAATATCATTTTAATGAACAGGATTTTTTTAAATAAACTGTTGGGAAACAAGGACAGGGTACTATGAAACCGATTTTGTTTATTTTTTTGTAAATTAGATCAGCTACTTTGCAGTTTATGTGTTCTTTTTTAAAGCAACAACGAAAAATCGGTTTCAACACCCTCAAAAACCTTGAAAATGACACCCATGACGAAAAAATTAATACCTGTCTCAGCCGTCATCTTGGATTTACATTTCAACAGCACTATCGGCTTCAATATACATAAAAACGATGAAAATGACACCCATGACGAAAAAATTGATACCGATTGCAGCCGCCATCTTGAATTTACATTTCAACAGCACTATCGGCTTCACCATACTCAAAAACTATGAAAATGACACCCATGACGAAAAAATTGATACCTATTACAGCCGCCATCTTGGATTTATATTACGACAGCACTATCGGCTTCAACACCCTCGAAAACCATGAAAATGACACCCATGTTTTTTATTAGTGATCGATGCACCCATGACGAAAAAATTGATACCTATTGCAGCCGCCATCTTGGATTTACATTTCAACAGCACTATCGGCTTCAACATACTCAAAAACTATGAAAATGACACCCATGACGAAAAAATTGATACCTATTACAGCCGCCATTTTGGATTTATATTACGACAGCACTATCGGCTTCAACACCCTCGAAAACCATGAAAATGACACCCACGTTTTTTATTAGTGATCGATGCACCCATGACGAAAACATTGATACCTATTGCAGCCGCCATCTTGGATTTACATTTCAACAGCACTATCGGCTTCAACATACTCAAAAACTATAAAAATGACACCCATGATGAAAAAAATGATACCTATTGCAGCCGCCATTTTGGATTTACTTTTTGTTACCACTATTGCACTATTAGCTTTAAATAGCCTCAAAACCGCCGCATTCGGGATGTACAAATAAGTTCACGAATTCATTATGATCAATCACGCGGACTTATAATTCGACAACGATTATAACAATGACAATAAAAATCATTCTTACCTTTCAAAATCAGCAGGAAGCTTAAAATAATATCGCTCCGGTTTTGATGAAGCCGAGTTCAAACAGCCGTATACTACGCAATACGTTCGTGGCATTTTTAGTCTTGAGGCGACACTCGCTACTGAGAGCACCGCGACGAGCGCTTAGAAGTCTCGTCGTTGCGCATGTTTGTGTGAGTATGCCGTTTCGAGCGTTTGTAGGAAGTTTCCATACTGTTCCTACTATATATTTACTGTGATATTACTGAACGAATAAATTGCTTATATTTATAATTATGAACTGTCAGAAATTTTTAAAACACGAATCTTCTACCCATATAACACAAACTTGATTGTTTTGTCGTATATTTGTTATTTGTAGATGATATTTATTGTGTTGTTACCTTGTTGTTGGTAATGCTGGACCATTTGCTGCGTTTGCTGTTGATGGATAAGTTGTTGTTGCTGCTGTTGCTGCTGCTGCTGTTGTTGTTGCTGTTGTTGTTGTTGTTGCTGCTGCTGTTGTTGTTGCTGTTGTTGTTGCTGCTGTTGTTGCTGTTGCTGCTGTCGTGTGATACAAAATAAAAACGAATGATATAATATTGCAAAACCTAAATTTATTGAAGCACGAGATCAAAGAAAGAAATAAAAAAAGAAACATCTTTATTTGAAGCTACATGTTACATGATTACACTACATCAGGGATTTTCAAAGTGGGGGGCGCGCCACCAAGAGGGGGCGCAGAGACGTGCAAAGGGGCACGTGCTAGCTGCGTACTTAGGGACCTTACGATCAAGAAACGTCCGTAGGAAGGTGCAGTGTATGTACATCGAAAATTGGTGAAACAATGTTTTGAGAGAAATATTTCACAATTTATTTCAAAATAGTAGAGGAAACTTACTCGTAACATCGATAGTGCTTTGCGTTTTGCGATTTCTGTGGTTAAGCCGTAAATCGGAAACCTCGTTAAAACCATGCAAGCTTATTCATCTACATTCGATTAAATAAGAAGTAATATTATATAATTAAGTAGTTTTTGTATGATATTATGTAACTTTTAAGCATTAAACATTTGATGTTATTGAACAGAACTACTTTTTTCTAACCTGAGTAATCTAAAATAATCTGAACAAGGGGGCGCGGATATATTTTTTTTGGTAAAAAGGGGGCGCGTCAGAATTAAGTTAGGGAACCACTGCACTACATGAATAATATATTACATGTATTACATTATCATTAATGCAGCAACAAATAGGGATGCCTGACTTAGCATTGTGCCGCGGTGTAATGACCACAGCGCTGATATTCCACCGGTGCCCTTTACAAGAATTCATGAGCAGGCATAATAAATGTTTTGTCTATTAGGAATGCAAGTAAAATTGAGAAAATAAAGACTAGAATAATCATCAAATCAGTGAGAAATAAGTATATTTTGCACATTAGATAATAGTTTTTTTTATACTTTACATAATTATTGTTGCAACAGATTAGGTCACTACAGGCAGGTTCTACTCTTTAAAAAGTGTGTGCGAGCGCGCGCGCGCGCGCGTTTGTGTGTATATGTGCGTGTGCGTACGGACGTGCGCGCGCGCTTGTGTGTGTGTGTGTGCGCGTGCGTAAGTTAGGCTGGTTTTATCGTTATGCGTTTCGGCTGCGCTGTTGGTGCGCCCGCGTTCGGATATGTATTGGGGTAGTAGTTGCGTTTTAAAGTCGCGCGCTTGAGCAGCGCCGTTCGGTAAACGCGCGTTGATCGCCGACGCTGCCGAAGCGCGCGCCGCTCGGGCGCTTCTACATTCAGTAATTCAGTATGCATTTTAGTGTGACGCTGTTGAGACGCGCCGTTAGGTATGGTGGTGTACAAAATGAATTACATCGATACGGGACGAGTAATTGAGGAAGTGCGATTTAGAAGATGTTTATGGGACCCGGCCGATGATTCATACAAGAATAATAATTCGTCGAAACTGCTTGTTGATAGACGAAAATATTTATAATTATTTTCTCGTAAATCGGAGAAAGATGTTACGTGTTCGCCTCTCAGTAACCTTGTAGCGTTATAAGGATCAACTATTCTTCTATTAAATCGCTGTTGCCTTCTTTTCCATAAAATGTAAACAGCCAGTACTCTGAACGCATTAACGTTCATTTAGTACACGTCTGTCTCACAGCAGCGGAACGCGTGGTACTAATCTCGTTTTATAGTGCACCGCTGTTCAAGCGCGCGCTGTTAACAGCACGCTGCCCAGCGGTGCGTCTAGCGGCGTGACGATAAAACCAGCCTTAGTACGTAAATAACTATTTTCAATGTAATAATATAAAATACTAGCGGTTCGCCCCGCTTCGCACGCGTGATTTCTGGATCTCGACAACAGCGCCTGCCTTCCTACCGGGTCCTATTGTAAATCTAAATCATCTAGGTACCCATTGAAACACACAAAAAATTTCATCCTATGAACTCTGTCTATTCCCTCCGGAATTAATAACTTCAAACATGTTTGTTATGTACAAGATGCACAGTTTTTGATGCAAAATCGATTTTTAACGAGCTTTTTTACGTATATTTTGAAGTGGTGTTCCGATGATTCAACTACTTGACCAAATGAGCACTATTGTACATCGTGTTGTATTTGAAGTGAACACTTCTTTAGAATTGTTGCGATTTGAAACTCAGTGAAACGAAAAAGCGACACTAAAAAGAGATAAACATACATCTGTAGGATTTGACCTGTGAGAGAATGAGATAGTATACCACTCTTAACTCAAACATTTTCAGCTTACCAAAAGTGGTTAAAGGTAATATTAGTAATTTTAACAAGCTCTACATGTCTAAGGATTGTAACATTTATTTGCTATAAAATTAAACTTTTATCTTAAATTTTATACTGCACTTGTGGTTGAAAATTATCATATTAAATAAACATACATACATACATACATATAATCACGCCTTTTTCCCGTAGGGGTAGGCAGAAACCACTTCTTTCCACTTGCTACGATCCTTACATACTTGTTTCGCTTCGTCCACTTTCATTATTCCCTTCATACATGCTCTACGGTTTAGGGTACTCTTGACCTGGCCTTTTTTCAAGACGCCCCTGATTTGGTCTAGAAATGTCCGCCTAGGTCTACCCCTTCTAACACTTTCATTCACACTCGCCTTATACACTTTTTTCGTCAATCGTTCTTCATTCATTCTCTCGACATGACCAAACCATCTCAGCATACCTTTCTCAATTTTTGTCACTACATCTTCTTTCAGACCACAACGTTTCCTTATCTCACTATTTCTTATCCTGTCACTCAGTTTAACTCCTATCATACTTCTTAATGCTCTCATCTCAACTGCATTTATTCTGCTTTCATGTTTCTTCTGCCATACCCAACTTTCACTTCCGTACATGAGTGTCGGAACCAACACCCCCTCATGCACAGCCAAACGAGCCTTGTTAGACACCTTCCGACTGCTCATAAAGGAGTGCAAAGCTCCATTCACTATGTTTCCTGCATTCACTCTTCTTTCGATATCACTCTCACACTTTCCATCTCTTGTAAACTTTGACCCCAGATACACAAACTCTTTCACCTGTTCAATTTGTTCATCTTCAATCACGATATTGCAGTCTGTCACTGCCTCGTCTTTTTCAAACACCATCACTTTCGTCTTCCTTACATTCATCTTCATTCCCTTTCTAACAAAAGCTCCACTCATAGCAGTTACCATCTCCTGCAACTCCTCGGCCGAAGACGCAAGTAATACTTGGTCATCAGCATAGAGAAAACATTTGACGAGTAACTCATTCATTCTCAACCCACTTTCATTCTCTTTTAAATCTGTCAAACAATTGTCCATGAACAGATTAAACAGCCACGGTGACGCTACACATCCCTGTCTAACACCTTTTTCGATATTAAACCATTCAGTGTATGCCCCGTTTATCCTTACACAAGCACTAGAATCCCTATAAAGAGATTGCAATGCTCGTATGAGGATACTGCTCACAACGATCACGGACAGTGCTGACCACAATTCATTCCTCACCACTCTATCATAGGCCTTTTCTAGATAGCTTTCTGATAAATCAATATTAAAATAATTATTTTAGTATCCATACGCCACTCTTGGAGTCTGTGTAATATTTAATTTAACAATTATAGGCAGAATAAAATGTAAAATAACTTTTAAACTTGGTGACGATATTATTACAAGTGAACCCTACAAATGCTAGTTACTCTGCATTCGTCTCATTCTTTCGAAGTTTAGTTTTCAGAAGCTTTTACCGCGTGTGACCTACACATGTATTTTTTTTATTATTCTACTTGGACGAAGATGCGGGTAAATCCTAAATCTAAGATAAAAATGTTAGTTTTAGGGTAGATCTTAGTTAAGATATAAAATTTTAGTATTTAAAAAGGTGTGAAATAAAAATTAATGACAGAAACAAAAATGTAAAAGGAGACATTACAATGGTCACCTGCATGGCCTGTTGCTGCATAATGGCTTGTTGCTGCATGTTCTTGTTGATAGGCTGCTTGTCTTGAACGCTCGTTATTTGTGTCATTTGACCGCTCGAGTTCATAACCAAAAGCCTAGAAAACGAAAGTTTAATTAAGGTTAAAGGGCTTAAGGGCTAAGATGGAATGATCAGCTTCCAGTAAAAAGGGTCTCCAAGTGAAAAGTTTTTCTACTCTCAACATATGAAAAACAGCAGCATTAAGCTGCTCCTTCACGCTACTTCTAAGACCTATCATTAAATACACTCACGGTTGCTTGTGCTGTTGCATCTGATGCTGCATCTTGTTGGTCTGGTTGGCTGCATCTTGTTTTGTGGTCGGCGCTGGCGATCTTACTCCTGGCTTGCCCCGATGTTTGGCCTGAGTTTTATACCCATCGTTAAGTTTATAATTTTGTATTCTATTACATTTTAATTTGCCTTCATAAGTAATCCAGTATTTCTTTTCTTCATTTGAAGTATTTATTTAATATCAATCTATTTGCATATGCTTGTGTAAATTAAACAGATATTCAGCGAATTTAATGAATAGACTGCGTAAGGGGAATCATTTAAAAAATATATGAATCAACTTCAAAATATCATCGGATTTTATCAAAAACCGATAGCGTTTGTGCTAATATGTCTTACATAGAGGAATTCAAATGCTACACAGCAGTAACATATTACTAATTTTTCAATATGAAAGGTATTTATTGACTCTTAGGTACCTGGTTTTGGGCCTGATTTGCATTAGTTTGAGTCGAGACTGAAGAAGCAGGTCTTATCCCGCCTGAAGGCAATATGTTTGAAAGCGGACGCGGTGTCTTCGCCATGCCTTCTGAGGAGGCCCGGGGCTTCGCTGCGGTTCCCGTAGCGCACGAGACACTTGCACCTAAATGATTTTTTTATTTAATAGACACGTTTCTCGGACAGCAATTATTTATTTTAACACGCAATATTTTTTACAAAAGCCACGCAAAGCAATTTATCGTTGTTTTAGCGCACCGCCAGCAAAAGTTAGTCACGTATAAATCAGTCACATTACGCACAGCTTTATTAATTTAAACAATGCCATGCAAATATATATATATGTACCTAAAATGTTATCGTATATAGCTACATCCCAGATACAAATATATATTTAGATAAAGTATTTATTAATTCCGTGGTAAAAGTTGTACCCTCTAATTTTGAAGGTAAACAATAAACAATTTAAGATAAGATACTAACTGTTATGCTGCACAGTGTTCTGCGGAGAATGTTGTATGAACATAGAGGGCGGTGCGTCGGGTTGTGTTCCCCTTATAAAAATGGGATTAGGGGCGAGGAGCCCCCCCGCTGGCAAGGTCCCGGCTTGCAATCCCCCAGTCCACACTTGCGGGAGAGCGCCGGATATCTGCCACGGAGCGAACTGCATCGTCTGCCCGCCGGTCTGCGGAATCACCGAACACTGAAGTTAAATCATAAGAAGCCAAACTCAGCCGCTCAGGACGACGTCACACGGTGCTGAACGTACGCAAACGCTCGACGCCCTTACTACTTCTACTTTGAGACGGAACAAGGTTTCATTGTCAATTATATGTGACTAATGCTTAATAGTGGTTAAATCAAATTATAAAACAGTGTAGAGAACACCTATATACATACACCTACCATAAAATATTTATTTCATGTATAATGAGATCTAACGGATCTTGAGCGCAATGCGTAACGAATACAATCACGTGTAACAATGATATTTTTTATTACATAGTGAAATTAAAACTTGGGATTTATTTTATGTTTGATGCTTCATTTTATACATAGTATCTAAGACTAATAATTACCACATTAAAATATTGCTTTAAACTTAAAACATACCGACCGTACCGAGCCGAATTCGACCACTTACAACTCGTGAAAGGTATTAGTTACAATTTTTTACGTGGTAGAGCCATGCTGCACCTATCTTGGTTGCAGTACAAATGGGTCGGCTCGACCGGGGAAGGACCACGCACTCACTGAATACCAGTGTAAAATAGCAGATTCTATAAAAAAAGTTACCGTAAAAAGGGGTGAAAGGCAATGATTTTTAACTTTGTCCAAAGAATTTGTTGTCAATATTTTTTGTTTACCTCAGGTGATTTTATATCATGTCCGGTACCATCCGGAAAAGGCTATAAGAATATGTTTTAACTATAACCACAGCTTTTCCAGAAAATTTGGTAAAACATTTACTATTTCTATTCACCCAACGACTGCCACAAATTACTTTTATCCAACATGCAAAGATGTAAGGAATGTTAATGAACTCTATTCAATAAATCAAACAAGATACTTTACAGTATGTCATATTTTTTTTAATGAATTAATACAAAATAAAAAACATTTTCTCAATTAAAAGTCGCATATACGACTAAAAATAAACTATAATTATAAATATTCAACTCGAGCCTACGTTATAGATTTGTATAGAACCAGTACAACTATATAAATATAATTAAGTCTAAAGATTACCAAAATAAACTTACAAACTGCGAGGGGGCGTTTTTAAGTTCGCGGTATGGGTATGTAGGTAATAAGTGGGGAGTCGCTGAGTTACGTTCTAATTGAGCAACTCACTATTAGTATAAATACCGGGTTTTATTGTAATTAATAGTCTTTGAGTTATCGTCAACCAAACAAGTCAATCGGGAAGAAATTGTGAAATATGGAGAAAATAGAGTTCCGTGCCGTTATAAAGTTCCTTATCAAGCGCGGAAAATCAGTTCAAACTATACTGGAAGAGATGTCATTCGTTTACGGAGACTTATCCCAGTTGTACCCTTTTTAAGCAAGGAGTCACGAAGACTACCCACGGCCAGGAAGGCCGATCGAGGTAACCTCTTCGGTAATTATTCAAAAAGTCGAAAAATTAATATTAGAAGATGCATGAAGATGAAAGAAAAAAAGCTCGCAGAAGTGGTTGGAGTATCAGATACAACCAATTTCAAAATTCTTCATGACGAATGAATGAAGAAGAGAAGCAAGAGCGCGTGGAGTGTTCTCGTGCATTTTTGGACCTCTGTATGGAAGACAAAGATGGAGTGTTGGCTCGAATTGTTACTGGTGACGAAACTTGGGTTCACCATTATCAACCTGAGCCCAAACAGGACTCTATGCAGTGGCCCAAAAAAGGCACACCACCACCCAAGAAATTTAAGGTGGCATAATCGGCTGGGAAAATCATGGCGACAGTCTTTTGGAACTCAGAACTAATCCTATTGATTAATTATAAATATAAAGGTGTCTCCATAACCTGAAATTACTACGCTATATTAAGGATATTGTCCTAGAACAATTGAAGGAAGCCATAAAAGAGAAAATAAGGGGAAAATTGACCAAAGGAGTCTTTCTATCCTTCTTCTGCACGACAACGCGCCTGTTCACAATTTGGCAGTTGTGATGGCTGCCCTGCAGAAGATGGGTTTCGAAATTTTGCCACACCCCCCTTATAGTCCTGACCTGGCCCCCAGTGATTATTTTCTTTTTCCAAACTTTAAAAAAAAGAACTTCGTGGGAAAAAGTTTTTAAATAGTGAAGAAGTGAAGAAAGCAGTTTCTGTGTATTTTTTTAGACAAAGATAAATCATTTTTTGAGGATATACATAAGTTAATTGAAAGATTCGAAAAATAAATTAGGGTAGCAGGTGAATATGTTAAAAAGGAAAAATAAATTTGGATTTTTATTTCCACTCCTTACCCGCTATTCTGCTAACTTAAAAACGCACCATCGTATCCTAGTTCACTTGATCCTATTCTAGAACTTTTAATATTTCGTCACTATTATTGTAATAATTATTTATTTGGTTTTTCCTTGGCAATTTCATGAGATCTTGTACCGCTACAATCTTTTTTTTATAATAGGTAATCTGTATTTTTGTTATACTGACCGTCATTCACTATCTCATTGGATATCATTTATATTTTACTCTCCATAATATTATTGTCATCAGCAGTTTTTCCTGTACTGATAGTAACCTCTTCACATAAGCTATCAATAAGAGAGAATGGGTAGAGTTTTGATGTCTATATCATTATGTATTTTGCACTGTAATTCTTTTATGTTATTATCATAATAATCCTCGTATGCCCTGACGTTATCGTAATTTTCCTGTCTTGTACTTCCGTATTGTTTTTGGCCCTGCGTTGTTATCGAATTCTTTCCGTTTTTTATTGTTATCATTATTGACCTTGTCTTCTCTTTCTATTCTTTCTAAACTTGATTTTTTTGTTATTTCTTCGATATCTTTTCCTTTAATTGTAAATGTTCCTTATTCGTCAATTTAATTGTAGTGTAAATTTCCTTGTCTTGTTGTTTTCTATATTGTCGAATTTTTTTTCTTGTATTTCTTTTGCTGCCAATTTGGGTATCTTAGTTTTTTTTTCCAATCTCTTTACCTATATTATATTGTTAGGTTCTATTTTATTAGGGCAATTTACTTTATCTTCTTTTGCTTTTATTTTCAAGTATGTCATTTTAATTATTTTACCTTTTCCTTTATTTTTATTATTTAAACCTGATGGACCACTAGTGCTTGTATCGTATTTTGTTTTTTTTCTTTAGAATTTTCCATACTGTAATCAACATCAGTTTCTGCATAACCTTCAATTCCTTCTGCAGCGACATTTTTACCTAGGAGTACTTTGAGTTTTCTCTTTCTTTTAGGCTCCACAATGTTCATGGAATCATATCACATTTCTTTGAGCAGTGTTTACAATAGAATCAGAATCTCCTACAGCACTTTAATTGTCGGCATCTAAGTCTCCATCGGGAAGTCTGGCTAATCCCTGTTTTTTTTTTTAATCCAGCAGTAACATTATTTGAAGCATTTATATTAAGCATCAATTAACAATTTTAATAGTTTTGGAAAGCAACCTTTTGCCAGCGCATAACTACAATCCCACCTAATGGTAAGTAAGTGATGTAGTCTAAGATCTTGAAGCGCACTGACGGAATCGTGGGTAATTGTCAACCATCTGTCTTTTTCCATTTTAATAATAATTGACTCCAGGCGCACTTCATTGGACGAAAAAACACCAAGTCGAGCGGTTACGTCAGGTGAGTTGAGTTGGCTGGTAAGAATACAAAATCGATGTTGTGCGCTTTACATGTTTGGATCAAATCTGCTGATAAATGTGAGGACAGATTCTCTCCAATTAAGCACTTTTTGCCTGGTAAATCCTTAAAATAAGGAACAAAAATATTTCGCACACAGTTCTCAAAAGTAGTTCCATCAAACCATTCAAATGTCGACCTGTTATATCGGGCACCGTTAGGACGGAAGCCTTGGTATGGTATAAAAACCTTTCACTTGCATCCCCGCTTCACTAATATTTTCTTCCGCACAGGGTCGTCCGACAAATTTTTTCTCATCATAATTTAAAATGTTAGAAGTAGGTACTCCATTTAAAGGCCTCTCAAGTTCCATGAAATATTCTTCAATCATATCTGGACACACCTTAGCTCTTACACGCTTGATATTTGCCACAAACTCTTTGAGAAATCTCATTTTTGTGCCTTAATAGCAAGCTCTCCACAAAATCCGGTCTTGGAAAATTGTTTTTAAATCTTTTATGGGCCTAATATGTATCTGATATCCATAGTATCTAGGTGATAACCCCATTCTGCGCAATTGTTTACGTTTTATATTGAGAACATTTCAGTATCATCGGATAAATCTCTTTGGTCTGGGTATCCCGGGTACTGTGACGATACAATACCGATTTTTATATGCCATATTTTAGGCAACTTTGTCTAATTTAACATTTTGAGAAGTTACATACTCTTCCACAGCTTTTTTATTATTTCAGAGTTATATTTTTTATACCTTTTCCTTGTAGGATCGGGTCTGTATATACACGTGGCATGTTGAATATTCCTTCAGCGGTATGTACCTGTAAATGAAAATTATCACTTTAAAATAATTATTTATTTATCAATCACTAAATCCACAACTCCCAGATACTACCTATATATTATGTACTTACTATTTATTAATACAGAAACTGTGAAAATAGTTATTTATTTATGTTAACAGTCTTTTACAACCCTATTTATTTATCTCTATTGACCCCTCAATAGTTTCTATTCACACATTAAGCGTTTGTATTATTCCCTATTATGTTTCCATTAAGCCCATACTACTGTTCTATTCCCCCTTCACTAGATTCTATTAACCCCTTTTAAACAATAAATTTACACGTACTGTGATTTTAACGAATTTTTGTACTTTAATAACGGATTCTCACTTACCTTCGCTCAATTTTTATAATTTATCACACACGTAATGAGATAAACACTTCAAATAGCACAATTCACTAATTTTTCATATCTAAGATTAAGAGCTGCGGCAGAGTCAATCTAGACTTTGAAGGATAAATGTCAATTTAGCAAAATTATTGCCAACGCAAAGAAAAAAATGTTGATGTGTAATAATTTAAAGTTATACCAAATCCTTCAACGAAAAATAGTCAAATATTAACCTTGAAAACTTATCAGAAATTTTTTCTATTCACCCCGTGATCTCTATACACACGTTTTACGGGACGCAGACAATATTGTTGTGCCTGCTTCTGGTATTTGTGCTTGATATAACAATGATTGTACAATAAAATAGGAAGTGAATTAGGATGCCGTGTAGGAGATATGCCACATGTAAGCCTATATAAAACTATAAAACATGTTGATGCAACATAAACAATCGCTAGGCGTAAATGCTGTGCTAATGCAAAAAAACTATCTTATACAATTTTGGAATTCGCCAAATGCATATAATAACAATTTCAATCAAATAATAACACATCATGACAATATCAAACAAATAAAATAAATATTATACGATAATGTTAGAGTGAACATGGTATAAGAATCAAACAGAAAAATTTGATATTTCTTAGTTGCCATAATTCATGGAACCAAAATAATTAAGTACTTATAGATTTTATCCTGTTATTTAAATCTTTATTCAGTGCGTTATGTGTAGTGAACTCGATTAGCAACTGTATATCTATCAAGAATTATTTTTTCAAGTGTTAGTTTAAATATACACATTTACTGTAGCATACTATACATTTTAATCTAGATTCCTAATATTTCAGCTGTGAAAATAGTGTTCGAAGAAGTATTAAGTGTACAGTATCAAAAATCAGATTTCGAGTACAGACCCAGAATCTGTTGCAAATATTTATATATTTATATATTTCAACTGCTTAGAAAAGAAGTTGACACGTTGACTTTTTTTTTACTAATTTAAATCAGTAATATAAGGTCGGGGAAAAAGTTTATTTTTGTTTTATATACAAATTCATGACTTTTTTTTCAAAGTTTAATTACATTTAATTATAACATAATATATTATGTGCCATAAATTGTTGCCATCTTGTAGGTAGTGACATAATCCCGTTGCTATAGAAACCTTGGGATTTTTGATCAAAAAAAATGTGACAAGTAGTTTTGAGAGTCCTCTCTTGATATTAACCTAAACTACACAAAAAAATTGAAGAGACTATATGGTGGATGCATTAACACTTCCCAACCAAGCTCTCTCAATTTTAGCCCAGTGGCCAAAGATGTGTGTGGTCTGGCGTCATCATGATGAAAGACTACTCCTATTCTGTTGATCAATTCCGGCCATATTTTCTCAATTTCTTCGTCACAAGTATATAATATTTACTTAAAAGGATGTTCCACTTACTCCCATACTTATAAAATGTATGATCTTGTTGAAGAAATAAGCATATTTTTTTTTCATTTTCATACAAACAAAATACGAAAAAACTTTTCCCCGACCCATTATAATAACCGATGTTTAAGAACTAGTTTTTCTTTTTAATTGTAATTACGGATCATCCATAGTTCGTCAGATAGATTGATCATTACGATTTACAGACCAAGTCATATCTGGGGTATATAGTTAGCAATACTAGAGTATACAGACATCGTAGGTCCTGTTTTAGGGCAGTGAAAATATCAGAAAACCTCTGTAAACTGTTAGTTGTGTGTTTGAGTTCAGCGTTTTAAATATGAAAATCGCAAATGCAGTGTATGATACAAGTAATACCTGTAGTGGGCTGATGATCTGCGCTTGAGTGGGCTGCTGCGCGCCGAGAACAGGCTGCGATACTTGCACGCATTGAGTCTGCACGGGAATGGTTTGCCCACCACCAGCCCCTCCACTGCCAACTTTACCCCCCGACACTTTGCCACCGCTCATTACCTACGAGAAACGGACTTAGTATTACTAATGTGTTCACGTCTGTTACACAGTAATTTCTTATAATTGTAATTATCAAATATAAATAGTAATATAAAATTCTAAACACACCACAAACGGTAAAATGGGCAACTAAAATAGTGAATGATTAATAAATACATTAAATAAAATTATGTAGTTATGACTGCTGCTCGATTATTTATAAGTTTAAGTAGAATTTATAATGTCGATTCAATAACTAATTTGTTTCACTTGTTGTAATGATTATATTACGCCTGTGTCAGTTCAGAACCAAGATTTGACAAACATACAAACATGCTTTTTAAATACAAGTTTTTAAAAACAGCCTGTCTTATCCAAAAGCAGAACAAAAGTACCGCAATGACATTACCAAAAATTAAAAAAAGAATATTAGTATTATTGATGAATAGAAAATGTTACTGTTGTTAAAAATACATGTTTTTACTTGTATTAGCTAAGAAATCAGCAAATTTTTACTATCTAATAACACAGTCGTCGGCGGCGGTGTCTTTTTACTTGTGGCGGTATTGTTACATAACGGCCGCCGTATTGCTACTTAGAGCTTAATATGATAGTACACCATCAACACAATGTAATACGAGCCCCGACGTAATCATACAGTTTATTGATACGATAATGGTAATATTATTTAAATATTTGAAATTGGTCATTTGGGATTTTTTTATAAAAAAAGCTTTAACACTAGGTTTCCGTTTCGCACACAAACACACATACACACCCACTTCATATCCAGACCCGGAATAATTTTTATAGGCCATATAAATACTTGTTCCGTTCGAGATCCAAACCCGTAGCCCAGTAGTAGCGCCGCAACCAAATGCGTAGCTACTGTGATATCAACCATGAGATTATTACATGTAATCAAAGTCACGATAAGCTCACGAATCTCCGCCATATTAATGCTAACAAGGAAACAAAACAAGTGGTGAAATTAAAAAAAAATTGTACAACGGACTTCAATATAAATTATTAAGGACTAGCTGTTCCCCACGACTTCGCCTGCGCGTTATTTGGGCTTTTAATTGTTTTGCACGGAACCCTAATTCTTTTTCTAAAATAAAAGTAGCCTAAGTTACTCCTTGTGATATCACCTATCTGCCAGTGAAAATTCCGTCAAAATCGGCCCAGCCGTTTCGGAGATTAGCCGGAACAAACAGACAGACAAAAATTTTAAAAATTGTTTTTTGTTATAAGTACCGTTTATACTTTCATATGCATTAGGTAAAAAGCTGTTATTTTGACATTACAAACAGACACTTCAATTTTATTTATTTGTATATAGATAACTCAAAAACTATTGTAGACCTTGATCAAATTTATATCGGACTACATGAGAAGCACCAGCTTTCAAGTTAAAAAAGAGACATCGAAATCGGTTCACCTAGAAAAAGTTATGAGGTAACACACATAAAAAAAGAACATACAGTCGAATTGAGTACCTCCGCCTTTTTGACGTCGTTAGAAAATGTCCAATAATACGAAGTGTAAGCAAATTAGTAATGCTATAGTCGTCATCATCAGAGCCAATCAATAACCACCGCTGACACAGGTTTTCTCCAAAGCACGATCCTGAGTTTGTGTGAGTTTTACTCCATGCTTCATCAAATCGTTACCATCTATTGGGTAGTCGTTCTAAAACTCGACAACACATCGATTAACAGTACTCCTAATTGTATAGTCGGTCTAGCTTAACTCTATCGTAAAGTAATAGTATATATTTACCTTGTGCATATCACCCTGTTTTTGTTGCTGGCCTATCCCAGACACAGTGGGCTGGGAGTGGGTAGGTATTATACTTGGCTGGGAGTTTATGACGCCCAGTGGACTGAACACGAATGTCTGGTTCTGAGTGGTCGGGATGGCCGGGATGGTGGTGTACCCCGGGAACGGCGCTGTATATTAATATATTTATTAAAATTAAAGCCTTTTTATAACGCATCACCGATCAAATTACGACCCACTATGTTTAAATTTCCTTAAAATCATTAAAGTGAGCGGTAAAATTATGTGTGCGGCAATATTATTCTAAAATAAAAAACGCTCTGTCTGATACATTCTAAATCTTAATAGTAATTTTTAGCGACGGTTGATTTTGTATTTTTAAATTCTCGAGTCTTGACAAGAAATATCATTTTCTAACGTTATACGATCAATTAAGAAACACAAATGCGTTAAGTTCGTTACCAATTATAAAACAGATGGTAAACTTTATTATACTACTAAATATAATATTTAAACATACTTTAATGATAATAAGAAAATAAAATCATAGTAGTTCTTATTATTTTATTTGACAATTGTTGATTAATTGCAAAACACTGACCAAAATCTCCTCTCATATTTTATACATGCTTATTTCTACTACGATACAAAAGCTGTTGTTACGAACTAACATAAAATTAATAAAGATTTTATACAATAAATTATAACTTAGAAAAAAGGTTTCATTTAACGTTTACATTGAAATAAATAAAGAATAATATAACAAATAATAGAAAATTATTAGGCAATTCAGTCCCACCATAACTATAGATACTACTCTTCTCGGTACGAGGTTGCTACACTTTCCCATCGCTTGTCGGTTCTTCGGGAGTAGGTATCCTATAATAGGTATAATAGGCTGGGCTAATTCCCCTTGAACCCGCTAAGATATACTCGTACTCCCGAAAAGTTAGGTTCCTTTGAGACACTGTTATCATAAAGTGCAGCAGAGAAATGTTTCGGGAAAATGTTATCTTTCCGTCTGTTATTTTTCTGGGTTTGTATAGATTTCTTACTCCTACTCTGGTAATGTACTGATAAAAAACTAACGTAAAGACCTCGCAGCTTCACTGTACAAAATTTTCAGTACCTACCATGATACACCGACAGTTGAAAGAATGCAGTCTTCTGTACAATTTGTCAACCAATCTCGAAGAGTATAGTTACGTAGTAAATGGGGTACTAAACGATTTTTCTTACACAATAAAAACAGATAAGAAATAATACAATTCTGAATACTTGGAATTGGATGATGGATGGGAATTTGGAGATCATTTGTTTGTAAAGTATATATTGTTAAACTATATGAGTTAGAGTACAACTTTAGATATTTCCCATCCAGCAGCTATAAAATTTAAATATTGATTGAAGACGGTTTGCGACGTATCTTACAAAACTTAATTCAGACGGTGTGGTCTAGAAATCAAAGGTGACTTTCGAACCGGTGCCGAAGAAATTTTAGCACTCTCTCCGTGCAATTACCGCAGTCGCTATCGTTTTCAGGGATGATTTGGCTGCCAGGGACTGATTTGCCATGCTAAACGGGTTGGCAATCGCATTAATTTAGATGTTCCAGGGAACTACTTTTGCCTTCACTCTTAATAAAATTTAAATTATCCGAAATCAAAGATAGTATATAAAATAATATTACATTTTATAATAAAAACATAAATAAACCTACTCTTGTGTGTGATAAAAAAGGCGTAATTTGCGTGAAAGCCGTAAAGAAGCATTGTTGCACCGAACAGGTGGTAAAACATATTTTTAGCGGTGACAAAAAGCACGCGCCTGCGGACAGCTTGCACTATGATTTTACCATGACATCCATCCCACTGAGTAAGAAGCTTACAAATAAATCCCAAAAGTTATGCCAATTAAAGAAATCAAATTAAAAAAATAAACGATTGTCCTCCAATAAACCAAGAAGACAGACATTCACATATTCAACCAATAACAAGACTCGAAACAAATATAATATGAATCCATCGTAATTTTTTTATAAACCTTGTTCCTGATAGGCAGTTAGACCTGTAAAATTTACTATAAAACTGAATAGTGCAGAAGTTCTTAGCGATAATGAAATCATTTCCTAATCTGTATTTATTGCATATAATTAATGATTTAGTGATGCCACTTTATGCATGTTAGCTATGTGTTACATTCCACAAGTGGAATGAATTGTGCGGTTGTCAAAATAAAATATTAACTAAGATAAAAATTGCTCAATTGTTGACTTAAGTTTTCTCGTTGATGATTAATTCATTTAAGATTAGGGAAATAATAAATACTAGTAAAATAAAAAAGGGCAATAATCGTCCACGTGGAATATTCTAATAACGGAACATAGCAGCGAAAAGTACTCTTTTCATTATTCTGTGGGTCGATATTATTCGCAAGTGTTGGGGAATGAGACGACCTTTGATAATTGTTTTGATTTTTTTTAAAGTAAAACAAAATAAATAAATTACTTTTCAAAGCCATCTTGGTTAATATTTTAAAATAAAGGCCCTTAATATATTTATCAAAAAAGTGACTTTGCTTAACATGACAAAATTAAGAAATGAGTAGAATGACAAATAATTATACAACTGCGTGTTTGAAGCTACTACTGAAAACTTTCAGTGAAAGCTTAGTTTGTAGATGAGCTAAACTTAAGCACTTATTTCTAAAAGTGTAACTGTGAAGGTATGTGAGGGTTACATGTTTTTGTCAACAATCAATGAATCTCTCTTTGTAAACATCGAATAAACAGTATTTTAACGCGAATGGTAAAATACAACTAACGTGGCTTCAACATACTTGAAATTCAAATCATACATAAGTCCACACATAAAGGCGTTTAAATTTG